>CAKNXH010000433.1:139911-203343 GCA_932178445.1 Andricus quercusramuli
TTCACTTTGATTTTCTTTCGAAAATTCAAGTGGAGGGCCGTTCGAGCGCGTGTCGATGTTACGGGGTTCTCAACTATGGCCTGTGGCCGATAACAATTTATTATTTAAAAAAAAAAGATTTGAAAAAATTAAAACTTACTTTTCTTTTACATCGTCCTTTATAGTTTTAGACTTAGTAATATATTCCTTTCCCTACAATATAACATAAGTTTTGTAAACTTTTTTATTAAAAGAAACGTCTATTCATTGAATGCCCTCCATTAATTTCGTGATAATTTGATATTCAAAACTTTTTACATTTTTAATTGTAGCATTCAATGTAAATGATTATATTAGATTGGACTACTTGAAAAAATTTTAAAATACAAGATTTTTTAGAAAAAGCTATTGAGAAATCAAATAAAGAACAATAATAGGATATTAAAATTATCAGAGAAGTTAATTTTTAATTTTCTCTCATACTTTTAAGTAGTACCTTATTTCGGGAACATTTTTTTTATTCTTCAACCAATTTTCTTGACACCTGTTTCTTTTCCTGCCTCGACCCATATTTAGGTTCTTTTTATTTTAAGTAAACTTAAACTATCCTAAACAGAATATTATATGCTACCACTATTCTACAATAATGCTTCTGTGTATTATGTTCCTTAGAAGAGAATCAAAATAAACATATGCTTTTTTGTTTTGGTATCCGGCTTGACCTTCCAATCGTCCGCTGTTATACAGACGTTGATATTGCAGGACAAGCTAGCACGCGTACGGGACAGCGCTAAGATCTTAAATCAATTGTGACTTTAAAACTATAAAACATAATTGCCTGATATTTTTCAAAAAACTTCCTTGAATCCTAACAAAGGTTTAGCTGACCGTTAGTTTTAATTTTCTGAAAATTCGTTCGACTCCCGAAGCGTTTGAAACTTTCAATATCTAATTTACGCAATGAGAAGAATAACAATCGTTATGCATTTTTAGTGACAATTAATTGAAATTCTATAAATAATTTTAGTTTCGTTATATGATGTTGCATATTTTCTGAAATTTTTATTACAAAATTCCTATTATTGTAGAACTGTTGGCGAGTTGAACACAAAAAATTCGTATTTTGCGATTGCAGAAAAAAGTAACATTTTCTTGATTATTTCGAAAACTAATAAAGTTATCATATTTATTCATGGGACTAAAAATATGCGCAATAAAATTTCCTATTGGAGTATGTTATTAAAAAATTAAAATTTGACCTGACAAAAAAATATGACCCAGGGGCCAACTAAAACGACGGCGTTTCGAGCGTATCCCCTTTTTCTCGCCAGCGGTTCAAATGCTGGGATGAAAAATATGACTGAAAAATCTTTCTTGGTTGGAAATTCAACTCTTCTGCTGAAAATTCATCTTTTTGGTTGAAAATTCAACTATTTTGTTAAAAGTCATCTATTTTGTTGAAAATTCAATATTTCAACTTGGAATCATGGACAGGATATTCTTATTAACATTAATTTATTACTGATTAAAATTTTATTCCAAATATATATTGTTATTAACTTTCCGGAATACATTGTGTATTTTCTATTTTCTGTAACTAATACCTAATTTGTTTCCAATTATGTTTTTACGAATTGTCATCTTATTTATTTTGGCTTTCAAATTATGAAATTGAGGGAGTGGAAGAAGTAACATTTCAGGTAACTCAAAGTTACCTAAAAAGTAACTTTCTAGGTGATTCAAAGTTACTTCTTATAGTAACTGTAACTATTCACAGTTACAAGTAACGTAACTGTAACTAGTTACCTTTTTTCTCTGAGTAACATAACTGTCACTAGTTACTCAAAAAAAGTAACTTACACAACACTGATTAAAACAACAAAATATTTGACGAACCTGGGTGGTGGAGTAACCTTCCCTCGGTAATCCGTAGGAGTCGTTGGGGACCTGAGAAGTCGTCGTCAGGTTCAAAAGCCAGGTGCTGTCGGTAGTTACGTACTTCCCCTCCATACGACTCTAACCGTAAATCTGGAGCATCCCAAGCGCTCCTGTTCGCTCTGACTACGTCATACTTCCGAGTTTTTCTTCGCCAAACTCCACGGTAAATCAACCGGCGCATTGAATTTTCCGACTTTTCCGAATTTCAAAAATTTTCAATTCCAAATTCAATGTTTCACCAATGCTGCACCTTGCCTTGACTCCTTCAATCCTGCAACAGAAATCACATAAATATTTAAGGCGATTGTGTCTAAAGCGGTCACTCCGTTGAAATGGTCAATCTTTCATAATTAACTTTTTAAAAACAAATAAACGCCAGATTTAGTACGAAAATATTGTGGAATGAAATAAACCTTGATGACAAAGGATTCCAAATATTAGTTAGATTCATAGGTGTTCAAGCGATGTTTTTGTCTGAGTAATATAAGTTAATAAATAATATATAAAGATGGTAAAAAATTGACATACTTCAGACCACGAGTAGATTAAGATGTTAAAAGTCCTTTATTTTCTACTGCCAACGTTTCGAAAACTTGTGTTGTTTTCCTCTTCAGGACGTATATTAAATTTCAAAGTTCGTCATCTTAGTCATTATTTTTAAAAAATCCACTTCCTCATCTTATCATTATAAATATGAAAAAATATAACTTATTATAACTATCATTTGAATAAAAACATTTTTTAAGGTTAGAAATTTTAAATTGAAAAATTTACCTGTTGGAGCTTCATTTTTGACAAGAAATTTTGTGTAATTCTTTTGAAAGACTTAACATTTGTTCAAAAAACATGTATACTTTTTAAAAAAATTTCAATAATTTGGTTAACTTAGTTAAGTAGTCAGAGACTCTCCAAATTTTCTGCTCCATTTTTGCAAAGAGTAAATTGAGAAAGAGAGGAAGAGAATTCCTAACAAGGATATAAATTAGCAATGACGCATCAACGATTTATAACATATGGTACTATAGTTTCTATGTAAATCTAATGACAATATTAAAAATTGAAAGAGTTCTGAATTTAAACATTATTAACACCTGATACATTGTTTTGAAATTTTAATAATTAATATTACTAATGAGTTGAATGTATAAACATATAATGTGATAAAAAATGAAAAAATATATGAATTTTTTTATTTGAAAAAAATTTCATCAATTTAGAATTTTAAAAGAATTTAAATTTTTTTAAATTAGAGAATCCAAAATTATATTATATATTGGACTATAATCATTAAGATCTGAGATTATATTCAAACAATTATTGCTGTTTTTCTTTATAAAAAACATTTCTGCTATTAATCTTTTAAATTCATTAGGTTCATGATGTTCTTTTATTCTTGTAGCAAGTAATCTACTAGTTTGACCCACATAACATTTTTCAGAATTCAAACATTGAATTTTATATACTACATCAGTAAGTTGCAAATTGTCTAATAAATCTTTTCCCAGTTTTATGAATTTATCAAGTTTAGATTAAATTCTAAAATTTGTTGTAATATTAAAATCATTTAAAATTCTTTTAATTTCAAAAGATAACTTACCATGATAAGAAATTGATACTATTGGTTTACTATTTGAATTTCTAACTATTGTTGTATTATTTTGGTTGGACGAAGAATCGTTAATTGTTTCAATTTTATTATTAATATGTGTTTGAACAAATTCTATTGGGTAATTATTTAAGTATAAAGTTTTTTTAATAAATTCTATATTAGAACTGTGAAATGATTTATCTGATAATTTTAATGCTGCATCAATAAGATTTTTTACTATCGAAATTTTATGTTTTATTGGATGGTTAGAAAAAAAATTTAAATATCTACCAGAATAAGTATTTTTACGAAACCAATCAGTGATGCTATTACCTGTATCAGTTTTTATAACTTTAATATTTAAAACGAAATAGAATTATTACTTTCAATTTCATGTGTAAATTTAAGCCTTGGATGATAAGAATTAAATTTATTTAAAACGTAAATTAGTTTATCTTTAGGTAATATAATGAACGTATCATCGACATATCTAAAATATGTGTGCAAAGAAAAATTTAAATTTTCTATTACATTTGATTCTAAATCTTGCATCACTAAATCAGCTTATGTTGGAGAGATAGGAGAACCCATAGGTGTTTCAAATATTTCTCTGTAAAAATTGTTATTAAATTTAAAAACTGTTTGTTCCATTAAAAATTTAATTCCCTCTTCAAATTCTTCAATCTGTAATTCTGTATAGTTTTTTATATGAATCCATCTACTTAAAATACTATTAATAACTAAATCAAGTGGTACATTTGTGAATAATAAAGAAATATCTAATGAAATCATGATATGATCAGATGGAATTGTTTTATTATTTATTTTATTTTTAAATTCGAACGAATTTTTTACTTGATATTTTGGTACTATTAATGCTTTTTTTAAGAATATTGTTAAAAATATTAGCCATTTTATAAGTAGGTGAGTTAATTAATGAAACTACAGGTCGATGTAAACAATTCTCTTTATGAACTTTAGGTAATCCATAAATTCTAGGAATGTTAGTATCATGAACTAAAATATCTTTTCCTAATAATTCTTCACCTAAATATCCATTAATTCTCTAAGAATTTATCAATTTAAATGTTTTATTTTCTAATTCTTTTTCTGGTTTTTTATTTAATTTTTCATAAGTTTTAGTATCATTTAATAATTCTAGCATTTTTTTATTATAAGATTCCTTCTTTAGTATTACTGTAATGTTACTTTTATCTGCATGAGGTATTAGTAATTGTTTATTAGCTTTAATGAATGTTTGTGTTTTCTTAATGTTTTGTGCTAAAATTCTATCAACTTCTGTAATTTTATTATTCTTTAAAAAATTATTTGCTGTATTAATTATTCTGTGTCATAAGTCACGATATCCAATATTTTCAATTAATTCAATATTTGACTCTATATCTTTAACCATATTCAAAATTATATTGCTTTTGTTTGTTAAAAAGGAAGAACTAAATTTATTCCCTAATCTTAAAATGTCATTAACATTGTCTGGAATATCAACATTACTAACATTTATTATCCAAGGATCTTTAGTATCACATTTATTTGTATCTTTATGCTTATTTATATTGATAGGTACTGGAACATTACTTTTAATTTTTAAATTATGAAGTTTTTTATCCAATATTTGTTTTTCTTTTAAATTATTTTTTGATGTATTTAATTGCATTTCTAAAAGGTTTGTATATATGTTGGTCGGTAATGAATTTCTTAAATTTATTTCGATATTATTGAAATTTATTATTAATATTATAGATTTCAAATGATAAATATGGCAAATAACGTAGTGAAATGTGATTAAAGATTTCACTTACTTCATCATAAAGTATTACTTCAAGATTGAATTACATTATTGAATGCTTTACCATATGTCAATGTTTCCATTGTTATTCGTATATATTGGTGTTCGTTCTTTGAACTTGCTCTGCAGCTTCATGAAAAATTCATATTTGTGACTCAGTTATTTGAAAATGAAAAATATAAAAAATAGCGACTCGGATAAAATGGTCATAAGCTTGTGTATAAAAATCGGTCAGACGAAAGGGATTTTGCGCCATCTGTCTACTTCCGGTAGAAATATTATCCCAAATACAACTTTATATGTGTATATTTTTTTTGATACGAAATAATTACTCAAAGTAAATAATTCATAGTGGTCATGTTATTTTGCTTCCTCATAGAGGAAGCTTTGTAATGGTAACATTTTCCAAAATTTTTAAATTCATTCCATTAAACCTTCCTCAATTTAAAAATGTCTAGTACAATGTTGTAAGCAATTGTTTTTTGTGAAAAAATCATAAAGCTGGGAAAGGGATAGGGTGGGACAGAACATTTCCCTTCCCTTTTCAGCTTGAAAAATTATCTTTTTCGATTACAACATTTTATTTGTCTGATTTGTCTTTGTATTTGAAAAATTTTTCGTATTATTTTGTAATTTTTTATTTCTTGTGGATTTCTATAGACTTTGGTTGGTCTATTATTTATAACAATAAGTAATTTTTTCTCTATGAGGAAGCAAATAAATTTGCTAACTGGAATCAAAGTGCTCGTGAAACGAGCACCATATATAATTATAAATACAAATCAAGTGGAAATCTGTTTTCTAATCTTAACTAATCTTTTTTTTTTTAATCTTAATTCAATGCAGCGCTTCAACATGAGCTTTTAATTCTTGCTGACGGTACTGTTAAGTAAAATATTTCAAGAAAATTATAATTTTGCAACTATTTGATGCAAAACAAATTCCATATTTTTGAACTATGTTCTTTATTTCTCATAATGTTTTTAAAATAATCATGAAAACAATAATTTGTTAAAAATAATATTTAATTTTTCTTTCAACCTCAATATACCTATATCCTATTTTAACTTTTATATTTCAATCTTTCCTGAAATTCGTATAATAAAAACTCTACAATGATGAAAAAAATACTGTAATGCGAGATTGATTGATTGATGCGTAGGTGATAGTAAGGTTGTTCTAAATTGTTCCCTCTATTAACAAAGGAATACCAATTAATCAAATGTAATTTTTTGTTTCCTTGCTACAAATCAACGAAAAAAATAACCAAAAAATAAAATATTATAAAAATCATTTGTGTTTAATTATGTTCCTTTAATTTAGACATACATATAATCTAATTGAAAACGTTAATAACAATTTAAATTATGACTTCAAGGTTAAATTCATTTTCTTATTATTTCTGTAGAAAGAGAGACGATCAAAGCGCTTCTAATTAAATAATAACTAGCTAACTGCTTACCTGATGAATTTTTAATAGAATATATTAAATTAATTAAATAATTAATATTGACAACTTTTTAGGGTATTTGATATAAATTGCTTCAAAACGGAATAAAGAAACAAACAAATAGTTTTCTATTGGTTTAATTGAATTTTGACGTTTATCGTATTTTTTATTTTTATGTCACTTCCTATTTTCTTTAATATTGAGTGTCTGACTGAGATGGCTTTTTCTACTGAAGCATTGTCTTCCCAAATCACTGCTTGTTTCACTTGTATCTTGTTAAACGCGTGTGAATCTTGACAGTAGATAAGGTCATTTTAGTACGACACGCGTCATTTTTCAGATGCAGCGTCGTACAAGGAAAGCATTTTCTACTAGGATGGAGGCCACGTGTCTGACAAAAACTGTCCTTGTTCACTGGAGTCTCGCCAAATTTGTGGGTTTGTTTTCGAGAAAAAATGCAATCACAATAAAGTGGATAAGTAATTCGCAATTTTTTGTTGTTCTTGACAATCTTATGGTCTAAAATGGTTTTTCTTGCATCACCCTTAATAATTTGTGATTATTTACTCTCCTAATGTGAATGAGTGGAATTTCAGTGAAATCCAGTGGCATACTAGTAGCATTTATAAGTAACGTTTCAGTAAATTCTCTTGAATCCCTTGAATTCTTTTAAATTCACTTCAATTTTCGTGCAAATAATGAAATATTGAGTTATTATTATGAAACATTTTCATTAAAACTTAAAATAGGATACTATGAAATAGAATAGAAATATTCTAATCGATTATTCAATAAACACCCATTTTTCACGTCATTCATCAAACTCTTCCAAATATTTATTCAGGACAATTTCAATTCAGAATTTCAAGTAAGCTTAGTTTACTTGAAAAACTATTACCATCTTTTCTATCAGATTTTGCCCTTAATATTGCAAAAAAATTAAAGATTTCATGCTCTCTCAAAACCCATTAGCTGATATTTAAATGCCTACAAAAAATGTAAAGTCTAAATTTAATTGAAAGTCAATTTTACCTACTCGCATTAAATTTTGGGTGAAAAAATTTAATCCTTGAAACTCATATGAATAAAATTTCAATAGCATAAAATATGATATGCACATAAGAAGTTCGATGAACACAATTAATATTACCAAAAAATCGCACCGCTCACTTTGTAAATTGAAAAAAAAAATTATTTTCAATTTCTTTTTTAACTATACGGAAGAGTCAATAGTATTGAAAAAAATGGAGAGGAAAGATCAAAGGTGGGATGACAAACTGGACATGAAGTGCATGCAAATATTTGTACAGTGAGGAGTAGAAGATCGGAAGCTAAAGGTGTAACAAACGCCGGGGCGTTGATGTATAAATCGAATTTTTTTCTGTTCTAACATTGGGATTCGGGATCAGGAAAAAATAAAAAAAGAGCCGGGATCAAACTTTATAGGTTGGATCTCTTCACTCCCTTGCCATTCCAGGTCATAAAACGTGGACGCTGTATTCACTATTCAGTTCCCAATAAAAACAGATTTCTAGGTCGTTTCATGCATGGTTCAAGAACAAATAGCGCACCCGGCGTATATTATGTGCGAAGGGAATTTTCTGTATGACACGATATACGACAAAATCCCCCATCATATCCTTGTATGAAGAGAATAATAGAAGTGAAATTTGAAGAATTTCGATTACCCAATCTTTCTTTTTGAGGAAGAGAAATTTTCCTTCTAGATGTTTAAAAGTAGTTCAATTTGGATTTAATCTTCCTATTTTGAACATTTAAATCTTAAATTTCAGAGAATTAGAAGGAAAATCGAATTTTTTCATTCAATACTTTATTTATTTAATTATTTCCTCGATTTTCCCATTTTTATTAATTCATGAGTGAGCACATTCTTTTAATTTTAATCAGAAAGGAAAAAAATGCATTGACACATATGCAAACAATGGCAATTTTTAACTAAAATAATTGTCTCTTTTGTTTCTGAATGTTTATTATTGTGAAATGCCGATATAATAAATTTTAATTCATTATGGAAAGTTATTATACAATTGTACAAAAGTCTTCAGATTGCGAAGGAGATTGATAAATCAGAACAATTTTTTATGATGTTGTATTAGCGTTTATTGGCTGAAATTCATTGTGTTTTTAATACACAATTGTTAGATTTCAAAGAATCTTTCCAATTTTTCCACAACTTTAGGTTATGTTGAAGTGTCCGATCTGAAATCTTCATTAAAAAAAAGAATAATTAGATTTAAATTGAATTATTTTCGTGTAAAATAATGAAATACAAGCTGCCTCAATTTTGAAAACTGATAGTGTTTTTTTGTCGGAAATTTGAATTTTTGGACCAAAATCATTATATTTCAAAGGACATTATTGATTTTTCAAAAATTTTAGATTATGATGGCGTTTTACATAAACAATTTCCATACTTGAAAAAAAATAATTACAATTCGAACCTTTCAACAATTTTGGATGACGTCAATGCTTTTGTCAAAATTGGTATTTTTTATCAAACAATTCATGCTTCGAACATTTCGAAGAAAATTTATGACTTTTTAACAATTTGAGGTCATAATATTGTTTTATTTTTACCTAGAGTCATTAAATTCACATTTTTAGTGCAATTTTTTATTTTTTTGGCGTTTTATACCGGAAATCGGTGCTTTTGATATAAAAAAATCATTGGATATAAAAGAAGCTCAACCATTTTTTAACAATTTTAGTTTATTCATACATTTTTCACATGAAATGGATATAGTATTTCAAAGAAAGTTTACCATTTTGGAACAAGTTTAGGTTATTTCAATATTTTTTGGCGGAAATTGGTTATTTAAAAGAAAAAGTATTCAATTGAAAGAATTAAAATTACAATTTTGGATAAAATTGCAACGGCTTAATTGTTCATATATTGCATAAACATATATATTACTCTATATAAATTCTTAATTTGAGATATCAATTTTGATCAATTATCAAACATTTTTCCTCGATTTTATTATATTTTATTGTAGATGATATGTGGATACTATAAAATTTAAAAATTGTGTATTTATATTAATTTTATATTTAATCTTAAAAATTGCGTAAGATGATAATACAATCATCGCACGCATAGGGTGCGTTGATGTTTCCTAGTAAATTAAATTTTGATAGTTCAAAAACTATAATAATATTAATTTTCATAAATAAACTAATAAACGTTCATTTTCGACTAATGGTTCTTTAACATAACACTCTAAATTATACAATAACTTTTGATTTTCCAATACACGTAACACATTATAAAATATCTACTGTTTGGAACGTAACTCAACATTTATTACGCTATTAATCAAATTATTATGTAAGATCAGTTTATCAATTTGAATTGAAAACTGATTCTGTATTCCGATATCAAAAAGGATTCATAAACAATAAAAAATAGGCTTTTAATCTAGCAGGAGATTATCCTTAATGCAACAAGTTATAAGTAAGTTCGTCCATAAGTCTGAAGGTCTATAAGTCTACAAGTAAATATATATATGTGTTGACTATGAGAGATATTTGCTATCCCAAATCTAAATTTAATTGTCATATTTGCTCTTTCGCTTGCGAAAGTGGAACTGCACGTAAGTCTACAACAAATATGTACATTGTATATTACGCTCCCTTCTGTTTAGTCGATAATCTCTCTCACAAATATGCTTGAAAGTATTATTTCCATAAAACTTATACTGATTTTTCTTCAACTAAACTTTGAAGAAAAAAAGTTTTTTTAATCGAAATTGAGTATATACATTATACAAAAATCCTCTACGAAATAAAAAAATGTTAACAAACATAAAATGATAATTTAGATGGTTGATGACTTGTATGAAAAAAATGTTACTTGTCCCACAAATGGAATTTGTAACTAGGTTATTGGAATCCCATTCAAAGGGTTGCAGTACCGAATTAGATAATCAATATTTTTGCCGGAAATGGACTTTTTGCATGAAAAATTCATGAAAAATCAAATACATATCGTGTTGGAAGAATTTATAACAGATCTGATTGTTAATATAATAATAAAAAGATTGGTCATTCGAACCCTGATAACTGACTGTACTTGTCTCCCATCTTCTGTTTTTCCTAATTGCCTAACCTCTTATCTTTTTTTTGAAACATTTTTTGACTATTGACGGCTACCTCAAAGTACCAATCAAATTCCAACCTAAAATTTTTAATCTCCATTTTCTACGATATTTGTTGAAATCTGTTAGAGTGCGATACCTTCACACTAATTTTTCTTTTAGTGAATTCAAACCTGCAAAATCTTTAATTATTTATTTAAAATGAGTTAACTTTCTATACTCAAAATCATTTTCCCCCAATACAGTAACACAATATCTATTTCTCGGAACTGGATACATAGCTAATTCAAAGACATGCAAATACACAAATCAGGAAGATACAGTTGGCTGTTTCAAAAACAAAAATTACTTTCTTCGAAATTTTTTCGTTTTGTTGGTTTGATTTTTCAGTACTTTTCTGTTTGAAGTATTCGTTTTTTCTGTATAGACTGTTATCTAGAATAATTCAAATTGATCACGTAAAACTATTATTTCAGTTCAAACTATCAATTTTTACATGTTTGTTGCTACAAAAAATGCTTCTTCAACTGTGGAGGGGTAACAAAATTTTAAAAGCGTTTAACCACAACTTTCCCACATAACCCAAAAGCACATTTCAGAAAATAATTGCTTTCGTTCCGCTCTACTTATCTTGGTAAGAAAACTGTTAAGTACATCTCATCCTCATACTTTACTTCCAGACTCAGCGTATGTAAGCTCAAGTAATAAAATCTTGATGTAATTTTACCACACTGTAATGGAACTCGCAAAAAGGTAAAAAAGCTGCACTTTCTCACTGACGAAGATAACGAGTTCTGCGAAAAACATCGATAGCGGATAGGTGCGAGCTATTTTATGAAAATATTATAATAACATTACCGTCAACCGAGGTAATTATGGATCAAAATTCGCGAATTCAGCAGATTGTGCTCCCAAAAATCAGCACATTTATCCACATTTTTTCTGTACTGTATATAACTATTCTCAAAAATCTTCTGAAGATATTCTGCAAATTTTTTTAAAAAATTCTTCAAAGTTCCCTTGAACTTTCATTTATATTTGCTCCATCCCGCCCCCATCCCTCGAGGGGTAAATATGGTCAAAAAATTGTGTTCGCTCATAAAAGTATGGGAGCATTGTTTTTTCGAGTCCAGATTATATGGACATCTTTTTGGGGCATATTAAAGTATAATAATAACAATAATTTGTCCTTATAATTCGTTATGAGAATGCCAAGTATATATGTTCAGAAAAAATAAATTTTTTGCAGGTTAAAAGAAAGGGGTTTCTTTTGAAAATATGCATTTTACACTTTTCATATTTTGCAGCTAATTTAATATTATTTGTAGTATAGTTTCTGATAAACTTTTATTTATAGTTTGATAATAATTTTATATTCTAAAAGATCCAAGCAGGAGTTTTTGAGATTTATTGCCTTCGTTCTTCGTTCGAAAATCAATGAAAAAAAATGTTTACAACAGTTGCGGTATAATTTTTCCCGTCCTTTTCAGTGATTTTAAGCATGTCTTCAAAAACCTACTGGTTGACCTTCAAAAAGGAGGGCAAACATTTTTTTTCCACGACAAATGTACTAACTTTTATTTTTGAAAATCAAATAATAGATTTTCAAAAAAAAATGCTTATGATCCCTGAAGAGGGCGTGAAAAATTCTATCGAAAATATAGTAAACCAGATCTTTTATTAATTTTCTTAGCGTACAACTCATTTGGAAAGGACAGTTCTGTTGAAATAGAATGTGCAACATGTAATTTCTTAAAAATAAAAAAAACGGCATTTGGACCTTCACGGCTTCAAAAGTGAGAATCTTGAGCTTAATTTGAAACCCGAAAAAAATAGGTCGAGTTAAAAACAAAAACGTTTCTGATTTAGAAAACTGGAGGTAAAATGTCTAATTTGGTTGAAAATGGTTACAACCATTACATAGACTGAGTATATCTGAAAAAGATCCTCTTCACACAAAATCCAAGAATTTTATGAAAAATTATTTGATTATAAAAAATTAGTGAAAGTAGGCGTCACGCGCCTACAAAGTAAAATTTCGTAGACTATTAAATAATTCATTTTCGTTCACATTCTAACCTTTGACCTACAACTCCTTCCTCTCTCCCCCTTCCTTCTCTTCTCATACCCTACACTCCCCTTAGGGCACGGAGTGGACTTGTCTAGGTTAGGGGTAAAGTGGGCTAGTGCATGGGGTAAAGACGATTAGGGTAAGGGATGAAGTGAGGTAGGGTACGAAGTAAATTTGGCTAGGGACGGGGTAAAATCGATCAGAGTACATGATAAGGTCAGCTAATGTAGGGATGAAGTCCGCTAGTATATGGGATGAAGGCGGTGATGTTACAAGGCGAAGTTAATTATGGTACAGGATCAAGTTTGGTTATGGTGCGGGATAATGTCGGCTAAGGTGAATGTTAAAATAGGCTAGGATACGGGGTAAAGTCATCCGGGGTACGGGATAAATTTGCCTGGGCATGAGGTGAAGTCGACTGGATTACGGGGCAAAGTTGCGTAGGGTACGGGGTAAATTTGGCTAGGTTACGGAGTGGAATCTGCTGCGGTGTAGAGTAAAGTCAAACAGGATATGAGGAAAAGTCGGATAGGGTACAGGATGAGGTCGGCTAAGGTACGGGGTAAAGTTGGATATGGTAGGGCGTAAGGTCATATAGGATACAGGGCATGGACAGCTAGGGTAAGGGGTACAACTATCTATGGTACAAGGTAAAGTGGGCTAGTGTATGGTACGTGATAAAGTCAGCCAGGTTAAGAAGTGAAGACGACTAGGTTATGGGGTAAAGCCGGCTACGGTACGGCGTAAATTCGGAAAGGCTACCGGATAAGGTTGGCTAAGTAACGGCTAAAGTCATCTAAAATACCGGGTAGAGTCAACAAGGGTACGGTGTAAAGTTATCTATAATACGGGATAAAATAGGCTAGGGTATGGGGTAAGCTCAGCTAGTGTACAATATTATGTCAGCTAGGATACACGGTAAAGTCGGCTCGGGTACAGTATTAAGTTGGCCAAGGTTAAAGGTAAAGTGGGCTAGGCTACAGGATAAGGTTGGCCAAGCTACAAGGTAAAGTGGGCTAGGTTACAGGATGAAGCCATCTGGGCTACGACGTAAAATCATCTAGGGTACGGAGTTAAGTCAGCGAAGGTACGTGGTAAATACGGCTTGGACATGGGGTAAAGTCGACTAGGATACATTATAATGTCGGCTAAAGTACGGCGTAAAATTGGTTTAACTCCATAAGGCTTGCATACGGGGTAAAGTCAGCTAAGGTAAGCGATAAAGTTGTGTAGGGCACGATGTAAAGACAGTTAGGGCACGAAGTTGAGTCAGCTAGGGTATGGAATATGATCGATTGAGGTACGAGCTATAGTCGGCTTGGGTAGGGGGAAAAGTCATCTGAGGTACGGTGTAAAGTGGGCTTGGGTAATGGGGTATGGGGCGTATGGAGCCATTACATGGCAACCAAGTAGAACAAGTGTAGCTATATATATATGTAGACTTGAAGTCTCTAAAAGGAATTTTGTACTTGCTTTCTGCTAGTATACGCACATTTCATTTCAAAGCTTGGTAGCTATTTTGATAGCACGAAAAGCACAGGTCGGTTACGGTGCCCTGTAAAATAAATGGGTCTGCTGACTTGGTCGTATTCAACTCGAGTCGTGTAGATTCGCGAAACTAGTTCTGTAAGAATTCCTTTGTATTCCTTCTGCAAACCTTCACCATCAAGAGCTCTCAGTTTTAAACCATTTCGTCCCAATGAAATTCAGAACAGGTTCTCGAAATTTCACACTATTCTCACATATTCAGTAAAAAATCGATTCTGTGAATGTATGAGGGTTATAAATTTCAGTATTTGCATATTCAAATCCTTACACTTTCATTAAAATATCAAGTTTGTTACTACCCTTTTCGCCTATCCTTTGAATCAGGGATCACAGCGCAAAAGGAGCTCAAAGAAGGGGAAACGGGGTAAAGATTAAACAAATATTTCTACATACAGAAAGAAAGGAACAATGTATTTATTCAATTTAATGTATATTTTTTTTGATAATTCCAGAATATTAGGTTAGCGAATTAGAAATGCTGATTAGAAAATTAATTTTAAGTTAAAAAATTTTCCACGGATCAGTTTTTTATTTTGGACATATCATTTGTCATGAAACAGGGGAAATAGGGTCATTTTTCACAAAAATAGGGAAATATTGGAGGAAGAAGTGGAATTCTTTGCTGAAACCATAATTTAAAACCTTTTTTCCTACACAAAATGTGTTTTCAGTGATGAGTTTTCATTGTTTTATGAACTTCCATCTGATCAAAATAAAAAATATGACTTTCATGTGAAATATAATAAGAAAATATTTAAATTAGTAGTAATAAAACGAGAAATGTGTTACCGCAGCTTTTCCTAGAATTTTTCACAATACTTCTATTGTCTAATTCTCTTGTTCCGGTTAAAGGTATACTGCCTTTTTACCACTTATAAAGCTTTCTCTCGACCATTGTTCCCTACATTTGTAATGCTACGATATTTCATTAAATTTTCTTCATTTCCATCCAATTCTTCTGGAAATTCAACAAATGTTCCGAAGGCTCTCGATACCGGAAACTCAAGGATATATACTAGTTTCTCTGAATCCAGAATAAAAGTACATTTTCTTGATGCAGGTCAAACTAGTGGCTGTTTCCTTTATATAAATGAGAAAATAAATTTTCAGGTGCTCTTGGAAAATTTCATGCATGTTCTTTTTCTTTTTCAAATTTACTATTAGTTTGAGCCGACGTAGTATCATCCTTTACCAAATGGTCAGTTCTTTTCTTTAATTTCTGTTCCTATTTACTTTGGTTTAATATAAGAGCACCCAAAACGTCATTACCGTACGGCGTCCCAACCTCACTTTGCACGAGGATAAACTGATTTTCTTCTTTTTTTTAGACAGTGACCTGAAAAACGCTTAACGTATCAAGTTTGTAAACTTCACATGAACATGAATTTAATGTATGCACATTTTTTAAGTGAAATAAATAATACTGAAAAAGCCTTGAAGTCTGTCCCTCAATTTTTTTCCATTTCAGACGTCATTACCGTACGTCTTTTTTTCTAGTAAAATATTGTAGTTACAGTTGAGTAATAAATACAGAAATATCAGGCGTATCGTTTAATAGAAGATTTTATCAAATTGAGCTTAAAATATTAAATTTCTTTTTTGTGAATCCGATATTAAAACTGAAAAGTGCACCTTGACTACAAGAACGTAATTCCCGTACGTGGGTTAAAAATCATTTTCGGGGTGAACAAATATATATATAAACCATTCCGTCACTTGCTTGGCGTTGTTTTCTTTCATAAGTAGGTGACTTTTTACAATAAAAATCTATTGTTTTTTATAAAGATTAAAAAATGTTAAAATCTAACATTTTCCTCGCATCATTACCGTACGGTACAATAGAAAAGCGTACGACTGATCATACGCGCGTGCGCATGGATTCATTATTATTTTTTATTTTCATAACTGCCCCTTTTGGATTTGAAATTTTTACATCTGATAAGATAAATTTCCGTTATGAAACATTTAATTCCTAATAACAATATGATTGATAAATTTTTGAAAATTTCAAAATAAAATTTTGAAACTTTTAGGGATTTTAAAACGTTTGAATATAATAAAAAAGTTTTTCTCAGAATTCTTGCGGAAATTTAAAATAACTTCCCATTTTTAAAAAATAATGTTAACGAAATATTAAAAGTGATTTTAAAAATCATCCACAACTGTCAAAAAATTATTTGGGACATTTTGGGTGATTCTTTTTTTCAATTCTCCAGGGTCTAATGAAAGTTTTAGAAACGGTCAGGATCATTAAAAAAAAAAGAAAAAAGGAAACATTCCTCAAAATTTTAAACAAAATATACATTTTTCAACATAATGAAATACAATCTTAGAGCTGCTTGAGGATTTTGAGAGGTTTCAAGACGATACCAAATTTTCTTAAGATTCCTGGAAAAAAATTCAATAATTTTTTATTTAAATTATAATTTCAAGAGAATATGGAAAATATGTTTCAGAACAACGTTCGGTGTATGAATAAGAATTTAACAATTATTCGTTTTTAAGGACCTAAAATTAATATAATTTCACTTCTAATTTAAAATTGCTTAAAAAGATATAATTATGATATAATTTAGGTTGCAAGTTCATTATTTTCAGTCGAAGAGTGTAGTAATAAATTTTCCATTAATAATTAATCTCTTTCATTAAAAACGGAATTATTTAGTTTGAAATTTAAATATTTTGTGAAGAATTTGTTCGTTTTTTCTCTTTGTATAAAACTAATCCTCTCGTTTAAAAATACAACTATTTGGTAGAAAATTTAAGTATTTTGTTGAAAATTCGTATTTTTCTAGAGAATCAATTTTTATAATTCAAAATGTAACTCTTTAAATGAAAATTAATCTATTTTAGTTGATGATTTAAGTATTTATTTGAAAATCGTATTTTTCGGTGAAATTCATTTGTTTTTACTGGAATTGAGATCTTTTTTGGTAAAAATATCGACTGTGACATTGCTTTTCTGAAATTCATCTCTTTATGTTGAAAATCAACTTTTTGATTGAAAGTTGAACTACTTTCTTAGAAATTCATTTTTTGTTTCTTAAACATTCATAATTTTAGCTGAAGATTCATCTCTTTGATTAAAAATTTGTTCTTTTTTTAATGCAGAATTAATTTTTTTAAATTGAAAATTGAACTATTTGGTGAAAAATTGATGTATTCTGTTGAAAATTCGTATTTTCCTAGAAAATGAATTTTCATAATTAAAAATGCAACTCTTTGATTGAAAATTAATCTATTTTACTTGATGATTCAAGTATTTATTCAAACATCGTATTTTTTGATGAAATTCAACTATTTGCACTTGAGATTACATTTTTTTCTGTAAAAATATAAACCATTACATTTTTTACTTAAAATTATCTTTTCAGGTTGAAAATCAACTTTTTGGTTGAAAGATGAACTACTTTCTCAGAAATTCATTTTTTAAAACATTCATAATCTTAGTTGAAGATTCATCTCTGCGGTTAAGAATTAGTTTTTTTAGTGAGAATTTAATTTTTTCATTTAAAAATTTAACTATTCAATTGAAAATTCAAACTTTTTGATCGAGAATTAACTTTTTTTGAAAATTTAACTATTTGGTAGAAAATTCGACTGTCTTGTAGATCACTCCTTTTTTTATCAAAACTTTTTTGTAATGAAAATTTAACTATTACATTGTTAGTGAAAAATGGATTTTTGTTGAGATCAGAGCTCTGTTTCATTTTTTTGTTTACAATTAATCTTTTTTGGTTGAAAAGTTCAATTAACTGATTTAAAGTGGAACTGCTTTCTTAATTCATTTTTGAAATTTCCGAAAAAAAACTTCAGGTAATTTACACCCGGCCCATTAGCAGTAATATTATTGTAACATAATTTGCTTAATTTTACAATTCACGATATGATAAATTATTATTGAAGGTCATTTGGTTGGCTGCCTTCTTATTTTTCTTTTCTCTTCTTCATTTTTGTCCAAAGAAACAAATTTTTTTTTTTTTGAAATTGCAATAGGAGCACTTTGTGGTGGTTGTCCAAATTTGTTCTTCGGATTTTTGATTATTTTTCAGGAATCACAATAAATTACTATAGAAAATTATTCAGAAAATTTTTAATTCTTAAGAACGTGTCAGGGATAACAAAAGTGGAATCAAGCAAACAATCTACTTATAACTTTTCAATCTCGGAAAAATAGGGTCTTCAAGTTTCGCAGCCCTTTCAGACTTACAAAAAAAACTCATAAACTTTCTTGAAATTTTTTTTTTTAATCTACTCGGAGTTTATGGACGAATTTCAAAACTTTGAGAGTTACTGCAAAAGATGCTGCACTATGACCTATCAGATTTTAAAAAATTTATGTGAAATTCCTCGCTAAATAGCAATCTTTTTATGAAAACTTTGACTATCTTTTCCGAATTCATTAATTAAGATAATTGTTCATTAAAACCATTTTCAAACATAATCTCAAAAATATATGAAGAATGTCTCTTAAAAAATATTTTGCATAATTCATGCTCCTAGTCTCTCTCAATTTGAATTACAAAAAAATAACTTATCGCAAAGTAAAAATTCAAATGTTGATTATATAGGTAATCATTTGATTTATAACTCGTCGAATTGGCGTAAATCAAATGTCCAACAAAATAACATTATAGATCAGAAATGATTCACAACAATCATGAAGTAGAGCAAAAACTGTGTCCATAACAATAATCATTATTATTATAAATTATTATTAAAGATTTCTGAACAGATGTTTAATTGCAAGTTTGTGATAATAAAATCTAGTGGAACTGTAACAAGTAAATTTAATATACTATATATCAATATATCATTTTGAATATGAAAATTGAAGAAAATTACTTTCTACTTTTGAATCAGATTGCGTTGTGAAACAGTGAAAATTCATTGATATAATGTAATGATCCATGTCTTGCTTATTGAAATTGAGGGAGTGGATCTAACATTAAATATCTGCAGAACTTCTGCATTAATTATGCATCAATCCATCCTGTTTTGCCCTTTATGTTCATTTTACGACATATTGAACAATGGAAATTTAACGACATACTGAAGATGTTTGTATGGTTATTTCGTAAACATGAGCGATCATGGATGTAATTCTAATACGTAGGACAGTTTGAGTTCTGAGACCTACTTATTTTCTCAAAAATGTTTTGATTGATGTCGAGAAAAATAAAACAAAAATAAAATACGTTGTGGAATGGAAAAGGAAAAAATAATTTGAAATTTTATGATAGGCTTGAGCTTTCCCTTAAGTCCCGTTAAATTTAACGTTTATTTCGAAAGGTCGTAAAGCAACTTTTATTGCAAGCACCACGTCACTGCTGCATCAAAGTTCGCTTCGATTCACTGCTATGATCGCTTTTCAGAATTACGAGAATTCCGCTCTAACAATAAATAAATTTTACCGATACTCGACTGCACCGAAATCAGTCACAAAGTTATAATATTGCTTTCTCATAGAGGAAGGACATATTTCGATATAATTCGACCACAGGAGCTCGAAAATACAATTTCAAAAAAAATTTTATGTGTGTGTATTCACCTTCCTTCTGTTCAACCTATCTTGAAAACTAAAAAAGCTAGTGTATTTGCTTGCGTCTTCGAGACGCATTGATCGGCCTATTGTTAAACCTTTTATAACTCACCAGCACCGATTTTTGAAGTTTCAAAACAAAAATGGTTTATTCTGTTTATGTAAAAAAAGTTTTTTGACATTCAAAATGCAACAAGACTTTATCCATATTTGTTCGCATCTTCGAGACGCAGCGATTGACCTATTGTTCAACCTTTTATGACTTCTAGGTCTTCGAGACTCGTCGAATGATCTACTGACGTATGTACCTTCCATGACCTCTTATGATCTAGCAATACCGATACATGAATTTCAAAAATATACTTTCCATCTTAATGAAATGAGGAACAATTTTTTCAATATTGGGAATACAATAGTAACGTATATGAGATATTTGTTCGCGTCTGCGAGACACAGCGATTTTCCAATTGAAAAACGTTCCACGACCTGCCGTAAACCTATCAATATGGTTTTTAAATTTCTTAATAATTATTATTCAATTTGTTTTCACGAGGATTTTCGCCAATTGAGATTATTAGAGTATTGTGTTTGCTCTATTTGTTCGCATCTTTGAGACGAGTGGATTGTTCTATTGACGAGCTTTCGATGACCCTTCTTGGTTATTCAATAGCTACTAAAAAAGTATCAAATGACGATTTACTTTTTGACGAGCTATCTGATGTTCGCGAAATAAGATTTCCGGTTAGACAGACACATAAGCTTGAAGAATATTGAAAGTATTTTTTTTTTTTCTTTCGTTAGAGAAAAACCTCCCTCTTTGAGGATGCAAGTTCGTTTGATACATATGAGAAAGCAAGCTGCTCATAAAATAAGCTCAAATGAATACATTCATAGTACTTCATAACAGTATTTATGTTTTTAATATTTTCAAGTTTGAAAATATTTTTAATGTATATAGAAGACTGCGCGCACCTACCCCCATTAATGTTTTTTATTAAGATTTGGTTATGTAAGATATAATATTCAATACATTAAACATATTTGATTATATTTTTCTAGAATACTGATAGAATTGAAAAAGAATTACAACACTATAAATGAATTTTACAATAAATACGAATTAAAAACTCACATTTTATACAATAGCTTACAGTTATCTTCAAACAAATATGTATATGATATGAAAAAATAATCACTCTTTCTCAAACACTTCCAAATTAATAATAGATTATCATACTTTGAAGTTATTGAAAAGAAAAGTATTCTAAAAATGTTCGCAGAAGACTGGAAACAGGAAGGAGATCAGTAGCACATGTCAATAAAAAATAAATCAATTCAAGATTGAATAATTTTATTCATTTTTTTCATTTAGTTTCATTTTTTCATCATTTATTTCAAATTTGTAAATTTGAAAATTAAATCTACAAAATAAAAATGTTATAGGGTATTTTATGTTTGTGCTTCTTCTTGGAAATTAGTATTTTTCTGAAAATAGATTTTATTATTAAATCATAAAATTACGAAGTCTTGATTTTTTCTTTAAATTCCAGGTTGTGTTAATTTTTTTTGTCAGAAATTAGTGTCCTTATACAGAAATCATCATCAAGTCTCACAATCTTCAACAATTGTAGTTTATGTTAGCGTTGCAGATCGGAAATGTGTATTTTTAATATAGAGTTTATTATATTTTATATACTGAAAAATCTGTAAGAATTTTTTATGTTTTTGGAGCACTTTAAAATGAAATTCACGTTTTTGAACCAAAATCATTAGATCTTGAAATTTCATAATTTTTTAACAATTTAAGCTTACTTTAACTTCTCACAACAAAAATCAGTATTTAAAAACAAAAATCATCATAGTTTGGAAAATATTTTCCATTTTGTACAGTTTCAAGTTATATTATTATTTTTACAGGAAACAGTTTATGTGAAAAAACATTTGAGAAATGAAAGAAAAATTATATTTCAGGAAAGATTCACAACTATCTCGCAGGTTTAGGATATGTTGGCATTTCATACAGGAAATCACTTATTTTAAATGAAAAAAATCACGTTTGAAAGATGATTTAAAATCTTTAGACAGCTTTTTCTCAAGTAAGTAAGTGCTTTATTTGTTTGAGAATCATTTGATTCATACAGATAGATTACAGTTATTACTGTTACTCTAATAAATAAAAAAAAACACTAAAATTAAGGTTGATGGTAAACATTACCCAAGAAGCCGTACTTACAACGAGAGTAAATTAAAAAAACCTTGAAGTATATAATTAATTATAATACTCATTTGTAAAATTTAATAACAAACATAATAATTTTTTTGATAGAATTATTTTCGGGGTCATCTAGCATATTCAGCCAGGCATTCATTATCTCACACATACCCCTTCTTTCGCTTATACATGAAAATCTTACAGTATTCAACAATTGACATTCTACTAAGAAATTTTACAAATATTTAGAAAAAAATCGGTCTCGGTTTGATTTTAACAGTTTTTAAAATAATTAGTTGAATTTTTATCTGTTTCAATTATATCACTCAATTTACAATGCGTAATTCAAAAATCTTTCACTTGAAAATTTTCTATTTTAGTTTTTGATTGTTTAGCGTACATTTTCCATTAAAAGAATTCAAAAATGCAGTTTTAAAGACTTACAAAATTTTAAATTAGAAGCATTTGGGATCAAAAAATTTGGATAAAAAATATTTTTAATTGATCAACTGTGGATATAAATTATAATGATTTTTAAAATTCAACTGTGCATCAAAGATTAAAAAGTGAAGAATAATTAATTTTACAAGATGATGCGAAATCCGTTCAAAATTTAATAATTTTAAGATTTTTACGTTAAAGATTAAACTGTTTAAATTGGAAAGTCTTAGTAGTTAAACAAATGTAAATGCATGATTGAAACTTTAAAAAATATTAAAAATTGTAAAATAACTTCAAAACAATATATTCATACTTAAAGACTTTTATTAAATTTAACATTATTGTTTTAGTCTAAAAGTTGAAACTTTAAAATTGGAATTTTTTCAATGATGAAAAACAACAATAGCTCAATATTTAGAAATTTTTTACTGTTCATTTAAAATGAGTAATTGTAAATCAAATATTCAAATTTAAACAAAAAACTAAACTTTGAACATTAAAATTTTTATTGTTCTATTTCAAAAATTTTAATTTGCAGGTAAAATTATTGAATTTTGATGCACGTTTCGAACGAAAAATTTAGAAGATTTTTATGAATTGTGAAAGGCTTTAAAAGAATAAGAAATATTTTCTTAAGATTTCTAGGAAAATTGAAAATTACCTTTTATTTTGAAAAATAAATTTTAAGAGAATATTTAAACAGGTTTAAAACGATTTCTGAAATTGTCGAAAATGAATCTGGAAGATTTCAAGGAAATATTTTTAATTTTGCAGGATTTAAACAAAATTTTAGGAAGAATTCAAATCATTTTGAAAGATGTTTAGAAGGTCTGAAAAATTTAAAAATTAATTCATAATATGAGAAAATGTAAAACAACGTGTAGATGTTTCAAGATCTTGAAATAAAATTTTGAAGCTTTTTAAGGATTCTTAAACTATTTGAAATAAAAATATCTTAACTTCTGATTTAATAAGTGTTCCGTTTATGTCAAAAGTGTAGTCTTTCAATTTTTTATATTTCTAGCTTAAAATTGCTTAAAATGACCCTGATTTTCAAATTTTCAAGTTTGAATAAGTGAACTAAAAATATACATTGTAAACAAATTTAATTAATTTTAATGATTTCATTCAAAAATTTGCTTTTCGGCATGACTATTATTATGAAATTTAACTTAAAATTTAAGACGAAAAGGGAATTTTCATTATACTTGTTTACAATTACATGATTATTGTTTACAGTACAATTTTACTAGATACAAATTATTCATGAAGAAAAGACTTATATACAAATACTAAGAGGCATCAGAAATTTATATATAGTTATATACAAAGTTGATTATTTTCTATTAAAAAATTGTTTTAAAATATTGGAAAATCCTAAATGAATTTAAATTAATAAATAAGTAAAGTAAATATTATATAATATAATAAAAAATATTGTAAAGTTTAGACGATTTTCTTTTCGGATATTTAAAAAAGACACAAATAATGATTTGTCTGATTTAATTGCGCATGAATAAAAATTTGTTGTAGTTACTAGGAATGCATTGGGATTTACGTCTAAAAGCAGTGAATTTTACGATTTTCGCTAATTATTTTGAACTCAAAAGATTTAAAAAATCTTAAAGATCATCATCTTTTACCCAGAACTATCAGGAAATTATTTTTCTTTAACAAACTTTATTATTTTAACACTTTTGCCTTGCATTATTTGAATTCTAAGCCAACTCCATAGCTGGCGCCACCACACGGCGACCGTCAACTCTCATGACAATATTTTCCACAGGCCTCCACAGAGAAGTGGCATGGGGCTGGTAAAAATTAGTGTTGAACCATCACACTTGGACGTCGCAAACTTCAGCCCTATGGGTTACGTTGGTTTCTAAACTTGACAGATTAGAATTTGTTTTATCAGATTTAGTTATTGACAGATGATCCTCATTTCGAGCCTATTTCAATCCACAAATCGACCTTATTTTATTAGATTGGCGGATCAAACTGAAGTAGGCTTGTTTTCTTGCGTGAACTGTTTTAATACTGAATTAAGTTCTAAATCGAATCCTAGTTTTTACAGTGTATGAACTTATTTATTCACCTTAATTGCGCTATAATTCTCATAAAACTGAGTGGTGTTCTCAACAGGGTTAAATATTTCTGAGGTCCTTCGCGGCAGTTTAATTGAGGATAAAGTATTAAAGCAGAGGACGAGTGGGCTCTCTGTAAATCTTCTAGATATAATATTCTATCATAAGCTCTTATCCATGCCAATTTATTCTTTTGTAGAGAGTCAAGAGAAAGTGATTCCCAAACGTCCTCCATCCCAATCTTTTTAAATATTCTTCTAACCTGGCGGGCCCAGTTGTATTCCTCTAGGGTTGACAAGTCATCTTTTAATCTATCCAGTTCTCTTAACCTTAATAAGATATTTTCGGGTATCTATCGTCGGACATATTGAGAATTTTCTCTATCCAATTGAGAGTTGACCCAAAAACTCGAACTGCAAGTTGGGATGCACCTATTTCTAATCTAATAGCACATCCAGAAGTATTTTGTGGAACACGCAGGATTCTCTTATGAAAAGTGGTTTGAACTTTTTCTATAAAATCTAAATACCTGAGACTCCATATATGCGCACCATACATTAAAACGCTGGATACAAGACTATCAAAAATTCGAACAATAGGGTACCATGATTTATGTTTTAATCTGTGAATTAGAGAAATCTTTGATCCTACAACGAGGTTAGGTTTACGAACAGCTTCATCTTTTGCCCTGACGAAAAATGCAAATTGGGTGAATAGGGTGCCCAGGTAGATATAACTTTTGACAATATAAATCTCGAGGGTTCCGTGAATAAAATCTTGCGCATTCTAAACAGGGAGTCCGCAAGGAAAGCCAAATCGTCGGCGTAAGCTAAGAGCAATATTTCCAACAAATGGTCTATTGATACCCCTCTGCTCACAGAAAAAACAGAAGATAAACTTTACATCGATTTCCGACGAAAGATTCTCTGCAAAAAAAATTAACTTCACAGGATGAACTTTACACAAATATCTGTTAAACTTTCTTTTCTATTCCATGACAAACATATCTATTTTGAAAGACGCGAAGTTGGCTGAACAAAACTTTATCGCTCTAAAAAATGTCCTGCAACAAATTGTATTCTTAGTTTTTTCTGTGGAGTCAAGATAAGGATTTCGGAAATTATTGATCGACAATAAGTTAGAATTTGGATCACGGACTGGGTAGAGAGATTTCAATTACTGTTCCCATATGTTTAAGTCTCTATCATCTTTATACGAAGGTTTGAAATCATAGCTAGTTACTGTATTCCAGAACTGTTTGGAATCGATTGGATCCGCGAGAGAATCCAATAAGGAATTTTTGTAATCTTTCTTCTTCGAATCTAATAATTGTGTATGTACTTTTTTACAATTTGTATAAATCGACACAACATCAGGATTGTATTTTTGTTTCTCGCATTTCTTAAGTACTTCTTTCACCTCTCTTTCACTTTTCCTGCATTGTTTGAAAGGGACAACATTGCAGAGTTAATATTTGGACGATACTGGATAATTTCTTCAACTTCATTAGCAAAGTCATTATTCTACTTGAAAAAAGGGGCGCTCGAATAGTTTTTGTAATTTAAAGTCGAGTGATCTAGTAACGTCAAAGCTATAGGAAAATGATGGAATCGAGTTGGAACTCTCAGCACTTGGAAATCCTTGATTAACTGAATTCCCACACTGAGCAAAATCTACAATTGAAGAACTTTCTTCTCTTAGGAATGTACAATGAGCTAAGCAGTCGCTTTTAGTTCTCCTATTCAGGACAAAAAACCCATTTTTCCAAAACTTTCTACCATATGTTTTCCCCTTTTGTCTAGATCAGCGACCAAACTTGTTCTTACGTCATACAAATTTAAATTGTTACAGAGATTATTTTACCATCGAATATTATTACCATTGAAATCCTCTCCCACAATTATCGAGTATTCCGGATATTTCAATGATAGGTCAAAGATTGTTTCGTTTATATTGAACAGAAGCTTTTCAAAATTAGAATAAGGGCTGTAGCATATTGATCCAGTAACTATACTAGAACTATTACCTTCGAATTTAACAAAAATGTAATTCTCTGCCGTACATATCGTTTTCATTTTATGTTTGTTTGCGTTGTTGATGATGAGTAGACCCCCCTTTGCTCTTCCTTTTGAGGATTCTCTGGTAGCCGTACTGTAGATAATTTGACAGTCGATATTGCATTGAGGATACGTGATTTGAGGTGAAGAAGTAAGCCATTTCTCACTCACACATATGATGTCATCTGTAGTGATATAGTTATAGATATCGTCTGGTACTGTTGGCGAATCGTTTATAAACTTGGGATCGATTTGGAGTTTTCTCCTTCTGGTGCTTCCTTTAAAAGAGGTTTGATCGAATTTTCTTTTTGAGTGTGTTTGGTTTTTTTATTGGAATTTTTACTGGAAGAATCTGATTTTGGAGGGCGACCTGTTGCCCTTTTCCTGCTAGCAGTAGAGTTTAAAGAAGATGTTGAGATTCCTCAATCAGATTGATAAACATCCTCACACTTCTCTGCCACAATGTTCGCGGCTGAGGATACATTTGAATAATAATTATCCATGAATAGTCGGGTTTCTTTAATTGTTGAGGACTTTTCAAGACCATCCAGCTTTTGTTGATAATCTTGAAGCTTCTTCTGTATTTCTCTTTGTTCATGAGTGAAGTCATTTGCGAAAGATACATTCAAAGAGAGCAGATTTTTAGCATTCTTAAAAATGACATCTTTAAATCTCGAGTTCGTAAACGTAATTAGAACAGGCCTTGTTTCCTCTTTTCTTCCAATTCTAATAACCTTTTCGAAACACTCAATAGGAATAATAATTTTAGCTTCCTTGAAAATCTTGTCAAGCGTGTCAAAAAAATTCTTGTTCGTCGAATCTTCCTTCACACTGTAGAGAAAAATATTCCCAGATCTTCCTTTTATATCTGAAAATTCAAGCTTTTTCTCAAGAAAATTAATTTTTTCTTCGAATGTTTTGTTCTTCTCTTCCAAAAGGTGATATCTGGCTTTGTAGATTTTTCGTTCTTCCAAGATTTTTCCATCCGAGTTCTTTAGCACTTTAATATCTTCAGTCAATTGTTAAACACTCGCTCCTGTGGATTTTACATTTTCTTGAACTGATAGTAAGAGAGATTTTAGCTCTTCGTTGGTTGTCATAACTACCGATTAACTCTCACATTGCACTTCGAAACACAAAAAAAGAATAAGCTACGTAAGCTCTCAGAAAGGAATCGAAAGCTTTTTGTCTTGTTTTGTTCATGTGTTCCATTGGATGCTGTTATTTTTTACTGAAAATGCAACGATACATACATACATTAATTCTGAAGTTAAAATATCACAATTCATCAACCTGTTTTGGCTCAGAATTCAACTTATTTGTTCACAATTTGTCTTTCATGGGTGAAATTAACTTTGTTTCATTTGAAATTAAAATTATGTTCAGCTGAAATATCAACTATGGAATTTTTTGTCGAGAATTCATTTCTTTTGTTGAAAACTCAACTGCTTGGTTGAAAGTACAACTACTGTGTTAGAAATTAATTTAATTGAAAATGTTTCTTTTTCAATAATTTTAACTGATAATGTAACTATGTATTCCATTTTTAGTTAAAAATGTATCTCTTTCAGTTAAAAATACACCTATAATGCTGAATATTCATTTCCTTAATTTAAGATTCATTATTTTGGTTAAAAATTCATATCTTCAATTGTAAACCTAATTACTTATGTTTTTGCCTAGAAATTAATTCTTCTGCTTGAAGATTTGAGCATATCATTTTTCATTAAAAATTGATGTTTTTCAGTTGAAACTTCAACTTTTTGGTTGAAAATGCATGTTTTTCGTTGAAAAATCATCTTTTTTGGCAGAAACTTAATGTTTTCCGTAGAAACTTCTTCTTCATGTTAAAAATTCAACTATGTAATTAATAATTTATCTTTTTTGATTGAAAATTCAACTATTTGCTGCTCGAAATGTGGGAAAGAAAAGTAGATATAGTCAGATATAATGCATTTATTCTTTCGTAACAATAAAAATTGTATTCAAAGCATGCAATAATCGAAAGCTATCAAGGATATCGCATTTCCGATTACATCTTAAACTATGAATAACAAGAGGAAATGAACCAGAAAAATTTTATATATGTTCATGGTGCAGTTTTATGGCTTGAGAAAAACGCAGAAATGTAAAATACGTACTAAACTTCAGGTTAAATTTACATTCTGCATCAGCAGTACTTTTTTGTTCTTGAAGGTTAAATAAAGCTTTAAATTTGAAATATTAGACAAATAATCCGTGCTTAGAAATTGGAAACTTTTATTTTTGTTCAATCTTAAATTTAAGAGCTTTGAAAGCAAACTGCAGAACTTGAATATTGGAATGCCTAAATTATTTTACAAACTTAGTTTTCAACCAGATATGTCGGTTGTGGATAAAAAATTAATCTCTTTTAGTTGAGGATTCAGCTTTTTTCCTTCAAAATTCATCTTCTTTGGTTTAAATTTAACTGCGATGATTTGAAATTAAGATCTCGTTTGGCTGAAATAATATCAACTATTATATTTCTTCTTAAGAATTCATCTACTTTGGTTGAAAATTCTGAAGTTCTTAAAAATTCCAAATATTTTATTTGGTAGAAAAGTAACATTTTTGTTGAAAATTCATATTTTCCACTTGAAAATACAACTTTTTTGTAGAAAAATCCGTCTTCTTGCCTTGAAGATGCAACAATTCAGTGGAAAATTTGTTTCATTCTTGTTTCAAAATTAGACTCGTTTGATTCCAGATTGATCCCTTTTGATAAAAAAATCGAATCCATTTTGGTTGGAAATTCAACTATTTTGATAGAATATTAATCTGATTTGGTTGACCATCCAGCTATTTTGTTGAAAATTCGTCTTTTTTGATTGCTTTCAAATTAAAATCTTTTTTGATTAAAATAATATCAACTATTATATTTTCCGTTGAGAATTCATCTATTTTGTTAGAAAATTAATGCATTTTCTTAAAAATTCAACTATTTTATTTTGTCGAAAATTTTCGGTTCGAAAATGCAGCTGTTTTGTAGAAAACTCGTCTTTTTGGTTTGAAAATTCAACAATTTCGTGGACATTTTTTTTTGTTCTTGGCTTGGATGAGGAACCAGCTATTTTGTTGAAAATTAGACTTTTTTGGTTGAATTTAGCTGTGAATTTAACTATTTTGGTAGAAAGTTCAAATAGTTGGTTAAAAAACAATTAAAAATTTGTCTTTTCTAGTGGAAAATGTAAATACTTGTTTGAAACTTTACACACATTGTGAGAAATTCAATTTTTTCATTAAAGATTCATAATGCCACTTGAAAAGTCATCTTTGGTTGAAAATTTAATTTAAATTTAATATTCTCCCCAATTCTTTTTTTAGGGTGGAAAATAAAAATATTTTTCCAGAAAATTCAACTTTTCAGTTGATAATTAACTTTTTTATTGAAAATTCAGCTCTTTTCTTAAAAATGCGTCTTTTTGGTTTGGAAATTATTTTTCAATTTCAATATTTTTCAATTAAGGTTTTATGAATCATCATCTTAGAGAGGAAAAAAGAACATTAATCTCTAAATAGTTAGTGTAAAATAAAGAGAATCCGAAATATTTTTTTTAGAGTTCACCTCGACTTCTTTTCCAAAATTAGTTCTAGAAGGTGTCCAGCGATTCTTTGGAACATAATTCAAAGTCTTTTCCAGGTTTTCCAGGTCAAAAAGACAATTTTTTCCAGGTCTCCTTTTTTACATTTAATAATGAAATAACCGTTTTTCATACATGTAAAAAAAATTAGCCATTTTATTTTTTATTGGTTTAATTTCTATAGATAGCAGAACCATAAATAAATTCTTAATTTTTTGCGAACATAATACTAACAATAATTTGTCTTTATGAAATCTTTGGGGCTATTTTTAAAACCTTCTGAAGACTTTGAAATCCTCGAAATCTTTCAAATCTTTGAAATATTTTGTAGTCTTTAAATTTCTGTGAAACCCTTGAGAAATCTTTTGGAATCTTGAAAAAAAAATTGTAAAATAGTTGAAATCCTTGAAATCTGTTGTATTGCACCCTTGTTGAAATCCTGGAAATTCTTGATATATTTTGAAATCCTTACGAATTCTTTGAAATATTTGTCAAAACTTTCTGAAATTTTTTATACGCGTTTGAAATTACTGGATTATTTGGAATCTTTGTGAAATATTTTGAAATATTAAAAAAAAAATTGAATCGTTTAAAATCTTCTAAGTGTTTTAAAATTTTTTAAACCTGGTGTATCGTATCCTTTTCGGAATCTTTGAAATGCTTGCATTCCTTTGAAATCTTCACACATTTTTTAGGAAATATTGAAAATATTTGTGAAATCTTTCTGAAATCTTTTGTATTACTTTGAAATAATTAGAAGATTCGAAATCTTTCATTACTATACCATTTTTCAAATCTTCAAAATCCTTGAAATCTTTTGAATCAATTAAAATCTCCTCGAAATCTTTATGAAATGTTCAAAAATTTTGTGAAATCTTTTCAGTCAAGTACACGTCATTTTTAAATCGCAGCGAAGTCTTTTTACGGCTTCGCCGAGGTTTCGACACGTTTTTCCAAATTCACGATCGGCCGTAAAAAGACTATTTCGCGGCCTTGGTGCACAATATACTATTGAATGATTTTAAACTATCTTGACACTAATTTTCGATAAATTTGAAAAATAAAACAGTATAGGCTTTAAAAAAAAGGTAGATCTAAATATTCACTCTGGTTTAAAATATCTTCCCAGGTAGCTCGTGTATGCTCAAAAAGTAAAAAAATAATAAGAAGGGCGCGTCGTGATGGAAAAGAGATTATATTAGATGAGCAGGGAGAGTCTAGAGGATTACTACCCTACCACGGAACAGCAAAAGCCTGCCTAAATTGTACCCTGTTTCCATAGCATGATCCAGTTTGTTGTGAAAAAAAAATCGTGGGTAAGAAATCCATTAGCGTAGTGTTTAATTATAATTATTCCAGAGCGGCCCCTTTAATCCGTGAAATATCTCGAGACAGACCTCAATTTGTATACAAAACTTGATTGACCCCTAGACTTTTAATATTTGAAGGGTAGAAATGCGAAAGGAGTCAAGCGCCATTTTTCACTTTTTTCAGGAGAGACTAAAAACATGTTGTAAATTTAGAGGGGCCATTTAATAAAAAAATAAGAAGGTTCTTTCGAGATACTTTCATGCTCTATCGAACTAAAAAAAGTTTGTTCACAAAAAGCTATCCGGTTTCGAGAAATTGAATGAAACAGGTCACGTTTCGAGGTTAGATTTTGGGTCCTTATCGACTTTTAACATCTTTCAACATTAATTGTGGAGTCAATTTGCAGTTTAAGAAAAAACTAAAAATTTGGATTCTAGCTATTGAATGGACGAATTGATTTCCAGAAAGTTTGTTTTAAAAAAAGTATGCAGTTTCGCGAAATTTGAAAATCCAATTATGACTTCGAAATCGTGTAAAACTGACATTTCAACTTCAAAATATTGACGATAGCAGTAATAATTTTTCATATTTCCAAGAAATGAAGAACTGGGTTTTAGGTTATTCAGTGCTGAACGGAAGGGACCCAATAGTAATTAAAAATAATTAGCCAGTGTCGAGAAAAATGAAATTTGATTTTTTACTTTGTGGTTAGAAAAGCTTCTCGGACTGTGAATACAAGAACACAAATTTTGAAAAACGACGCCCCAAAAAAATCCTTTGGCAGGCATGTGTAATAGAATTTATCTGATTTTTTGAGTTAATAAACCCGATTTCGAAAATTTGGCGCTTGACTCCTTTTGCATTTCTACCCTTCATTTCATCCTTTTTCCGCCAATTCTATCCATTTCTATATAATTTTTTCCATATTTTATACAATTTTCCTATTCTATCACATTTATTCGTATTTCTCTCTTTAACAATTCCCTATTATTGCTATTAAATATACTAAAAAAATTTTTTCGCGTTTTTCAACCAAATCTTCCAATTTTCAAACAAACATAATTTAATCCAACTAGGCGAATTTTCAAGACAAAAACACACATTTTTGAAAATATAGTTCATTCTTCAACAAAGAAAGATGATTTTTTAACCAAAAAGTATCCTACCAATTAGAGGTAAAATTTTAATCCTGCAAAACAGATTCAAAATAGTTCAATTTTCAAAAAATAAGAGGACTCTTTAACAGAACAATCAAATTTTCAACAAAATAGATGAATTTTCAACCATATAGTTGAATTGTCAGAATTTGAAGATGAATTTTCAACTAAATATTTGAATTTTCAGCAGCAAACATTATTTATCAACCGAGCAGCTGCATCTATAAGCAAACAGTCAATTTTTCAAGCAAAAAAAAGTACGAATTTCATATCCAGAAAGACGAAAACTCATCAAAACAGTTGAATTTTCAAAAAATTTCGAATCTTCAACGAAATAATAAAATTTTCATCTAAAATGATGAATCTTCAACAAAAAAATTAATTTTTAACAAAGAAGTTCTTCTGCCAGCTAAGTAATTAAATTTTCAATGAAAAAAGTTTTATTCTCAACAAAAACTATAATAGTTGATATTTTAACCAAACAAACACTAAATTTTATATCAAAAACTGTCGAATGTAATCAAAAAGATAAATTTTCAACAAAAAATGTAACAGTGGATTTTTTAACCAAAGAAAAAGTTTCAATTTAAAACTTGAAAAAGTTGAATTCAGAAAAAGAGGAATTTTCAAACAAATTGAAAATTTTCAAACTAAAAACCATCAATTTTGAATCAAGACGGACCTTCAATAATAAAATGAATTTTCAACCTAATAAGAAGAATGTTGAAATAAATTTCATTGAATATGTTGAATCAAAACGATTATATTTTTCACAAAGTAGTTACATTTTCAATAAAATAGAATCAATTATCAATGAAAATGTAATAGTTGATTTTTAAACCAAAACAGGTGAATTTTCATCAAAATAGTTAAATCCTCAACGAAAACAGATAATTTGCAACCAAACAGTTGCAGTTTAATCCAGAAAAGTTGAAATTCATACGAACAAAAATGAATTTTTAACGCAAAAATATAAATTTTCTATAACAAAATATATGAATTTTCAAACGAAGTGTTGAATTTCCAATTTAACACGATCAGCTTTAAAAAAATAATGGATTAGTTAAATTTTCAGTTATAGAAATTAATTTTCAGCAAAAAAATCAAATTCTCAACAAAATAATGGAATCTTCGACCAATGGAATTGATGTTCAACAAAGTGATTCAACCTTCTATTATTGCATTCGGTGAAAATTTTCTGTTAAGTAGAAAATTAATATTTTTTTTCAAAATTTTCATCTTTGTAGGCTAAAAATGTATGTATTTTGTTAAAAATTTGTCTTTTGATAGAAAATGAATCTCGTTGGTTGAAAATTTATCTTTGTTGATTCAACTTTCATCATAATAAAGTCACTTTTCTTGGTCGGAAATTCAATTTTTTGTTAAAAATCAACTTTTTTATTGAAAATTAAGGTTTTACAGTTCAAGCCCAAAAATGAGTTTTGTGTACAAAAATTAAATTTTCAACCGGAAAGTATGAATTTTTAGAAAAAAAATTTTGTCAAATAAAATAATTAAATTTTCAACCAATGAGATAAACCTTCATGAAAAAAACAGTAAATTTTCAACAAAGTAGTTTAACTTTCACTCACGGAGTTGAATGTTTATTTGAAAAAGATCAATTTTCAACAAAAACATTCAACCAAAGAATAAATTTTTAACTAAAAATATTATTGTTCAGCAAAAAAAGTGATTTCTGAAAAAAGTGATTCAACCAAAATTTTGTAAAAAAATAGTCGAATCCTCAAGCGAAGAAAATTATTTTTGAACCAAACAGTTGCATTTTTATCCAAGAAAGATGAAATTTCCACCCAAAAAAAGATTTTATTGACTTTTGAATATCAAAATATGAGTTTTACACAATAAGTGAATTTCTTACGAAAATAGTCGAATTTTCAACCCGACAGGACGAATTTTTAACCAAAAAGCATGACTTTTTAACAAAATTGTTGAATTTTCAACCAAACAGTTGCAATTTTTAACTATGAAAAATGCCATTTTTACGGAAATAAATGAAGGTTTAAATTAAAGAGACAAATTAGTTGAATTTTCAACCCAAAAAGAGTAATTTCCAACGAACCAGTTGAATTTTGAACCAAAAAGCATGACTTTTCAACAAAATTGTTAAATTTTCATCCAAGCAGTAGTATTTCTCTCCAAGAACGGTTTAATTTCTACTAAAATGGATATGTTTTTAAAACCAAAAGACTAGAAAATAGTTTTATTTTTATCCAAGAAAGAATTTAGTTATATTCTCAACATTCAGATGTGAATTTCAAATTAAAAGTTAATTTTCTACGTAAATAGTTGAACTTTTAAAAGGAAAAAACGAATTTTTCAAAAAGCAGTTGCATTTTTGTCCAAGAAAGATGCACTTTCTACAAAAATATATGAATTCTTAAATAAGGAAAAAAAATTTCCAAAGAATTGTTGAATTTTCATCCAAACAAATATTTTAATTCCGATTTTCAATATTAAATTACGAGTTTTGAACAAGTAGTAAATTTTCCATGAATATAGTTGAATATTCAACTATGAAAATGGACGAATTTTTAACAAAACAGTTGCATTTTCAACCAAAAAGGGTGACTTTTTAACAAAATTGTTGAATCTTCAACCAAGCAATTGCATTGTCCAAGAAGCATAGATGCAGTTCCAATACTATTTAGTTGGAAACTTAGATTTATAAAAATTTTCAAATTTATTAATTTATTTTAAGCAAAAAAATATCTTTCATGCTATAAAAGATGTCTTTTTTAACAAAATACTTGATTTTTCAACAGAATAATCAAATTTTAAACATAATAGTTGAATTTTCAACCTAAAATTATAAATTCCCAACAAAAAGTGTCAAAAGTTTTTTAAAACTAAAAAGACGAATTTTCAACAAATAAAAATTTTTCACTGAAAAAATAAAATTTTACCTAAATTGTTGAACTTTCAAGCCAAAAAACGAATTTTCTATACAGAAATGGAATTTGCAAACAAAAACTATGATTTCAGCAAAAAATTATTTTTCCACGAAACTGATGCATTTTTAACAAAAAAAAATTAAATTTTAAACTAAGAAAATTATTTTTTTTGTACCAAAAAAGGAGAATTTTCAACTGAATCAATCTTAAAAAGATGGAAAAGTTACATTTTTAGTTGAAAAAGTAATTGTAAACTAAAAAAAAAAGGAGTTTTCCACTAAACAGTTAAATTTTTAATCAAAGCTTAAAAGTTTATTTTTTACCCGAATAGTTGAATTTTCAATTTTAAAAGATTGATCTTTAACAAAATAGTTCAACTTTCAACCAGAGATATGAATTTTCAACTGAAAATATTACTTTTCAAAAACAAAAATGATTTCTTAACAAAGTGAATCAACCAAATTTTTCGAATAAGATAGTTGAATTCTCAAGCAAAGGAGAATAGTTCTCAACCAAAAAGTTGCATTAAAAAAAAATGAATTTCTACTAAAGCGGATGAATTTATAAAGCAAAATAATAAATTTTGAAAAAAGTAGTTGAATTTTCTGTTAAAAAAGATTTTTACCCAAAAAGGATGACTTTTTGACAAAATTGTTGAATTCTCTACTCAATTGTGGCATTTTTATCAAAAAAAGATTAAATTTCTCTTGAAACAGATGATTTTATATTTAAAGAGAGAAAAAAAAAGAAATATAGTTGAATTTACATTTAAGAAAGATTCCAGTTTAAATTTTGTCAAAGAAAGATGACATTTGTACTAAAAAAAATGAATTTTTAATAAAAAAAGACAAATTTTTTTTTCAATTTGAACTTTCATCCAGAGAAGCTTCAAGTTAATTTTTTAACACCAATGAATGAATTTTAAACAAAAAGTAAATTTACTACGAAATAGTTAAATGTTCAAAAAACAGTAGAATTTTTGAACAAAATTACTTTTTAACGAAATAGTTTGATTTTCAACCAAACAGTTGCATTTTTTTTTTTTTTCAAGAAAAATGAAATTTCTCTTAAAACAGATGCATTTTTAATTACAAAAAAAAAAAAAAATTTCGAAAAAATAGTTGAATTTTCATCCAGATGAGTTTTCGGTTCTCTTTTCAACACCAAAATATTAAATTCAACCGAAAAGTAAATTTTCTACGAAATTGTTAAATTTTAAACCAAACTTTTGCATTATTCTCCGAGAAAAATGTGATTTCAGCTGAAGCAGCGGTGAATTCTGAAATGAGGAAAACAAATTATCAAAAAATAGTTGAATTTTCAACTGAACAGTTGCATTTTCATTCATGAAAGATGTAATATTTCTCTTAAAACAGATCAATTAAAAAAAAAGCTTCGAAAAAATAGTTCAATTTTCATTCAAAGAAGATTCCAGTTCACTTTCTAACACAAAAATAAGAATTTTGAATTGTTTGATGCTTTTTATGTTGCAAACTGATTATTTAGTTATTAGCTTATTCCATTCAAACTTACATTTTCTGGAATTAGTTTTACAGGTTATTAATTATTCAAATTTCATAAATGAAAGTTCAAATTGAAAAAAAAAACATTAGGTAAAAATTATTTGAATGTTTTAATAAAAATTAGATATTACTTTTTTCACGATAATAAATTAAATAAAGATTAAAATTTAGTTTTTTTTCTAAATTGAGTAACATAAATTGATTATTTACTTGAAAACTAAGCAATTGAATATTAGCTATAATTTTGATAATGAAAAGTTATTCACGTTTAAAATACCTCTATTTTCCAATTGTATAATTTTTGTAAATTTGTTGTGATGTTGTGAAATAAGTATCTAAAGTCTGCTTTCAATATTATATGTACATATATTTTACTTTTCTATGAAATTAGTTTAAAAGGTAATTGTCAATTCAAATTTTCAGAGAAATATGAAGTAAAAATTATTCGAAGGCTTAACTGAAAATAACTGTTTATTACTTTTTATGTTGTGATATGATTAATTAATATGTACAATGTACATACATTTACATTTTTTCTGGAATTAGTTTTGAGGGTCATTACTAAAATTAAATGTGTTAAAATACAATTTCAAATGAAAAAATATATTTTGAATTCATATGAAAAAAGGTAAACTACATCTTGTGTAAGATTATTACAATTTCATAATTTTCAAAATGTTTACGATGTTGTGAGATAATTATCTAAATTCAATCTTCAACATTGTATATAAATATGTTTTAGGTTTTAATGGAATTAGTTCAAAAGATTATGAATAATTCAATTTTTCAGAATAATGTAAGGTACAAATTATTTTGATATTTCAATGCAAATAATATTGGTGATTGAATATTATTAACTACAGAATGATTCATTTTTTTCCAAACATTGAATTACATAATGATTGAATTTGAATTGTATTCAAATAAGTCACATTAATTGATTATTTACATTGCTATTTTTATGATAAAAATTTATTTTTGCTTCAAAATATCTCCATTACAATTATATAATTTTTTTAAATGTTTGTGAAGTGTTTTTTCGAATTCAATTTTCAAAATTATAATAAATAAATCATATTTTCATAAATTAAAGTGAAAATTTCAAAAAATGTAAAGTAAAAATTATTTAAATGTTGGAATGAAAATGATAGATTAATGCTTGAATGAATATCAGAATTCAATTTTCAAAATTACTTTTTATTTTGTGAGCTGATTAATTAATTAGTAACTGATTCTATTAAAACCTGAATTTTCCGGAATTACTTTAAAAGGTCAATAATAAATCAAATTTTCCTGAATGAAAGTTAAAATTAAAAAAAGTAAAAGTTATTTGTATGTTTCAATGAATATTAAAGCTTAAAGCTTCTTACATTGTGAAATTATTCATTGATTATTAGCTGATAATTTTTGTCGCTACATTAAATTAAATAAAGGTAACAGTTCAGCTTTTTTTAGATTAGGTAACATAAATTGATAATTTGATTTAAGGTTATATAATTGAACATTGGATATAATTTCAATATTAAAAATTTATTGATATTCAAAGTACCCTCATTGTAATTACATAATTTTTCAAATGTGCCTGATTTTGTAAAATGAGTATCTGAATTTAATTTTAAGAACTATATGTAAATATGTTTCATTTTTTCTGAAATTAGTATAAAATGTTATGGATAAATTAAATTTTAGAAATGAAAGTACAAATTTGCAATACTGTAAAGTAAAAATTATTGGAATGTTTTGATGAAAGTTATAGTTTAATGTTTTTTATTTAAAATTTTTGTGATGTTATGAAATAAGTATCTGAATTCTGCTTCCAATATTATATGTACATATATTTTACTTTTCTATGAAATTCGTTTATAAAGTTAATATTAATTAAATTTTGCAGTAAAATATAAAGTAAAAATTATTATATAAAGGTCTATAATAAATTGAATGTATAGAAATGCATTTTCAAATGGAAAAAAATATATATAATGTAAAAATTATTTGAATGTTCCAATGGAAATAATTGTTTAATGCTTTTTATGCTGTGAACTGACTTATTATATATGAACTGATTATACTGAAACCTACAGTTTCTGTGATTATTTTAAACGATTATTAATAAATTAAGTTTCCAGAAATGAAAAATTAAAAAAATTAATAGAGTACGAATTAATTGAATATCTTAATAAAAATTATAGTTGAATGCTTCTTATTTTGTGAACTGATTAATTATATATCAGCAGATTTATTTTTTTCACAATATTAAATTACATGAAGATTGAATTTTAATTTTTCTCTATTAAGTAACATAATTTGATAATTTATTTTAAGGTTACGTAATTGAATATGGCTTGTGATTTATATAATAAAAGTTGATTTTTTATTCAAAATACCTTCATTACAAACATATAGTTTTTCTAATGTTTGCGATATTCTGAAATGATTATCTGAATTCAATTTTCAAAATTATATGGACATATGTTTTAATTGCCTTCTAGAATTAGTATAAAAGGTGATATCAATGATTAAAAATGTCAAAAATACAATTTTAAAAATCCAAAAATATATATATTCAACATTATTTGAATATTTCAATGAAAATAATGTTAAGCATTATTGTCCACATTGATTAATGTGGACATTTTCATGTCTACATTAGCACCACCACGCCGCCTTCCTTCATGATATATTTCGTGAATTTTCTTATATCTCCATTCAATAATAACAGGAAAAATTTTCAAAGGCACATTATTGGTATTTAAATTTATAATTATATTAAATTGATATTTGTTTCCGGATTTATTATGTTGTTCAAGTCGTGCACTTTAAATCTTCAAATGATGTCTCGCCCTTTACTGTTAATCATAGTAATCGTAAATGAAATAATTCTAAGTTACATGAATTCACTAAATACATTATTTCAGAATCTAATTTCAGCAAGAATTTGAGTATTCAAAAACTTGTAAGAAATAAAAAGTTATTCGAAAATTGAGTAAATGAGGAAAATGAATATAAAAGTTAGCGTGCGCTTGCGCGCGCACATAATAGTCTAGTATCATATAAAAAGTCCCTTACGTTCGTCAACATGTAGGGACTGGGGGATCAGAAATAGCCCAAAATTAGTAACATAGTTTATGGACGGCCATTATGACTTGAAAAGTTTTTCTATCCACCTCGTACTGGTGTCCCCTAATCCATGAGTGACAGCGTAATTACTGATGGTTTGTTTTAACTTAACCCTACTTAATTTGAACGATGCTTGTTTTTAAAACTAACAGAAACAATAGTTTATTTAGCCACCCAAAACAAAACATTGTGGGGAGCACCTACCTACTTTGCCCCTCACGTTCGTAGAGGAAAGTCGAGCTTTTCTTAACACAACCAAACTATATCCTCTTAATGCACACAAACATCGTTTAATTTTCACAAAGTATTTTCCGAATGCATTCGTACTTTAATGCAAACAGGAAATGTGCACACTAATTTCGCCAGTGTTCAGTCATGTATATTGGGTTAATTATGCAGGCAGCAATCCTTCCTCAAATTTATGCAAAGTCAACACTTTATGAAACTGTATGTAACTTTCGATATTTCAAGAAACATGTGTATTTTCCATTATGATTGAGAAATTTATACTAATTGTCTATAGTATTTGGGGAAAATAACCTAATGTAATAAGCATTGGTATTGGACTCAAATATTAATTTATCTCAACAAAAACATCCACGATGCCAACATTTTTGTCAAGGGAAAAATTGTACGATCAACATTTTTTGTGAAACCAAAACTGAACTGATAACTTTTTACTTGCCTGAATTTGTTGCATCCTAGATATTTTGTATGATTTTACCTCTTTTTAATACGAATTTTTGAAAAATAAAATATACAACGCAATATAATCCATATAACCAGTATTGATGATATGAATCTAAATATAACTTCTAACATGTTTATAATTTTATAATCCCTCAGCTATTCATCTAGCGGAATTGTGCTAAAAATTTTGTACAAACCGGTCCAATAGTGTAGGCTCCAGATCGACTGAATTGCTAAAAAATATAATTTTTTCATTGAAAAGTGCAGAATCTTAAAAAATAATGTATAAACAAAATTAGCGAGATGTAATCTCAGAAAGTCATCTTATGAAATTACGTTTAAAAAAATGTACAAATCGGCTCAACAGTGGAATCGAGTTTTCATGATAAATAGCATTGAAGATTCACAATTTCAAATTATGATAAAATTTCCAAATAAATCAGTTGAAAAATTTAGGCTCTGTATTGACAGGATTGTTAAGAAATATAAATTTTGCAATTAAAAGTGCAACATTTTGAATAATAATAGATGAATAGAATTTTTCTATTAAATAGTATTGAAACTGCATCTAGTCAATTCATGTTGAAATTTTTAAACCAATCAATAGTTTAGGCTCCAGGTCAACTAAATTGCTGAACAATACGATTTTTTCAATTAGAATAACAAATCTTGAGAAAGAATTGATAAATCCGAATTTCGTCATAAATTGCACTGAAGCTTCACCTAGTAAATTTATGATTGAATTTGCAGACCAATCAGTTGAATAGTTGAGGTTCCAGGTCGACCGAATTGCTAAAAAAATCTCATTTTTTCAATTAAAAGTGTAAAATATTTAAAAATAACTTATGAATCATACTTTTGCGACAGAGGGGAGGGGGTTCTTCACTCATGTACGTAATTTTTGCAATTTCGCAAAAAATTTTTCCTGTTATATACTTCATTATTTGGTTGAAAATTTAACCATTTTTTTCAAAAAAACATATTGCATCTTCCTTGGACAAAAATTCAACTGTTTTGTTGAAATTTTAACTATTTCCTAGAAAACTTACTTTTTATTTAAAATTTATATTTTTCTGTAGGAAAGTCTATTGAAATCCTTTTGGATGCAAACTCCTTTTGGATGCAAACTCAACTATTTTTTTTGAAAATTTGTCTTTTTGATTAAAAAATTCACCTCTTTTAGTAGAATTTTCATTTTTCTTGGACAATGCAACTGTTTGGTTGAAAATTTAACAATCTTGTTAAAAAATCATACTTTTTGGTTAAAAATTCGACTATTTAGCAGAAAATTAACTTGTAGTTTGCAATTCCAATTTTTGGTGTTGGAAAGTGAACTGGAATCTTCTTTTGATGACAATTTAACTATTCTTTTAAAGTTTTTTTTTATTCATCTGTTTTAAAAGAAATATTTTATGTTTCTTGAATAAAAATGCAACTGTTCGGTTGAAAATTCAACTCTTTTTTGAAAATTTGTTTTTCTCATTTCAAAATTCACCTGCTTTAGCTGAAATCTCATTTTTCTTGGATGAAAATGCAACAGTTTGGTTTAAAATTTAACAATTTTGTTGAAAAGTCATACCTTCTGGTTTAACATTATGCTGTTTTGTTAACAATTTAACAATTTTATAGAAAATTTACTTTTTGGTTGAATTTAATATTTTGGTGTTGAAGAGAGAACTGAAATATTTCTTTTCTGGATGAAAATTCAACTATTTCTTTAAAAAATTGTTTTTTTTCAATTAAAACTGCATCTGTTTTAAGAGAAATTTCGTCTTTCTTGGAAGAAATGCAACATTCTGGTTAAAAATAAAATTATTTTGTTAAAAAGTCATTTTTGGTTGAAAATTCTACTGTTTTGTTGAAAATTTAACTATTTCTTAAAAAATTCACTTCTTGTTTGGAATTTATTCATTAGTGTTAAAAATGGAACTGAAAGCTTTTCTGGATGAAAGTTCAACTTAAAAAAAATTGTCCTTTTTTATTAAAAATCATCTGTTTTAGTACAAATTTCATCTATCTTGGATAAAAATTCAACTATTTAGTAGAGAATTCAACTATTTCGTTGAAAATGCATCCCGTTCGATTAAAAAAACTCATTTTTTGGATTAAAAATTCAATTTTGTTCGTAGAAAATTAATTTTGGTTGAAAATTTCGTATTTCGATCTTGAAAAGTCAACTAGAATCTTTCTTAGATGTAAATTCAACTATTTTTATTTATTTTTTTCTCTTCAAATATAAAGTCATCTATTTCAAGAGAAATTTTTTTTTTTTTTTTTGATAAAAATGCAACTATGGGGAAGAGAATTCAACAATTTTGTTAAAAAGTCATCCTTCTTGGGTAAAAATTCGTCTTTTTGGATTGAAAATTCAATTTTTGTTGTAGAAATTTATTTCTTGGTTAACAATTCATATTTTCATCGTGAAAAGTCAACAAAAAGATATTTTAACAGAAAATTCAACTATTTTTAAAATTTTATCTTTTCGATTTATAAATTCATCCGCTCTGGTATATTTATTTTTTTTAATGAAAATGAAACTTTTTCGTTAAAAAGCCTTCTTCTTTACTTGAGTATTCAACTATTTTATTTGAAACATTTGGTTGTATCACTTTGTTAAGAAATCATTTTTGTTTTTGAAGAAAAATATTTTTAATTGATAATTCATCTCTTTGGTTGAAAGTTTAACTATTTTGTTGGAAATTAATCTTTCAAAATTGAAAGTTCAACTACTTGGGTAAAAATAAACTTTTAAACTTTGGTTAAAAATTTAACTATTTAGTGGAAGAGTCTTTTTTTTTAGTTTAAAGTTAATTTACTAACTAAAAAAATAACAAAAAAAAAATTTTCTTGGTTTAATATTTCATTTTTGTTGGGTAAAAATGCATCAGTTTCGTGGAAAAATAATTTTTTCCTGAAGTCATATTTTTTGTTTGTAAAGTCAATTTTTGTGGAGAAAATTCGTCTTTTGGCTTGAAGGTTGAACAAATTAGGTAAAATTTGCATTCTTCAGTGAAAAATCTTTATTTGTTGAAAATTTGTCTTCTTGGTGTTTAAAAACTTTTTTTTGTATAAATTTCATGTTTTTTGATGGAATTATAAACTATGACATTTTTTGTTGGGAATTTATAATTTTAGGTTGAAAATTCAACTATTATTATTATTATTATTATTATTATTATACCATTAAGCCTTTTCCCTTCCGGGGTAGGCGTGACTTGTTCGTTTGGAAGGTAGTGAAATAGGTATATAGGTATGAGGTTGATCGGTATATGGGTATAGGGTGGATGGGTATGTAGGTGTTATGTATAGATGTTTTAGATTGATCTGGAGTTCTCGTGTTATTTATATAAATGACACGTTCACTCCGCAACACTGCTCCGACCCAGGTTGCTGATCAATCTCTCTAGCGATCACCCCAAATGAGGAGCCTCACAAAATTATTATGTATGGTTCCCCACTTGGGCCCATTAGAATCCAAGGTCTTTGTTTCAGGCATCATTCACACTATTGTCACTCTGTTTATAAACTATTTGTCGCCACATATTTCTGTCCTGGCATACTACTCTAGCTTCATTCACGTCCATGCATTTTTTCATGCAGGCTCTTGTATTTCTATGGCTTCTTATGTCTCTTCGTATTAGTGTCTCATTCACAGATTCTAACCATTCTTTCGGCGGTCTACCTCTGGGCATTTTGCCATTTACTTTACCTTTATACACTTGCTTGGTCAGTCGTTCATCTTTCATTCTTTCAAGATGTCCGAACCACCTTAGCTGATTTCTTTCCCATATGTCAACTAGTGTCTCCCCTGTACCACATTCTTCGAGGATTGTCTCGTTTCGTACTTTGTCCATCAGTGTTTTCCCGCATATTATGCGCAGAGGTTTCATGCCGATCGCGTTGATTTTACTCCTGTCCTTTTCTTGACAGGTCCATGTCTCGCTACCGTATAGTACAGTTGGTACGAATATGGAATTATGTATGGCCATTTTAGCTTTTTTTGATATAATTTTATTCGTGAGGATGGATCCTGCTCTACCGATAACCTGCTTACCCTTATTTATGCGCCTATCTAATTCCCCATCTATTTTTCCGTCGTTAGTGAATAGACTACCTAGATATACGTACTTGTCAACTTGTTCTAATTTCTCATCATTTAGGACTATGTTGCATATTGTTTTCTCACTTTTTCCCTCAAACACAATGACTTTCGTTTTATTCACGTTAATTTTTAATTATTTTGTTGAAAAATCAAGTATTTTGTAAAAAACCCATCTTCTATAGTAGAAAAGATATTTCTTCTTTGAAATAAATTAGTAAATTCGAAAATTTTTCAGAAATCCAACTTTCCTAATAAATAGTATTGGAACTGCATCTATTCAATTTATATTGAAATTTTGTGACAGATCAGTTTTGTAGTTTAGAATCCAGGTCGACTGAACTGCTGAAAATTCAAATTTTGTGCATAAAAAGTGAGATATCTTTAAAAATAATGAATGAATTAAAATTGCCGAAACAATGGCCCTGGAAAATCATCTGTTCCATTCATCCTACAATTTATGAACGAATCTGTTGGATATTTTTGGCTACAGATCTACTGAACTGATTAAAAATCGAATCTCGGGCATAAAAAGTAATTTATCTATATCAGTAATTAATTAATCAAAATTTCATGAGCAATGACCCTCTAGCTTGATATATAGTCATTTTATCCTCAATTTTTGCATATTATTATGAAAGTTTTCAAAATATGAAAAACGTGTATGCTCGAAATCATTTTTGTTTGTTTGATTTTTAATTGATTCTGACAAAGTTGATACAAATCGGTGAAGATTGGCTAAGATATCTAATACATGTACGATAACAAGCATTCTTCCGAGGAAAGGTATTCGCTTTTTTTTACCTGGCGGCGATTCACTACCGCAAAAAACAAAATATTATATTTGAATTTGAAAAAAAATTCTAATCTTCACAAATTTTTCTTTGAAAACACATGGCTATCATTAATGGATTAATTGAGGCTCCGGGTCGAATAAGAGGGCAAGAACTTTTTAAACCCAAATAATAGCTGGTAGATTAAATTTATTTCTAAAATTATTTTTATTTGTAATTTTCAGAGAAATTTTTTTGGTCTGACTTGCAAAGTGTTTGTCAATTCTGCAAAATAGTTGTTCATCCAGGACATGATATGTAATGCAATAACTACAAAATAAACATTACTATTTAAGTTTTTGAATCTAAAGATTTAAAAAATCAGTATTAGACCTCCGGGATGAATTCAAAGTAATTTTTTTAAGCTTCTTAATTAATTCTTACAATATATGATGATTATAAAGTACAAAGAATATTATGAATCTTTCAATAAAAAATAGGTGTGTTACGAAAATATCGAAAGCATTTTTGTTCACACATAATTAGGAATTTCAGTTTCAGTTGATTAAGATTTATCAATTTAAAATGTTATTATTACATTTTCAGTAAGAATAATTAATTTTCATCCAACAAAAAGACAAAACTGTTAAATCAAACCGAGAAATACAAATTTTCAATAGAAGAATTACATTTTCAACCAAGAAAGATTTTCCAATCAAGGCAGAAAAAAAATCTCTCTGAAATGTTGAGTTTTTAAGTTCTAAAGACAAATTTTTGAAAAAAAAATTGAATTTACAACTCGAAAACATGCATTTTTTACAAAAATTATTCAATTTTCGACTTAAAAATACGAGTTTTCAACATTCTACGTGAATTTTTAACTTAAAATGATCAAATTTTTTGCAAAAATGAAATAGCTACATTTGTAACTTCAGAAATTCATCTTCAACCAAAAAAAGAAAACGAATCTTCAAACAAATATTTGAATTTTTAATCAGATTTTTAACGAAAAATGTTAACTTTTTACCAAAAAAAGACAAATTTTCAGCAAAATAGATGAATTTCCAATAAAAAAATATCAATTTTCAACAAAAAGTGGAATAGTTCAATTTTTAGTTAGAGGAATAAATTTTTAAACAAATAAAATATATTTACAGCGGAATAATTGAATTTTCATCCAACCAAATTAATTTTCCACCAAACAGATTGAATGTCTATGAAAATAAAATTTCGACAAGAAATTAGTTGAAATTTTTGGTTTAAAAATTGATTTTCAATCAAAAAAATCAAAGTACAAGAATTTTATACCAAATATTTTAACTTTTAATGGAATTTTTAACCTAACAGTTGAATTTTCAACCAAAAAGGTGAATTGATCACCAAGAAGATTAATTTTCTACCACAAAAGACACAAAAGTTTCAACAATATACAGAAGTTTTCGCACTAGCATGCAGTTGAATTTTTAACTGAAGAAGAGTAATATTTGAACAAACATGATATAGTTGAATGTTTAGTTAAAACATTAATTTTCAATACAAAAAAAAACTAATTTCGAACCAAAAAAATCAATTTTCTACCAAAAAAAGAATAATTGTTAATAAAGTACATGCATTCTCAACCAAATAGTTGAATTTTCAACTGAAGAAGATAAACGTTCTAATAAACATGGAATAGTCAAATTTTCAGCTAAAAAAATAATTTGAAAAAATGTTTAAAAAATAGTTGGATTTTGAAAGAAAATGATTTTTCAGCTAAAATGATGAATTATGAACATGAAAAAATAAACTTTTAACAAAGTAATTCCACTTATTGGCTTTTTTCTAAAGAAAAGGTTTTCCTTTCTTTGAATTTAAAAGCAATCATTTATTTACAAAAAGTAAAATCAAATAATCTATAATATTTATTCTTCACCTTCAAGAAACCTACTGCTTAATTTTTTAATTTGAACGTTCAATAAATGAATAATAGTTAAACTCTTATAAATTGTGCAATTCAAAGACTTAGAAAAATATGTAAATCCATGTCATCATTTCCAATTATCTAAATTGAAGAATGAATCAACGAATTGAGAGATTTCCAAAATTATATACTTTTAAGCAATGTTAGAATAGAAACATTAAAAATTATTGGAAGATTACATTTTTTTGAACTGAACAATTTTTAAATTAGAAGGAAAATTATTTTCATTTTAGGTCCTTACAAATTTTGGAATCTATTTGGAATATTCTCTTAAAATTATTACCTTTTAAATAAAAAATCATTTAAAACTTTTCTAGAAATCTTAACAAAATTGTTGTTTTATCTTGAAACCTCTCAAAATCCTTAAACAGCTTCAAAACTTTATTTCAAAATGTTGAAAAATCTGTATTTCGTTTTGAAATTTTTTGAATGTTTTCAAATTTTTCAAATGTTCAAATCCTGGAAAATAAAAAAAATCGCTTTAAATGTTCCAGATTATTTTCTGATAATTTTGGATGACTTGAAATCTCTTCCCATATTCTGTTAAAATTAATTTTTCAAAATAAAAAGTCATTAAAAATGTTCCCAAAAATGTTAAGAACTTGTAAATATAACCTAATCTAATCAGAAAATGTTATAATATTGGAAAAAATTGGGTTTTAAATTGCGAATTTTCACTTTTCTGTAATTTTACAGAATAGCTGGTAGTCTGTGAACAATTTTTCAAAGCAGGATTTTAAATTTTTCTTGTTTTGGGGAAGATAAATCGGAGACTTTCTGCGTAAAATACAAACATCATTATTTTCCACTAAGGATACATCATGTGGTTTAATTCGTCTTTTAGTGTTCATTTCTTCTTTTTAGTGCTTACTTCTTCTTCTGAGTCTCCTTATTCTTAACCAACAATAAATTTTCAGTGCTAATCAACATATTATTTTGAAAGAGGATTTATGAACTTCTAACATTATATATAACCTAGATTCTACATTCCATTGACAGTTCACGCACGTTGATCGTTCCCATGCGTTACGTTACGTAATTGGAATTTGATTCCCACTTCAGTCCTCTTTTGATCCAAATAAGTTGTACTAAAACGTCGTTTGGTGGCATCAAAATAAAGTGGCATTTAAACAGAGCCACCCGAGACTATATTTTTTGAGGACTGTTTCAAGACCGAAAACTATTATTTGAACAAAATAAAAGCTGAAATAGACCAGTCAGACGTACACTTGTATATTTTCAAACCTTTCTTAAAATATCGACTTTGTTACATGTCCCTAAATGACGAACTTTGACCTAATTTTATTTTCTGGCTGCTGCTTGTTGGCGTAAAGAAAATTCAGAAATTACCTCAAATAGTGAGGAAAATTTTACGTGATAAAAAAGTACTTGAAAAATATACTGAACTTCGCAAGAAACATTATTACCTCAAAAAATAAACGCAAAGATACACTTAAGATTTATGAACGACATTCTCTGAAGAAAGAAATTTATCAACTCATTACTCAGCTCTTCAATCTAAAGCGAATGAATATAGCAATAGCTTCAGGATAAATTGAAATGAATTTTTCAAGTAAAGTAAAGTATAATGAAACAATTTGACTGCAAAATAAGCTTTCGAAGGATTATGTATGAAGAAGTATTTTAGTTCCACTTGGTCAATCTTTCATGCTGAAAGAAGGTTTTTAAGTTAATTTTAGATTTTCATTAAAATAAAATAAATGATGAATAATTTATTAGTTTTTTAAATTTTTAGTTAGCGGTCATCCATTAATTGCGTAACAGATATTCGGTGGTAAATGTATTCTGTAACGTTATATTTAAAAAAATCAGCCTTATGAAAATCGATTTATAAAAAATTGTAGTCTACAATAAAGTTTAATAATAGAGTTTAGTAATTTTACAATAAAAGTTTGTAAAAATGTTATAAAGACTTCATATCAATGAAATTATATTAGCCATTTGATTTTTTTTTCATCATTCTGTAAAAAATATCCGTTAAAACAAAGTTTATTTCACAAATTTTGAAATAACTACTACCCGCAAAATTATTAAACATTTTTTTAATTTTATCAGGCTAAGCTAAGATATTTGAAAAAATTCTAAGAGATTTGCGAAATTTCTAAATGTTTCAAAAGATTGACAACGGGGATTTTATAATAATTTAAAGAATTTCAATCAATTGCAAGGATCTTGAAAGCTCTCAACAAGATATGTTAATGAATTTTGGGAGATTTCGGAAGATTTCGTAGAACTTAAAATATTTAAAGGGATTCCAAGGAATATCATTACACTTCATGTAATTTCATGGAATTTCAAGGGAATTTATAATATTTTAGTGAGATTTCAAAGAATTCATTCACAAAAATTAAGAGATTTCGAAGGATTTCAGAAATTTGAAGAGATTTTCAAATATTTCTAGGTATTTGCAAATTTGTCAAAAATTTGGAAGATTTCAAAGAATTTTCAAGAGTTTCAGAAAACTCTAAAGGATTTCAAAAGATTTTATGGGATCTCGAACAATTTTAGGGAATATCAACAAATTTGATGGATTTTAACAGGATTTCAAGGGATTTTATAATATTAGAAAGAATTTCGAAGAATTTATTCACGACAATTTAGGGCTCTCGAAACATCTCAAAAATTTTAACAGTTTTTCAGTATTTCGAGGTATTTCTTAAAATTTTGACAAATTTGGAATATTTTAAGATATTTTAGAAGATTCCAAGGAATTTCAATCGATTTCAAGAAATTTCAAAGGTGTTTAAAGATTTTAGGGTATACTAAAATATTGTCAGGGATTATCTGGAGCTCAAAAATTTTTCAAGGGATTTCAAAGAATTGAAAATATTTTAGGGTACTTCAAGGGATTCCAAGGGATTTTATGAAGCTAAAAAAAATTTGAAAGAATTCATTCACAAGAATTTAAGACTTTCAAAGCACTCTACAAATTTTAGGAGATTCTTAATATTTTAAAATATTTTCAAATATTTTAACAAATCCGGAAAATTCTAGATTATTTCAAATATTCCCTGAAAATTTCTTACATTACAGGAAATTAAATTTTTTTAAAGATTTCAAGGTATTTGAAAACGTTTAAAAGAATTTTCGAAAACTTGAAAAAAAATTTAAGTGATTTCAAAGGATTCGAAATATTTTAGGTTATTTTATAGGATTCCAAGGAAGTTTCAAGAGATTAGAAAAATTCAAACGAATTTTAAGGAATATCATCAGATTTCCTGTAACTGCAAGGGATTTCAAGGGATTTTATAATCCTAAAAAAAATTTCAAAAAATTCATTCACAAGAATTTAAGACTTTCAAAGTAATCTTAAAATTCAGGAAATTTGTAATATTTCAATATATTTCCAAATATTTTAACAAATTCGAGAAATTCTAGATTATTTCAAACATTCCAAAGAACTTACGTACATTTCGAAAAAATGATTTTTTTTTAGATTTTAGGGTATTTTAAAACGTTCCAAAGAGTTTTTGGAAGCTTAAAAAAATTCAAGGAATTTCGAAGAATTCGAAATATGTAGGATATTTTATAGGATTCCAATAAAGTTTCAAGAGATTGAAAGAAATTTTAACGAATTTTAAGGAATATCTTGACTTCCCGGGATTTCAACTGATTCTGTAATATTTAAATAAAATTTCAAACAATTTGTCCACAAGAATTTGGGACTTTTTAAGTATTTCAAGGATTTTAGGATATTTTCATTATTTCAAGGTATTTCCAAATATTTCAACGAATTTTAAAGATGTTAGGATATTTCAAAAGCATTGAAGGAATTTCAATAGATTAAAAAATACCCAAGATTTTTTAGGACTTTAGGGTTTTTTATAACATTCCATGGAATTTTCGAGAACTCAAAAAAATTTGTAAGGGATTTTAAAGAATTGAAAATATTTTAGGGTATTTTAAAATATTCCAAGTCAGTGCCTATTAAGGATTACTGCAGTTATCTCATGTTCAAAAATGACGATTGTTAAAAGTTATTTATAAAATCGAAGAGAATATTGTTATTGTTAATTGTCACTGATTTGAAAGAAAAACTGAAGGCGAACTTGATAAATAATATATCAGGTAAAGATTGTTTATATAATATTAGTTGTTTATGGTTTAATGATTTTTCTTTCCCTTTAGCTAAAATTTGCAATTTTTGTTCAATTATAACATTGTAGGGCTCATTTTATCCCTTGAAAGATTCTCTGTGAATTTCTTCGGTACATTTTCTTCTGAAAAATTAAATTAACGAATAAATGATTGTTAATCTAATATCTAATATTTTTCTTAATTATATTTGTGTCAATAAAATCGTACAAGAGTCGTTTTCAGATAATCTTTCAAGGAATAGAATAAGTCATACAGCATTAGGATTAAGTAAGAATTGCAACTTTCACCTAAAGGGATGTTAAAAACATAAAAGCATTAATAAATATTGTTAAATAAAAATTTCAACTTGAAATATTCCTTTCAAAAGTTTGCCTTCCGATCTGTTCCAAAATTAGTGAGAATTAGTAATGGAAATATTTTCCTCGATTTGATCAATCATTTTTGTTATTGCTTTGTCACGACTTGTTACATGGGGCTGGTTAGGGGTCAAGAATTGAAAAAAAATTGGTTACCTAATTTATCAATGGCTTTTTAATTAAGAATTTAAAACAGAAATTAAAAATGTATTATTGATATAATACATTTGTTAGCAACAATATTAGGGAATGTTTATGTAGTTATCAAACTGTCGATTCTTTTCATTTCGTTTCATATACTAAGAGAATTAAATAACAATTGAAGAAAAAAAATTATCAAGTTTAAAATTAGTTTTGTCTTCAATCATTTTTCTGACTTCTTTGATCAAAGGAAAGTTATTTCCAATAAAAATCTTTTTCCATTAAAAATATATAAAGGGCATTCATTGACACTCTGCAGCGATATTGGTCACTCCGGCATTCTTCCCGGGGTTTAATGTTGAACACTTTTAAATGAAGTTCTGCAAAAGTAGGAAAAAGTTTTTCGATTTGAAGTCAGAAGTTTCTGGAGGCGAAGTTCTTGAGAATCTGATTTTTAACTATGAAATTAAGAATTTAATATATCAAGTTCTTTAAAAATGCTTGATGCTTCAAACTTTTACGGAGTTCTTGAAAGAATCTTACATCGGAAAGTTTCTTCTGTGATTCATTTTTACAGCATACTTTACGACCATCTTGCATACAAAATGAAACCGGATGGAAAGTTTTCTTTTAATTGTCTCAATTACATTCGACCTGAAGTAATGTTCAGAATAACATATATTTTCCGATTTCTTTATAGCTCATTTTATTTGATTCCCTGTTCCAATCATTCTACCCCGTTTTATCACCTTTTCCTATTCTCCTTTCCAAAAATTTTATCGTTTCACATCCTTCCCAATTTCGTTTTATTACTAGCCTTCTTATGCCATTGCAGTTTTTTTTGCGATTTACCACTCTCTGACATGTTATTCCTTCCATCAATTTTATCTTCTGCTATTACATTTATAATTCTTCATCTGATTTCAGATTCTGACCATTCCGATCGAGTTTTATATCTTTTATCGTAGAAGCGTTCGTCTTTTAAACCATTCTGTCTTTTTAGCCTATTTTGTCACTATGTTTTCAAACTTCCTTCCCAGTATCTAAATCCTTTTATATTCTCTTTTTATCACCGTGAGCCCTTCCCTATCCTATTATACTCTCACAGAAGAGACTATCACCCCGTTTTATTATCAGATTTCTAATCTTTTCGTTCTGAAATTTCAATATTATCACAACCATTCTATCCTTTTATAGCAGGTTTTGTTAAAGCGCTTTTACCCTTCTCATCGGATTTGACAGCAAAATATTGGACAGCTGAATTAAAGTAGACGAAATTATGAAAAAAAAAATCTTGAAGAACCCTCTATCTTCAATAGTTTCCGAGTTATGATCCTTCAAAGTAATGGAATTTTAAGTCGCTACAAAATTAAATTCTGAAATTCACATCTCCGCTTGTTATCAATCAATTTCACGAGAAAAAAAAATTCTGATTTTTTTGGAAGTAAACCTAATTTACACTGGTTCTAAACAGAGCAATGATGTAACCCTGATTGGTCATCAGTTCTACCCAGTTTTGGCCTATTTGTCAGGGCAGGTTAGCCGGGTTCACCTTTTTTAAAATAGCTCATTCCTGGATGGAACAACGTTGGCGATGCTAGATGAAGAGTCGTAAAGTTGAAAATTTCAGGAAATTCAAAAAAAACTAATCGTCTAGCTCCCATAGGTCTCGCGTTATGGCCACTAACATGTGACCCTTTCCGTTCGAAAGAATCTGTGTGTACTAAAAAATGTACATTATTTTTTACATAATCTACCTTTTATTCTGTTAATTAATTTTTTCAAACATTTTACAACGTTTCTTTTTAGTTTCTGTTGGTATTTTTCCATAATTTCCTTTCTCTCTTCTCTTACTTCTCTCCCATCTACTTTCCCTCTCTTCAGCTCCCTTAAATTCATTCTTCGCGCTTCCCACCCCCTCTCCAACCCAACGCCTAACGTTCGTCACATCTCCCATCCAACACTTCTACTTTCTACTTCCCCACTTTCCTTACTTTCCTTTCTCTACTTTCCCTCCCCTCACATCCCTTACTTACATTCTCTCCTCCTACTTTCCCCTCACATTCAACACTTTCAATCCCATCACTTTCCTCACTTATCCTTCTTCTCCTTTCCCTTACATCATTCCAATACTTCTCCTTCCCTCCCTTCACTTACTCCTCTCGCATCAACTTTTCCTCTCCTCAATTTCACTACTTTAATTCCCCACGCACCCCCATCCTTTCTTCCTTGCCCCATCACTTCTCTTACTACTCCCTCCTCTATATATGAATTCTTCACATTCTTCACATCCCTTACTCCTCCTATTTTCTACTTCCTCACTTTCCCTACTTCTCCTTTCTCTACTTTCTCTCTCTTACATCCCTTATTTACACTAACTTCTCCTACTTCCCATCCTTTCACATCCCACACTTCCAGTCCCATCACTCCCCTCATTTCTCCATCCTCTACTTGCCCTAATTCCACTCCTATACTTCTTCCCCTCCCCCTTCATTTTCCTTACTTCTCCCTCATCCATATAGATTCCATTTTATATAAATTGCCGATAAATTCCATAGATCGGAAAAAGCGTAAAAATTGATGAAAAAAAGTTTCTTTATCTGTAAAATGTTCCTTTCTACCTTGAAGTTTTTTATTTTTACCTGAGTAGGTAATTGAACATATGCTAAAGCCACTAGGAATAATAAAACCCCAGAAATATAAACCTGCAAGCTATTTAAATGCATTTCAATGTACCTCCAAAAACGCAATATTTCCATACATTTGTATGGAAATATACAGGGATCTGGCCAGACCACATGTGGCAAACCGAAGGTTATCGGAACATGTGCCAAACAGAGGGTCAAATAAAAAATGACAAAATAATTCCGAAAATAATTCAAATATTTTAAAACCAATTCATAAAGTGCCAATGAATTCGTATCAAAAATATCTAGGTGCACTAAAAGTCTTAATTATTATAAGAAAAAGTTAATTATGCAAAGAAGTGTATCTAAGAATTTTGTTCTGTTATATTACACAACACCATTGCATTTTTCAATAAAAATTCGGATAATATTGTCTGAAACACGTTTTTGTATGCACGAAAGCAAAGAAGATATTTACAGTTTGACCTTTGACCTCGATAAGGGAGTGCAAGATTTTATTTGATTGGATTACAATTTTTTATCAATTTTTTTCGAAAAAGAACAAAAAATTTCGACAAGTACATTGGACTTTTCAAACTTAGGAAGTTTCAAAGAAAAATTAACATAAAAAAAATTAAATTTTTAAAGAAGATTTGTCCTTTCTTGAAAAATTTGTCCTTTTTCAAAACATTTGCAAAAGTTTTGAAAATTCGTAAAATTTGCGCTTTTTTAAACAGTATTATATCTGTTAGTAGGAGTATTCATCTCTTGTGAGCACAAAGCGCGCGCCAACACCCATTTTTATTGAATAAATTTGTTTTCAAGGTGCATAAAATTTGCAAGATAGGCTATTTAAAAAAAACTGGACTCTATAGGTTTCCAATAAAGGTATTCAAGGCTACTGGTGTGATGAATCTATAATACTGAATAGCATAAAAAACAATTAGGGTTGAAGACATAATTTAAAAAATATTATTTAAAAAAATAATTTTAAATATTGAATATTCTAGTATTTCCAACCATGTACCAAATTTGGAACAGGCATAACTCATATCGATGAACCATTGCTTAAATGTATTAATAATCTCGAATTATGTTAATATTATGCATATATAAAATGAATCGATTATTCAACAAATATTCAGTACGGAATAGAAAGTTGAACGATTACATATTTCTTACAATCAAATTATATTGTTAAAAAAATCTATTATTATTTCTATTCAGATGTATATAAGGGGATTCACGAATTTATAGTAAACTTTTTTATATACTCTCATGCAAAATTTCATAAATTATGAATGCTAAATAATTCACATAAATAATCTTCAATTTACACGAATATCCAAGAAAACATACATCGAATAATATCATATTGAAATTTAATAAACTTGACTAGAATCAATCTTATGCTTATTTTGAAAAAGTTCATATCTTTAAATTTGAATATTTTGTTATATTCCGGCATTGACGGACATTTAGGGAGGTTGACCAAGTAGTTAGGAAGGTAGCGGGTGCTTGTGGAGGTTGGTCAGGCAGTTAGGAAGGTATCAGGCATTTATAGAGGTTGCTCAAACAGTTAGGAAGATAGCGGATATTTCGGGAAGTTTTCAGGGTTTAGAGAAAATATCAGGCATTTAGGGAGATGAAACGAACAGCTATGAAGGCGGAGGGCATTTAGATAGCTGGATCAGGCATTCAGGAAGGTAGTTGGTATTTAGGGATGCAGCGGACAGTTCCAGGGGAAGCGGAAATTCACGGATGTCGGGTGGGTATTTATGTAGGTGAATCGGGAATTTGAGAAGGTCGTACAGGCATTTATGAAGGTCACGCGGGCATTTAGAGAGTGTCTCAATTCCTGAAAAGGTGGCAGCGGCGGCGGTGAGATCTTTTCATAATATAGAGAGATAATAAATTTTTCGTTGACTGACAATCATATTTATGTTGAAATCAAGAAGCATTGCTACTTCAAATAATCTTTTTGTTCCTCTAGACCAGAATAGAAATTGGGGCGCGTTGGAATTCAGAATTGTTTCAACACGAAGAGCGAGAATCGTTTTTTCAGCCCAACTACGTTCATTTAAGGTAATTAACGAGGAGGAAATTCAACTCTCCCTCCCTCCTCGTCAGCCCTTGCATCGGGAACAGTGGAAAGCTTTATTGATCCTCAATACCTAGTGAAACAGTACTTATCGTATTTCGTGCTAAAATTAACAGTAATTACTCGCATTGTGTTGTTGCGAACCATCATCTGCGTTAAATCCCTTAAACTCCATTGTTCTCTACCCAGTGCAAAGCACAATATCGATTCTCTCTTATCCTTCATTCAGAATGTATAAAACACTTTAGCTAACAAAGGTGCTTCAACAGGTATGTGGCCTTTGTATATGCTATATATTGTATGTATAATAAAAGTTATCATGTTCCAGGCATGAATCGTTCACACAAAACCGTATACTATCCATTAAGCGTGCCCATCTCCGTGAAACTTTTATCGGTGATTCTCGCCGTTTTATTCAGAATTTTTCACGAGACGATAAGTACAAAAGAAAAAGTATCAAAGTCGCGGAAATGTCTATCTGTAAACGTCGAATCGATAGGCAAATGGCGTGTAACAGAAAATTATTGTCTGAAACAAAATATTAGAGAAGATAATGATTTTAGGCACAATTTTTTGTTATTTCTGTCTTTCGTTTTGCTATTATCATAACATTATTTACATTTATTAATGGTTGGAGAAGAATATCGTCATAAAAAAATATCATTCGATAAGGCATAAATGTCTTAAAACAATATTTCTCACCGCGATTCTTGAAGAAATGAGATTTCAAATAATTAAGATTTGCGGGAGCAAATCGCCGCCAAGTACAGGGACAAAAAAAAGAAATTCTATTTTCTCAAGAGAAATATGGGGTTTCAATTTTTCTTGAACTTGCGGCAATTTGGCTAAGAGCCAAATCGCGGGATGTAAATAATTTCTGAAGTGAATAACCCCTCGAGTTTTTCCAAAAAGTAGTGAAATCCAGCTAAAAAGATCTACGACGCAAAAACTTGGCCAAGTGCAATTAAATGAAATTGTGGAAATAAATTTGGCCAAGGTGATTTAAAAAATACTAATTAAAACTAATTTGTGAGTATTGAAACCAATTTTTTTTAAATGTTGTTTTAAAATTCAAATTTGAGAAGAAAGTTAGAAAAACTATTGAGGAACACAATACATAAAGTATAACTATTTAGCGGGATTAAATATATTAAAGAATCAGTCGATTCGAAAAACGAAATTATGGAGAATGTTACTACCGAAAATAGAGGACCTCCGAAATCAATTTTAATCATATTGAGAGCAGCACATTACATAGAATCCCGCAAAGTTATCATAATTCTAAAATTTTTCTTATAAATAGTTTTTTCTCAAAATTAAATTCTAAAATAGGATTTGAAAAATTTGCGTTCGATAATATATTCATCTTGCACCACCCGGTTGATTTTTACATGTATTTATATAATTCTCTCATAAATTATATAATCGGAAAACTTAAATTTTCAATTTGTCAATAAAATTTTCGAGTATTACAAGAAAAACGTTAAGTTCTATTAAGAAATGTAAAAAAAAAACATTTTTCATGACTTTTTAAAGGGAAGAATTTTCTTTTCAAGCTTTAATTTTTATTTCACATTGATTTGCTGAATATTTGAATTTTCCATTTTTCAACAGCATTTTCAATATTCAAGAGAAAAAATTCAATTTTTAGTCTAAAATTTCAATTAAAAATATCTCCGCGATATAAGGATTTTAAAAGAGAATAAAAAAGGTATGGTAAAAAAAAAATGATTCTGTTCCGAGAAAATCAGAATAGAAAATCGCGATTTCGAATGAAAGCAGACATTATTTTGCTAAAAATTCGAGAAAAAAAAAAGAAAACATTTTTTTCATTAAATTTCATCATTTCGAAAAATATAAATGCTGAAGGTTTCAAAAAAATTAATACGCTAACCAAAAGTTGGAGCAGCCTTAGCTGCAAATTGCGATGAAAAATCAAATTTTCAGTAAAAAATTTTAATAAATGGCACCTTTTTAGATATAGCGATGCCGAATGAGAATGAAAAAGGTTTCGTGCAAAAAATTATTGGGTTTCGAGAAAATTAAAATTGAAATTCGCGATTCCACAGTACAAAAGACATTTTGTTGCTAAAATTTCCGAAAAAATAATATCTTTCTTTCAATAAATAATAATAATTTCAAAAAACCTCTGTACTAAAATGTTTTAGAGAAATTATCGAATTACTAAAAATTGAAGCAGTCTTGTTTGCGGATCGCGATCAAAAATTCAATTTTCAGATTAAAATTTGAATAAAAGCAATCTCCCGAAATATAAGGATGATGAATGAGAATAAAAAAGGTTTGATATGAAAAAAAATGATTCTGTTTGGAGGAAATCAGAATTGAAAATCACGAATTCAACATTATAAGAGTAGTTTTTAGCTAAAAAACCGAAAAAAAATTTTTTGTTTCATTAAATTATATTAATTTTAAGAAATAGCCATAATAAAAGGTTTCAGAAAAATTATTACTACGTAAAATTTTAATTTAATTGCAATTAAAATTTTAATTAAATTTTTAATAACCATTATATGAAAAATTATATAGCGAAGAAATTCTTTCACCACATTGCATGTTTTATTTTTAAAGCATTTTTTATGCAAAACACATTATTCATCAAAATGTTAGTTATCTAGTTTAGTTATACCACCCTTAAATTTTGATATTTAATTACGTAGAATTCTTGTTATTTTCTATAAAAAATGTCAAAACCTTAAAAAAAACAATGATTTCAAAAATGTTTTTGCAATCGAATTTGTTTTTACTATCGCTTCTCACCAATTTTTGAAAAATGTTCAAATTTTAATTAATGATGGCTTATTTGTTAGGAGGAAACATTCTTCACAATTCTACTGTTTGCAATTTTGATCGTACATTTGTCTGCGGCTAAAATCTTTTAAACGTTTCTTAATTTATTTTCCAGACAAATAACTATATTTGGAAATTATTTACTTTTTTTCAAATTGGAAACATTAGTGTTACAGGGAATTTATTTCCCCAAAAAAATAAACCATGATTGATTAGAATTCAAACTTTTTTTTTAAACTGGTTAAAAACGATAGTGGGAAAAAGTTAAATTATAAAGCAATTTATAAAATAATTATTTTTCGTTAGTTTCAAAATCTATTCACGAAAAAAATGTGTTTCTTTATTCAAACATGACCGATTCAATCCTTAAAACCATTTAAAACTTTTTTACAGAGATCTGATTTTGGTAAAACTACAATGGTTGCAGTTTTCCCGAATTTCAAAATTGACTAAAAACAAGCTTTTTTCTAAATCATAATTCCCAAAATTGTTAAATTATTCTCTGCTTGGCTTTCGCATTAAAGGATATATAAAACTGGTTTTATTCGTGTCGTTTTCATAAAAAAATATCCAAAATTAGTTTTTATTCTGGGCTGCAAGAAATAATAAAATGGCTTTCTTTCATCGAGATGAAGAGTACTTTATATTAAATAATGCCGATCGTTCGCAAAGAAAATCCAATTCAATGAAATAAATTTTTCTTTTTAACATTTACTTTCATCTCCAGAGCCGATTTATCGTTATTCCAAGGAAGATTTCCTACTCCTCGGAACTGCCAGTTTCCGCGATCAAACCTTTTATTACCACTGAAAAGCGCATGTGTCCAGCATGTATCTAGCAGCTTAAATACATTTAAAATTCCATTTTCACTTCTCGTTTAGGGGCCAATCCATAAATTACTTAACATATTTTTTGGTTATTCGCCCCCCCCCCCCTTCCTTATATAACAAGTCGTAACAAAATAGTTTAGACCTTCAAAATTGATTCATTTTTAATTTTTTCTTATTCAACTATTCCAAAAAAGCACTCAAAATAACATCATTTTTTACTGGATGCATTAACCCTTTGCAGTATGAAAAATCAAGAAAAAATTTTTTTCTTTTCTTCCAAAAACTATGTGTCTTTTCAAAAAATGGTTTTAAGAAATTTGTAAATCTTTGTGGGGGTAAATAATTTTACTTTTCATAATTCATAAATAATAAGTATATGATATATTATTATTTCAAATTCAAATTAAAAAATTTTTCCAAGGTTACTTAATGTGAAATAAAGTTCTACAATATTTTTGAAGTGCTTTTTGTTATCATAATTCGTTAACAATGTGAAGAGGTAATAATAATAATATAAATTTGAATAATTATTAATTAAAAATTTATTTCAATTGAATTCTCAAACAGCATTTAAAAATCTGCGTGAATATATAATATAATAATATATTATAATTATTATTATATGGTAAATATATTATTGAACGCAGATTTTTCAAATACTGTTTTAGAATTTAATTTAATTATATTTTTCATTAACGGAATGAATTTTATAAATAAATAAAGTGGAAAATACAGCCTTCAACCCACTAAATATCATTGTGACTAATCAAAAATAGTTACTTAGCTGGAAATAACCTCTAAGTCGAGAGATTTTCGTTTTTTTTTTTTGTATCTGATTATGAATAAAATTCCGTAAAATTGGTTCAGTGGCTTTAAAATAGGTGCTCAGGGGGTTCTCAGGTCCCTGATTGCGGAATTCAAGTTGAAATTTTGAAATTTAAAAAATTCAGAATAGCGGATCCAATATGGTGGACAAAAAGTATAAAATCAAGTTGCGTGGCTTAAAAATGGGATTTGGTCGTTTTTGGGTAGCTGAATATGAATCTGAATTCGAAATCCCAAAATTCCAAACAACGTATCCAATATGGCAGCCAAATACTGAAAAATTGTTTTCGTGGCCTTAAAATAGATCCTGAGGAGCTTTTTGTGTATCCAATCACAAATTTTGAGCGAGATTTCTGAAATTTAAAAAATTAAAAATAGCGGATCCAAAATGGTGGACAAAAAGTTCAAAATGAAGTTCCATGGCTTAAAAATGGGATTTTGGTCGTTTTTTGGGTCACTGAATTTGAATCCAAATTCGACATCCCAAAATTCCAAACGGCGTATCCAATATGACAGCCAAATATTGAAAAATAGGTATCTGATCACGAATTTTGAGCTAAATTTCTGAAATTTTGAAAATTCGACATAGCGGATCCAAGATGGTGGACAAAATGTTAAAAATCAAGTCCCGTGGCTGAAAAATGGAATTTTTTCCGTTTCTTGGGTCGCTGAATATGAATCTAAATTCAAAATCACAAAATTTCAAACTGCGGATCCAATATGACAGCCAAATATTGAAAAATTGGTTTCGTAGCTTTAAAATAGATCCTAAGGAGTATTTTTTTTTTGGGTATCTGATGACGAATTTTGAATTAAACTTTTGAAATTTGCAAAATTCAAAATAGCGGATCCAATATGGTGGACAAATGTAAAAAATCAAGTTCCGTGGCTTAAAACTGGGATTTTGCCGTTTTTGGGTCGCTGAATATAAATGTAAATTCAAAATTCCAAACGGCGTATCCAATATGTCCGCCAAATACTGAAAAATTGGTTTCGTGGCTTTAAAATAGGTCCTGATGGATTTTTTGGGTCTCCAATTACAAATTTTGAGTTGAATTTTAAAAATTTCAAAAATTCAAAATAGTGGATCCAAAATGGTGGTCAAAAAGTTGAAAATCAAGTTCCATGGCTTACAAATGGGATTTTGGCCGTTTTTTAGGTCGCTGAATTTGAATCTAAATTCGACATCCCAAAATTCCAAACGGCGTATCGAATATGGCAGCGAAATATTGAAAAATAGGTTTCGTGGCCTTAAAGTAGATCCTGAGGAGCTTTTTTTTTTTGGTATCCGATCACGAATTTTGAGCCAAATTTCTGAAATTTTGAAAATTCGACACAGCGGATCCAATATGGTGGTCAAAAAGTAAAAAATCATGTTCGGTGGCTTAAAAATGGGATTTGGCCGTTTTTGGGTCGCTGAATTTGAATCTAAATTCAAAATTCCAAACAGCGTATCCAATATGGCAGCCAAATATTGAAAAATTAGTTTCGTGGATTTGAAATAGGTCTTGAGGGGTTTTTCAGGTACCTGATTACGAATTTTAAGTTAAATTATTGACATTTTAAAAATTCAAAATAGCGGATCCAATATGGTGGACAAAAAGTTAAAAATCAAGTTCCGTGGCTTAAAAATGGGATTTTGGCCT
>CAKNXH010000433.1:203353-214082 GCA_932178445.1 Andricus quercusramuli
AAAAGTTAAAAATCAAGTTCCGTGGCTTAAAAATGGGATTTTGGCCTTCTATGGGTCACTGAATATGAATATAAATTGGAAATCTCAAAATTCCAAATGGAGGATCCAATATGGCAGCCAAATATTGAAAAATTAGTTTCGTGGCTTCGAAATAGGTCTTGAGGGGTTTTTTGGGTGCCTGATTACGAACTTCAAGTTAAAATTTTGAAATTTAAAAAATTCAAAATGGAGGATCCAATATGGTTGACAAAAAGTTAAAAATCAAGTTCCATGGTTTAAAAGTGAGATTTCAGCCGTTTTTGGGTCGCTGATTATGAATATAAAGTCAAGATCCCAACATTCCAAATTGCGGATCCAATATGAAAGGAAAAAAATTAAAAAATTAGTCTCTTGGCTTCAATCTCGTCCCTCAGGAGTTTTCTGGTCACTGATTACAAATTTTGAGTCAAATTAAAAAAAAATCAATCCAAAATTTTAGACTTAATGCGACGAACAAAAAGATCAAGAAATAACTCGCATGGCTTCAAAATAGGTTTTGTATCTTGGTAGCTGATTTCGAATCTAAACTCGAAAATCAAAAATTCGAAATTGCGTATCCAATATGGCAGGAAAAAATTAAACACTGTTCCTGTGGCTTTCAAATGGATCCTTATGGTTTTTTTTTTTAGATCGTTGATTATGAATCTGAAGTAAAAACTCTATAATTCAAAATGACGGATCCAGTATGTCGGGCATTAAAAAAAAACTTCATTTTGAATTTTTGAAACTTTCACTTCATATTGATATTCAGAGGCCTAAACAACTTTTGAGAACCTGTTTTGAAACCACGGGATCGATTTTTTAATTTTTGAATATATATAATATAATATATAAATATATAAAATCCAATACATAATATAATAAAATATAATATTGAAAGTATTTTTTTCTTTTGTTAAAGAAAAACCTCCATCTACATGGAAACAAATTTATTTGATATCTATGGAGAAGAAAAATTCTCACACAAAAAAATACATCCATAATGGAAAAATACACCCATAGTGAATACATCTACTTTCTGATTGTATTTAGTTTTATGTAATTAGCATTAATTTTCTTTTTTCAGCCGCTAGGTCTTAAAGTAAGCCAATTATTATTTACCGCAATATTATGACTGCTTTATCACTTCGATTGATTATTGGCTCGCGAATAAATTAAATTAATTATCGCCCTAATGCTATAATGGAGATAACAATGCAATTCAACGGCGAAATCGGAATCCATTGAAAGCTTAACATATTGAAACAAACCGAAATATGTCCACCACATATGTTGCTTGCAGTCATCTATCGAAATAAACATAACCATATTCTCTTCATTTCCTATTGCGATATTCGTAAATTAATTTTAAATTTTATTCAATGAAATATCTAAACACATGATGTGATAAGGGATTTTGAAAGCATATAATTATCAAAACAATCCGATCCCTATAACCTTTCATTAATAAAAAAGGTTTGAAGGAAAAATGTGGAATCCTGTAAACTATTTTTATTTTAAAATTGATCGCTTCCATTTTGAAATTCAACTACTTGTTTGAAAATTACCTTTTTTCTTGAAAAATCATATTTTTTGTTGGAAATTCGACTCACTTGTAGAAAATTTGTCTTTTTGCACAAAAATTCGCATGTTTTGTTGAAAATTGGTCTTTTTGATTTAAACATTCAGAGTTTCGGGTTGCAAATTCAAGTCTTTTGTAGAAAATTTTTCCTTCTGGCTTAAAAATTCAACTCTTTTGTTGAAAATTTGTCATTTAGGTTGAAAATTCTAACATTTTTGTGGAAAATTCAACCATTCGGTTCAAAAATACGTTTCCTTTAAAAATTCATATCTTCCGGTCGTAAATTCTAGTATTTTGCAGTAAGTCCTGCTTCTTCGCTAAAAAATTCAACAATTTCGTAGAATTTTTTATCTCTCAACTGAAAAATCATTCATGGTTGAAAATTTATCTGTTTTGTAGAAAAATCAATTTGTTGGTTTCACGATTCATCTCATTTCGTAGCAATTTTATCTTTTCCGGTTAAAAATGCAAGTGTTTGATTAAAATTGATATGTGATGGTTCAGGATCCATCTATTTGTTGAATTTTTTACATTCTCAATCTAATGAGAAGGTTTTATGTGAAATTTGAGTTCGTCGGTTTTTATCAAATCTCTACGTTTTGAGACCTCCTGAGTCAGAAAAAACGATTTTTACGAAGGTGTCTGTATGTATGTATGTATGTATGTATGTATGTATGTATGTGTATGTATGTATGTATGTATGTATATATGTATGTATGTCCGTGTATATGCATGTATGTATGTCTGTATGTCTGTATGTGTGTGTATGTCTGTATGTCTGTATGTCTGTATGTGTGTGTATGTATGTATGTATGTATGTATGTATGTATTCATGTATGTATGTATTCATGTATGTATGTATGTATGTATGTCGGTCTGTCTGTCAGTCAGTCTGTCTGTCTGCCTGACTGTCTGTCTGTGTATGTATTTATGTATGTTTGTATGTATGTATGTTTGTATGTATATATTTATGTCTGTATGTATGTATGTATGTATGTATGTATTTATGTATGTATGTATGTATGTATGTATGTTTGTCTGTATGTCTGTAGTATCGTGTAGGCACGATAATTTTCAAAAAATTGATCAGATTGGATTGTGCTTTGGCACACTTTTTAATTGCCTGAAAATAATGAACGAATTCGTTAACCATCTATTTTGGATGAAAATTCAAAAAGTGAGCACCTTTTGAAAATTTATGAGACCACATTCTTCAAAGATTTGAAAATTCTAAGTGCGGTCATTATTAGTATTAATAATTTTGTTTCTAACTCACCTTTTTTAGAAATTGTATTTGTTGTTGAACATTTAACTGTTCCGTTGAACATTCGACTTCTGGATTGAATCTCCGAAGACTATATTTTCAAAAATTCGTTTTTCGACTTGAAAATTCAACAGTTTGGTTGAAAATTCGACTGTTTTTGGTTGAAATTTGATCATTTTTGTTTTAAAATTTGACCATTTGTTCAAAAATTTATCTTTGTAGGTTCAAATCCAACTATACGATTGAAAGTTCATCTATTTTCTTGTTTATTTATTCCTTTTGCTTAAAATTTCAACTATTTGTTTGTAAATGTTACTGTTTTGTTGTTGAAAATTCAAATATTTGGTTGAAAATTTAACTCTTTGTTCAAAATTGATCTTTTTGAATTGAAAATGGATCTTTGAATTGCAAATTTTGTTGTTGTTGTTGTTTTAGAGAAGTTCATGGTAGAAAATTCACCTTTCTTGGTTCAAAATTCAACTGTCTGTTAGAAAAATTGCCTTTTTTAGCTTGAAGATACCCAGGCAGAAAAATTATATATAATTTAGTAAAGTGGAAAAAATTATGTATAATTTTGATTTATTCATACAAAAAATATATAAAATAAATGAAAATTATATGTAATATTTTAAATGTGCATTTTTCTGTCTGGGTTCGACTATTTAATTAAAAATGATACTGTTAGAAGTTGAGATGAATTATTTTTTCCTTGACAATTCGACCATTTAGTTGAAAATTCGTCTTTGAAGGTTGAAAATTCCTCTATACGGTCGTCAAAAATTTGTCTGTTTTTCTGGAAAGTTGAACTATTTAGTTGCAATTGCAACTGTTCGGTTTAAAATTAATTTTTTCGAATGTTGAAAATTCGTTTTTTCAGGTTTTCTGAAAAATGCTACTTTCAAGCTTGAAAACAAAATTATTTCCTTGAAAATTCATCTCTTTTAGTAGAAAATCATTCTTTTCTAGTTGAAAATTCAACTTACTTCCAAACAATGCAATATATTAAGACTTGAAATCTTGAGCGTTCCCGATCAAATTATTCATGAAAGGGGCAAGCTTTGTGTGCTTAATTGAATGAAAATACGTACTTTTTATTTTTGATTTTTCATTAATAATTTAAATTTAAATTCTAATAAAAATTTAAAAAACTATGAGCATCAGCGCGGTAAATCTTGATTCGGAAAGAGTCCGGATCTTAAGCCATTTCGAGCACGGATATCACTCGGATGGGTGACCACCTCCGACATACGTCTAGGTTCTGTTTTCGTTTTTTTTTTTTTTACTAATGACGATGGGCTTGGTCGAATGTTTACTCTAAAACTCGAATGTCTAAAAACCGGCTGAATTCGGGAGGTGGTTTTCTGCAGTTTTCTCCTCCCTTCGCTAAACGCCCAGGCAAATGCGAGGTTTTCTAAGAAATTCGAAAGCAGTAATGCACTTAAATGATACTTCGGCCGCAATAATGACAATTAACCCTACACGGATCCTGCGGAGGACAAATGTCCCCCAAGCGAAAATCATTTCACTTTCATTTCACGATTTTTCGCGATTTTTATTTGTTTAAACATAATTTTCAACATCTCAAATATAATAAACTGAAATATTATATACATAATTTTCTTTGTCATTAAAAAACGAAGAAAATGGTGCATATTAACATCTCATTTCGATGAAAGGAAATCATTGTGCACAGGAAATCCAAATGGGGGACATTTGGCCCTGCTGGGTCCGGTGAAGGTAAAAAATACCATGGGATCCGTCTAGGGTTAATTAATTCTTGTGGAAATTATAGAAAGTGTGAATAAACTTGTATAACATAATTTTGATATTACTTCATCATCAAGAAAATTCCTATGAGCTTTTGAAGAATATCTCAAAAAAAATTCTTTGAAGTTTCAAAATATGTTACAAATTGAACTACAATTTCTCTACACTCTGATAAAGTGCTTCCCTAAAATAGACTCTTTCATAAGATTATCCGAATAAAGACTTTTCACGGTTCTAATTTCCTTTTGTATTTGATTTCTGTACTCGTAAAATAGGTGTTCTGATTCTCAGAAAAAAAGCTTGATCTTTTTCAGTGGAATCTTCTGACCAATCAGTGCGCTTGGCTGGGCACTAAACCAAGAAGCAATCCATCACTGATCCCCTCGCAATGTCCTAATGTCAATTATACCCCTGCACCCTCAACCCTGAACGATCAACCCTCAATCCTACGATTTTGTCCTCTAAGGCACATACTTAATTCAGCATGGCTGTTCACCCTAATTTTTTCCCTTATCTCTCACTCTTGGTCAGTAGTCACACTTGCTTATCTATCTAATTCTGTGTCAATCATTTACATACGATAAAATCTTATTACAATTTGATTTTCTTTTTTTTCTGATTTTCTTCAGCTTTTTTTAGATATTATATATAATAATCTACGATTCATTCATTCTGTTCAAATTGAATTTTTCGGCTCGCTTAGCGTGTTTTTTGTCTCGCGATAATTAGCGGCTGTTCATTAATTATGGTACCATTTCGAGGGGTGAGGGGGAGGGGGTCAATGGAAGTAATTTCATGCACGTGGATAACATTTAGTATGTTTCCTGGTCATCAATTTCGAAGAATTTTTATTTTTCTGTGTTTTTAATAACACAGAAAAAACAGAAGATAAACTTTACATCGATTTCCGACGAAAGTTTCGCGGCAACAAAAATTAACCTTGTCGAATAAACTTTACATGAAATTGAGATAATTTCGTGTTTTTAAGCCATCTCGGAATAATTTGTCAGTTGTTTGTCAGTACCCTTACGAAAAGATATGACAGGAAACAAATGACAGGTGTGTCATTTTTTTCCTGACATTTTTTTTCTGTCATTTTTTCGCGACAACAAGAAAATGACAGAAAAACGACAGGCAAAATGACAGGAAAACGACAGGCAAAACGACAGCCGAAAATGACTGGCCCTAATTGGCCATAATTTATAATAATATTTTGTAAGATTATAAATTATCGACGACTTGCAGACTTATTCGTGAATTATTTGAACTTTCCTATAAAGCTTAAAAAATCATTAGCAAAAGAAAACTATTATGGGAATTTTCATGATGAAACACCTTTTTGTAGCCTGCGTCTAAGTCCGAATTATCTGCCAACACATCAATTGTGGACTGTGTTAGATTTGCCATTTCAAAGCCATCTTATCCTTACAAAGCGCTGAACTTAAGTACCACGGGCAACAGTTTTATTTTCAACTTTCTTCTATTCACTGCGTGCTCCCAATTCCATGATCCAACAAAGAATGGTCTCGCCACGCGCATGTAAAAAAAGTGCACCAATCAAAGGGTCGCAGGTTGCGCGTGGCGAAATCATACTTTGTTGGATCATGGAATTGGGAGCACGCATTGAACTCGTTAGAGGAATGAAGAAAGTTGAAAATAATCGGAAATTGTTGCCCGTGGTACTTAAGTTGAGCGCTTTGTAAGGACAAGATGGCTTTAAAATGGCAAATCGAACACAGTCCACAATTGATGTGTTGGAAGATAATTCGGAATTAGACACATGCTACAAAAAGGTGTTTCATCATGAAAATTCCCATAATAGTTTTCTTTTGTTAATGATTTTTTAAGCTTTACAGGAAAGTTCAAATAATTCACAAATTATTCTGCAAGTCGTCGATAATTTATAATGCCCACACGATATGATTATAAATTATGGCCAATTACGGCCAGTCATTTTCAGCTGTCGTTTTTCCTGTCGTTTTTCTGTCATTTTTCCTGTCGTTTTTCTGTCATTTTCTTGTGCTTGCGAAAAAATGACAGAAAAAAAATGTCAGGAAAAAAATGACAGGTGTGTCATTTTTTTCCGTCTTTTGCGTCCAATATAAAACGTACCAATATAAAACAAAGTTATTAATTTAAGTTAATATTATATATATATTATATATATATTATATATAATATAATATTAAGTTGAAGATCCACTGCAAAATTGAAATGCAGTTTGGAATAATTTTAAGTAATATTCCGCCTGCTGATAATAAAAGGTAATAAAAAAGCAAGGAAAATTCGCTTCTGTCGAAGAGCTTTTGTGGTTATTTCACTTGTTGGAACGACTACTGTGAAATTCAGGAAACGAACAAATATTTGCATGAGAAATGTGGAAAAATCCCTGAAAATGCAAGTTTGTTACCCAACGGAAATACTCGCAGGCAAGTATAAAAATCCTTCAAGCGATAAGCTTAATTCAGTGAATTAAAAGTACGAAAAAAATGTAAATTTTCAACAAATCATTCCAACTTTCAACCAAGTAGTTGAATTTTCCACTAAAAAAGATGAATTTCTAACCAAAAAGATGAGTTTCCCAGAAAAAATATTAATGTTCCAGCAAAAAATGCAAATTTTCAACAAAATGCATTATTCTTCAACCAAAATTGTTAATTTTGAAGTCAAAAGAACGAATTATACACAAACCGGTTGAACTTTTAAACTAAAAATATGATTTTTCAACCAACAATTGATTTTCTATTGAAAAGTCAAATTTTCATACAAATTATTTATTTTCTACGAGACAGTTAATTTTCGACCAAATTTTTGAATTCTTGACCAAACCAGATTAATTTATATCCAAATAGTTGCATTTTTATTAAAAAATGATGAATGAAAAACAAGAATTATCATTTTCGATGAAAAAAACTTATTATTAACAAAATACGTGAATTTTCAATCCAGACAGATGAACTTTTTATCAAAATAATAATTTTCAACGAAAAAACGAATTTTCAACAAAATTGTTATATTTATGACCAAGTGGGTGAATTTTCAAACAAGAAGATTAATTTTCTACCGGAAAAACAAATTTTCACCGAAATACATAATTTTTCAACCAAATAGTTGAATTTTAAAACTGAAAAAGATCAATATACAATCACAAATAAAATATTTGAATTCCCACTTGAAAATATTAATTTTTAATTTAAAAAATCAATTTTCCATAAAATACTCTGATTTTCTACCAAATAGTTGAGATTTCATCTCGAAAATGTGAACTTCCTACAAAAAAATTAATTTTCATCGAAAACAGATTTATTTTCAACCAAAAAAGATTAAAAATATCAAAATTGTTGAATTTTCAGCAAAGGAATTAAATTTTGAAGAGAATGATAAAAATTTTAATAAAAAAAGATGAATTTTGTACCAAAAATAGTCTTGTGAAAGAAAAAAAAGATTATTTCCAAGAAAAAAGATTTGAATTTTCGAAAAAAAAATATTTTCATAAATCATGGCTTATTCTTGGGAACAAAATATTTTCAATACTTTTAAAATAAAGTTAGGAAACTGGAAATTTTAATCAGAAAATAAAGTTAATTTTCTGTTCCGCACTTTTTTCATTTTGGGCGGCACACTTTTAAATTAAACACTTATTGTTATTAACACATTTTATTTGCCTAGACTATTTTGATCTAAGCCTTACATTTCTTTGTTAACATTTTTTATATTTTTCATGTATATTTTACCCATAAATTTATAAAAATTTTATTATTAGTATTTCCAAATTTTTGATTATGAGATTCAATATTCATACTAATATTAATAGGTACTAATTATATTATTGAGTATATTACATGTTTTTTAATTCAATGACTAGATACTATGTAGTACCTGACAACTAGAAATTTCTCGCAAAAAATAATAATATTTTCCATACTGCGAAAGCTAGATATTATTTGAACATTTCTTATAAATTAATGCATATTTTGACTTTTTTTCATGAATTGACCTATTTTTTTGGCGAATGTTCATTTGAACATTTTTTCATGGAAAATTGTTCTACGCAATTCAAAAAAAAAAAAAATCCTATTCATGAACAAATGGTCAAATTGTGTATTTGCTTATCAAAATTGTTTTGAATAATTCACATTTTTTCCAGTTTGAGGAATGCGACAGCAATCTATCTTTCGCAAAACATTTCTAGTTGATTCCGAAAAAAAAGCCTATTCATGAAAAAATGGTAACTGGAAATTATTTTTATTATAGTTAGTTATCACATTGATTTGTGGCCAATTTGAGGGAATTTAAAATTCTAAAAAACAAAATATTATCACTGAATAGATGGACGAAAAATGTTCAAGCTTTGTTATTAAATGAAAATTTTTCCCTCGGTTGGATTAAACTATCCGCAGTTACTCGTTATACGTTCAAAACTTATGACCATTTGAAGAAATTTAATTTAATCAAGAACTGATCTATCAAGTTTTTTTTTTAAATTTGAACTAGATTAAAATAGAAAGTTGCAATATTTTTTATGTTTACTGTCCCAAAATGAAAATCAAATAGAAAATCTGAAGGCTCAGCAAATAAAACCTCACCCTAAAAAACAATTTTGTATTAAAAAAAATGAATAGGTATATCTTGATTGTACTACAGAATTTTTTGATCTTTCATATTGGCGTTTTCGTGTTATTTCAGGTTCGAATTGATAAAAACGAAAAAATTTATTTTTTATAAATATATTCTTTATATCACTAGTACCAACACAAGTTTAGGCAAGACTCTGAAAAAATAGCATGATTGATAATTGTTTTTTTTATTAATTTAGTAGAATTAAGTCCACAGCAAAGATGTTTAAATTTCTCAGTGTCAGTGTACGAACCCACAACAGTGACATATCATTAATCACGCACGGTAAAATCATATAGTCACGTAACTAATTGATCTAAATCGCCCTCGATGTATATAAAAAGAACTTTGGGATGTAATTTATTCTTGATTTCACGTCTGTAAAACAACAAATTGGTCGGAATAAATCAGATTTTGCCTTATAAATATTAACCAGTTGACTGGTAATGACGCTTGTATACGCACTTTTTATACGAGGCCGTCCATGAACTACGTTATCAATTTTGAGCTATTTTTACGTCCCCGTCACCCCTCATTGACGAATGTAGTTTTTGTTTGTCCACCTCCTTGAAAAAAAACTTTTTAACCAAAAAAAACTTTTCAAACAAAAAAAACTTTTTAACCAAAAAAAGATCCATTTTTAACGACACAAAATTAATATTTCACCGAACAGGTGCATTAAAGCCCAAGTAGTGGGGAATTTGAAACAACAAAATAATAAAATTCAACCAAAACCAGTTGAATATTCAACCGAAAAAAATTTTCTACTAAAAAAGATGAATTCACAAGAACAAATTTAACTTTAACCAAACGATTGCATTAATAACCAAATAGTTGAACTTTCAGGCAAAAGAGACGAATTTTCAACAAAAATAATGAAATTGTCCACTTCTAAATGAGAAATTTCTAATTGAAAATGGAATAGTTGAATTTTCAGATACAAAAATTAATTTTCAACCCAAAAAGAACGAGGCTTCGAAAAAAAGTTACATTTTCAAGCAAAGAGGCGAATATAAAACAAAATGAATTTTTTTTAATTACTTGTAATTTCAAATAAGTAGTTGAGTTTTCGATAAAAAAAGATGCATTTTCAACCAGATAGTTAAATTTCCAACCAAAAAGATGAATTCTCCAACAAGAAGATTAAAGTTCTACCAGAAAAGATGAGTTTTTAATAGAATACACAAATTTTCCACAAAATTGTTAAATTTTGAAGTCAAAAAGATGAATTACTTTTAGCAAAGTTAAATTTTCAGCCCAGAAAAATTATTTTCAACGAAAAAGTTAATTTTTCAACAAAAGAGATAAATTGTTAACTATGTAATGAATTCTCAACCCAAAAAGAACGAGGTTTCAAAAAAAAGTTACATTTTCAAGCCAAGAGGCGAATATAAATCAAAATGAATTTTTTTTTAATTACTAGTAATTTCAAATAGGTAGTCGAATTTTCGATAAAAAAAAAGATGAATTTTCAACCAGAT
>CAKNXH010000433.1:214182-226582 GCA_932178445.1 Andricus quercusramuli
TAATGAATTATCAACACAAAAAGAACGAGGTTAAAAAAAAAGTTACATTTTCAAGCAGAGGCGAATATAAAACAAAATGAATTTTTTTAGTTACTTGTAACTTCAAATAAGTAGTTAAATTTTCGACAAAAAGATGAATTTTCAACCAGATAGTTAAATTTTCAACCAAAAAGATGAATTCTCCAACAAGAAGATTTATGTTTTACCAAAAAAGATGAATTTTTAATAAAATACACCAATTTCCAACAAAATTGTTAAATTTTGAAGTCACAAAGATGAATTACTTTTAGAAAAGTTGAATTTTCAACCCGGAAAAGTGATCTTCAACGAAAAAGTTGATTTGAAGAAAAAAAAATTGTTAACTATATAATGAATTATCAACACAAAAAGAACGAGGTTAAAAAAAAAGTTACATTTTCAAGCAGAGGCGAATATAAAACAAAATGAATTTTTTTAGTTACTTGTAACTTCAAATAAGTAGTTAAATTTTCGACAAAAAGATGAATTTTCAACCAGATAGTTAAATTTTCAACCAAAAAGATGAATTCTCCAACAAGAAGATTATTTTTCTACCAAAAAAGATGAATTTTTAATAAAATACACCAATTTTCAACAAAATTGTTAAATTTTGAAGTCACAAAGATGAATTACTTTTAGAAAAGTTAAATTTTCAACCCGGAAAAGTGATCTTCAACGAAAAAGTTGATTTAAAGAAAAAAAAATTGTTAACTATATAATGAATTATCAACACAAAAAGAACGAGGTTCCAGAAAAAAAGTTTCAAAAAAAAAGCAAAGAGGCGAATATGAAACAAAATGAATTTTTTTTAATTACTTGTAATTTCAAGTAAGTAGTTGAATTTTCGACAAAAAGATTAATTTTCAACCAGGTAGTTCAATTTTCAACCAAAAAGTTGAATTCTCCAACAAGAAAATTAATGTTCTACCAAAAAAGATGAATTTTAATAAAATACACCAATTTTCAACAAAATTGTTAAATTTTGAAATCAAAAAGATGAATTGCTTTTAAAAACGTTAAATTTTCAACCCGGAAAAGTGATCTTCAACGAAAAAGTTAATTTTTCAACAAAAGAGATGAATTGTTAACTACATGATAAATTTTTGACTGAAAAAATGAATTTTAACAAGTTAGTTCAACTTGATACCAATGTAATTCATTTTTCAACTGAAAAAAGGAATTCCTAGCGAAACAATTAATAGTTGATATTTTAACCAGAAAAGATTTTAATTTGAAATAAAACACAGTTTAATTCAACCAAAAAGATAAATTTTCAATTGAATAGTTGAATCCTCAAACAAAACAGATCATTCTTCAACCAAACAGTTGCATTCTTCACCAAAAAGAATGAATTTTCAAGTTAAACGATTAATTCTTTTTTTTTTAATATGAATTTTCAAATAGATAGTAGAATTTCCGACTAGAACAGATCAATTTTCTTAAAGAAATATCAATTGTCACAAAAAAAATGAAATAGTTACATTTTTAGTTGAAAAAATTAATCTAAAAAAATTTAATTTTCAACAAAATAGTAAAGTTTTCAACCAAAGAGATTAATTTCCATCGAAAAAATGCATTTTTAATAATGTAGTTTAACCAAGTACTTGAATTATTAACAAAAAAAAATAACTTTAACAAAAGAGTTTTATTGGCAGCAAAATAATTACATTTTCGATAATTTTTCAAAATTTTCCTAAAATCATGACATAAAAAGAAGAATTCTTGAAAACTTGGTATCCCCTTCAAATAAAACTTAGTATCCCCTATTTTTTTGGTCGCTGATTACGAATCTGAACTTGAAATTAGGTACCAGTTTTGGTATAATCCACTAATTCCAATATTGAAAAAGAGATAATTGATAATTGAAATAAGACATTTTTTTTAAGCTTAAAGGATTTTTTTCAAGCAACTTGTTAACCGAATTTTTTCTCAATTTCCCCGAAGAGACAATGTTGATCAAATTAGCATCCAATGTTAATTTTTATTCTACTGATGATTTTTTCAAATATCCTGTATGACAATAGCTATTTAAAATGTAAAAAATATTTAAGTTTTCACTAGTTTTTGTGAACTATGCTACATGATTTACATGTGACATTTAAAACGAACATTTGACATTTGGCACAAAATTTCAAAAGCTTTTTATAAAATATTGAAATAAAAATATTCTTCATCAGATCAACTTGTCATCTTTTTTTAAAGAAAAAAAAATACAAAAAATAAGGTCAAAAACCTTTGCAAGTCACTTAAATATCGTAAGAATTATTAAAGAACAATAAATGCACTGTGACAAAGTCTTGAGAAGAAGAAAATTTAAAAATTAGGAAAAAAAAAATTTTATTTGGTGCCTTGGAAATTATTATGAAATTATCATAAATTGCACATAAATTGAATAATAATTCACTTGTAATTCATACAAGTTTCAAAGTTATTCACCTCGAATAACTAATTTTAGTTTGTTAGTTTAAAATACTTTATTTTCAAAATTGTTTAAGTTTTAATGTATATTATTTCTCTAATTTTGAAATTTTTTATTGTTTTATTATGACCGATTATGGCGTGGAATTTTTAGGTTTTCTAATTTGATATTATTTAATTTTATATACATATATATTTATATATTTTTTAACCTAGTAAAGTTTAATGCTTAACTTTTGAATGGCCTAATCTGTCCTCTGATCTGAGGGGCCAATAAAGCCTATGAATTCTAAAAAACATGTAATAGTTAATATTTTAACCAAAACAGATTTTCATTTCAAATCAAAAACAGTTGAATTGGAAAAAAAAGATGAAATTTCTACCAAAAGACAATTAAGAATGAAAAAAATAAAATAAAAGGCAATAAAGGAAAAAGCTTCATATAAATGTTGAATTTTCAAGTAAAAGATATTTTAACAAAAAAATATTTCAGTTTTAAATAAAAAACAGTTAAGTTTAACCAAAAAATACGAATTTCCGACAAATTACGTGAGTTCTCAACTAAAACAGATTAATTTTCAACCAAACAGTCGCATTTATAAAAAAAGGATTTTCCAACAAAAAGAAAGAATTTTCAACAAAATACATTAATTAATTTTCAACCGAATAGTTAAATTTTCAAACAAGAGGATTATTTATCTTACCAAACATATGGATTTTCAACCGAATAGTTGAATTTTCAAGTAACAAGATAAATTTTTCGCAAAAAATGTAATAGTAAAATTTCCGAATTTTCAACAGAAAGTTAAGTTGTGAACAAAAGAAATTAATTTTCAGCTTAAATTAGGAATCTTCATCGCATGTTCCGCAAAATAGATGAATTTTCAAACAAAGAGAAATTTTCTAGTCAAGAAGCAAAAAAAAATTTCAATCAAATTGTAGAATTTTCAAGCCAAAAAGACTGAATGAACTTTTAGCCAAAAATAGTTGGATTTTCCTATTAGGTTATAATAATCCAGTTTGCATTTAAGTAAAAAATTGAGTTTCTACGTCTATTTAATTAACCGAATTTATATTTAATATGTGATTCCATTCCCAAAGTTTATAAAATCTTAGGAAGATTTGAAGAGGGAGGGAGGGGACAGGAAATCTCAAGGTATCTTACATAGGGGGAGAGGGGGCTGAAAATTTCAGAAAAAAACCTTACATGAACTGTGGATGAATCCTTATTATTCTGTTCATTCGTTTATTATTATTTCGTGAATTTATGATTTTTTTGTGGATTTTGGGTTAGTAAGGGTACGTGGGTTAGCGTTTGCAGATGATAAGGTTGTTATAGCAGAGTCAATCAAAGATTTGCAAAGAATATTGAGCTAACTGAATATTAGCATGAAGAACATGGGCCTCAAGATTGAAGTCAATAAAACAAAACTTATGGTGTTTTGAGGGAAAGGGTGAAAATATATGTAATTTAATATACATAATCCAAAAATATTCCGAAATATTGTCTCATGTTCCCGAATATTTCCTAATATTCCTACGTTTTCTCTCATATTCCTACACATTCCTTCATATTCCTACATATTCCCTCAAATTCCTACATATTCTCATATTCTTCATATTCTTTGTGTTCCCAAATATTCCGATATATTCTGTATATTCCCAAATATTCTTTTTGGAATATATTCCTGGTAAACGAAAAATCAGTGTGATCGACCCCTCACATGAATCTTTCTAACAAAAAATAAAAATATGATCCTATCCTTATGTACCATCAATCTCTTTGCCAACTTTTCTCCCTTCGAACTCCAACTATTGCCCTGCTAATAATTATCAATAACTAATGTTCCTTCAGAATTTCATGTGTTTTTTCTCACGCATTTCGTGACCATAAATATAATATTGTTCCACCACGCAGTTAGGAATAACTTCCAAATTGAAAGATCATGATCAGGGGGCAATTATGCAACTTTTTCGCTTTCATTTCCACTTCCGCTTTTACGAAATTCACTGGTTGATTTTTTTTTCAAATTTCTGTGACAATTAGAATTTCAAAAAAAAGACAACCGAAGAAAATTTGGTAAAAGTAAAAATTAATTTGAACAAAGTTTGCGAATTTTGCGAAAGATGGCCCTGTAATGGTACAGTTCCATGATAACTTAATAAATCTGAAAATCACTTTCATATTTCAAACTATCTCTCCCTCAATTCCCTATTTATCCCCCTTTTATATTATTTCCAGAAAATTCTTCTTTATTCCGTTTTCAAGAAACATCCCCTTTTTCTCGTTTTTTTTTGCTCAAAGGCGAAATCAATTAGTGGGACCCAATAAGAGAATTCAACATTTTTTTCGTTGGAAGTTAATTTTTTCGGTTGAAAAATATACTTTTATATTTTTTATTAGGAAATCATCTCGCTTAGTTAAAAGTTCTACTATTTGCTTTAAAACTAAACTAATTTTTTTACTGAAAATTTAACCATTTTATTTTTGCTTGAGAAATGATTTTTTGTAATTGATAATTGAACAATTTTTTGTTCGAAATTTATATTTTTCAATTCTAAATTTAAGTATTCTGTTGAAAGTTAATGTTTTTTTTTTAATTCGCTTTTTTTGTCGAAAACTGATCTTCTGGGTTGAAAAATCATATTTTTGGCTGAATATTCAACTATTCAGTTGAATATTGAACTCTATTGTTGAAATATCATTTTTTTTTGTAAAGATTCCTAATATCGGTTTAGAATTCATTTCTTCTATACAAATTCTACTATTTTGTTATATATTCCGTTTTTTATTGAAAATTAATTTTTCAAACTGAAAATGTATCTATTTCATTTTCGGTTGAAAATATAAATTTTATTTATTTCAACAATAAAGTTGAGTTTTTATTCAAAAATATCAATTTTCAACCAAATAGATGACTTTTGAACTAAAAATATACATTTTCAATCAAACATTCAATCATTAAATTTTCTGTTTCAAAAAGTAGTTTTCAACAAAAAAGGGAATTTTCAATCAGTTTAGTTTACAAATACAAAAACAAATTTTCAATCACAGAGGTGAATTTTCAACTACAATTATAAATCTTCAGCAATGAAAAACTGAAAATTCAACAAAAATGAACATTCAAGACTAAATTTTCACATAAAAAGATTATGATTTTTGGTCTAAGAAGATTAATTATCTACAAAAAAAGACGAATTTTCACCAAAAATGAAACAAAAGATTAAATAGTTTAATTTGTAACCAATGAGTTAAATTTTGAACAAAGGAAAATGGTTTTAAACAAAATAATTACATTGTCAACGAATTAGTCAAATTGTTGACGAAATAGATGAATTTTTAACGTACAAAGGTAAATTTTCAACCAAGAATATTAATTATCCACCAAAGGACGACTTTTCAACGAAATACAAAAATTGTCAACGAATGAATGAAATAGTTGAATTTTCAGTTTAAAAAATGACTTCTTAACCAAACGAAATAAATTTTAAACGAAAATATAATAGTGGACTTTGCAACATAAAAAAATTAATTTGAACCAAAATAGTTGGATTTTCTTGTTGAGTTATATTAATTCAGTTCGCATTGGAGGAGAAAAACGAGAAAAAGAGGAATTTGTATAAAAACAAGGAAAATAGAAGAATTCTTTTGAAAATAGAAAAAGAGGAGAATAGGAAAAAGAGTATTTTTGGCGACCCTCTTCACCCCAAAGATTGGCAACGTAGGTTATGGACGGTCCCTTTCTTACAGAGTATACTCACAAGGAGAGGACACGAGATTGACATCGCCGATTCGACTGGGACTTTGCAGGATGAAAGAATATCAGAATCCATAAGGGGCGTATTTTTTCTTTCGATCTAATGGGCCTTAGTTTCCGAGATATCGAGGATTGAGTATTTGTGCTCGAGCGCAAATACAGTGTCGAACTGTGAGTGAGCGCCAAGGCCGCCGAGCCCGGGGTCCCGCTCTGCAGTGGCGAGTTGAGTGCTCGAGCGCAAATACTCAAACCTCGATATCTCGGAAACTAAGGCCCATTAGATGGAAAGAAAAAATACGCCCTCAATTGATTTTGATGCTCTTTCATCCTGCAAAAAGTCCCAGTCGAATCGGTGATGTCCATCTCGTGTCCTCTCCTTGTCAGACTAAACAGGATGATATATTACAAATGATTCCGTATTCAATGGTATTGTTCATAAATCATCAGAGCATAAGAATCAATCATAAATTTTAAGATGAGTGACTTTAAACCACTCTTATGGGTCCCCGAAGAAAACCACATAAGTGACAAACTATAATTTCACCTACTATTGCAGTTTATTGAAGCTTTTTGAAAAGTTTCCTATAAATAATCATCAATCGGTCATATGAGAAGACCCAATCATCTGATAAATAATTTTTAATTCTTTCAACAATTTTAATTTGTTTGAACATTTGTTTTTTCAGGTAAGTCGCGAAATGATGGGTTTTTCTGTGAGTTACCTCACCTCTCACTATCTGTTTCATGTTCCCCCAAAAAGAAGTCTGGCGAAATTTCTCTTGTGTAGATAAAGCCTGCATTGTAATAGTAATGAGGTTTAAGTAATAAGGGAATACACCCATCAAACCCAAACGAACCTGGTAAAGTTCGTTTGGGTTTGATTGGCAGTTTTGGTTAACACATTCAAACCAACCCAAATGAACCCAACCAATACAAACAACGGAAATGCACGCAACCAACACAACAAAATCGTATGAACGCAGTCAGTTAAGCGAACCTAAACGAATATGATCAATACATTTGCAAGACAACCAATACAACCTGAACGAACGTAAGCAGCACAACCAAACAGCCCAAATCAAAGGAACTAAGGCACCCAATCCAACAAAAACAAACGTAACTGAGATGCGAACTCTAACCCAAACGAACGTAAAAACAAAACAAACCCAAACAAACCGTTTGGGTTTTTATTGTTCGTTTGGAAGCACATTCCTTGAACAGTCAACAATCTTATTTTTCGCCAATGCTTCGCCATCTGGCGTGAATGGAATTTTTTTTGTTCAATTCAACTCACGTATTTTTTAATAGAGAATATGAATCTACAATACAAAATATAAGTTTCCATTTGGAATTTTAAAGGTACACCCCTCCCGACATTTGTTTTCATTGGATGCGTACTTCTTGAGATATTTCGATGTCTCAAGATAAAAAAAAAACAGCTATATTACACCTGACATATAGAGCCCTTTTACGAGATTTATTTAGGTCATAAAGGTAGACAACAGAAAAAAAAATCAAATAAAAAACTGCAGTATGCTGTTACAATGCTGGGATATTTTGCAGTAAATTGAGGTACTGATTTCACAAATTATAAATCAATGAAAGTGACTCCCGCGAAGCAGTGAGCCATGCCTTCGCTTTCCGCTTTGTCATTTGTCTTCCAGATAAGTAGAGAAATGTAAGGGTCTGTCAAGACGTCGCGACGGTGATGTTCTAAGGGAGAATGCTCTATGATGAACCTTCAACAGAAATAGACTGATTGCCTCAGAGACCTTTCTAGCCACCCGATTTCGCAAAAAAAGGAAATGTCTCCAACACACTCATAGTCGCGACAAAAACTCCTAAGAATCTATTTTAGTACCTTTAACAACTCCCTTGCTTCATTTTTTTCAGTTGAGTAATTATCGCTACCGGGAGAGAAAAAAAAGGTAGGGATGGATAGAACTAAACAGAAAATAATAGTAGAACACAAAGGATCATAAAGAATAAAAAATGGACCCCTTATCGACAATTTTATCCATTTATATTCTATTGTGTTACTGTCAACCTTATTCCCTCAATTACTTCTCTATGAATCATGAACTTTTCTTTCATTCCATTTCTCTTGCTTATGAACATTTTTTTTCTGTCATATTGTATCATCTTTGATTCCGTCAAAGAAGCTGTATATTCCTACCCTCTTTTATAGATTCAGACTATTCCTCTTTCTAATAATTTTTTTTTAACCTGATTCAATCTTTTCATAATTTTTCTCCTCTATCCAGTTTAAGCACTTCCTCCTGATACTAAGGAGAATAATAATATTTTTTTCATCATATTTTTTTATTTATTTTTCACCACATTTTATCCTATACATTTTTGCAAAATTTCTATCCTTCTCTATTCATATAAAAAATATAGTTTTTACAGCTTTAATTTGTTGCACTTCGATTAAAACTTGTTTTTGCTTATAGCTAAATTCAAGCCTTCTTTTTGTCTTGAAATAAGACCCTTCTTATAAAAACAGAAAATTTTCCTGTTTCACATCTACCTTTCGCTCCTGATACTCTTAACTGTTACAACTTTAATTTTATTCTTCTTCCCAATAACAACATTTCATTATAGCCTTCTATGTCCATTTTATACATTTTGATCTTTTTCTTGTCTCCAATGAATCATTTCTTGCTTCTTAATTTCCGCTTATCCCACTGTTCTTCACAAATTTTCATTGCTTTTTTTTGTTTCATCACCGTTTTCTATTCTACAGTCTAACATTTTGAGTTGGCCCCTCGCTTTAGACATGCCTAATGCCAAATCCAATAACAGACTGCTTCAGTAATTATTACTATCTAATTCAGTATATGATGCAGACTATTTTTTAATTCATATGAATTCCTTTGAATTCCTTTGAATTCACACTGAATTCCTTTGAATTCACACTGAATTCCTTTGAATTCACATTGAATTCCTTTGACTTCCTTCGGAAACTTTGAATCATTTGTATTATTTGGAATTGCTTAAAATGCTTATAAACTTTTTCAGAAGACAAAGGAGAATTTTCAACAAAATATATCAATTTCCAACAAAAAATTGAATAGTTAAATTTTCATTCAACAAACTAAATTTTCAACCAAAAAAATGAATTTTCAAGTAAATGGTTTAATTTTCATCAAAAGAAATTATTATCAACTCAAATTGTGAATCTTAAACTGACAAAAATTATTTTCCAACAAATAGTTTGACTTCCCACCAAACAGTTGAATTTTCAAACAAATTGGTGAATTTTCGATACACACATACGAATTTTCCATAAAACAGTGGAATTTCGAACAAAACGGTTCATTTCCAACCGAAACAGTTGAATTTTTATCGAGACAAATGCATTTTTAACCAAAAAATTACAATTTCTACAAAAAAAGAGAATAATTTTTTAACAAAAAATCAAGTTGTTGAAATATTTAGGCGAAAAAGGAAAACTTTCAACAAAACAGTTGAATTTTCAACCAAAAAGGATGATTTTTCAACAATATTGTTGAATTTTCAACAAACTAATATAATGTTCAAGTAGCTGGATTTCCTCATGAATTATATTAATTTAGTTCGAATTTGAGTGAAAGCACAGAAAAAGGGGAAAGACTTTAAAGCCTGTGATAAATGCATAGGAATTTTCATCATCATCACCAAAACTGAAATTGTAAAATTTCCATTTAAAACAATTAATTTAAGAAAAAAAGCGAATTTTCTATAAAACTCTAAAACTTTCTACCAAATTCTGAAAGTAAGTTTGCAACACAAAAAATAAATTTTTAGGCAAATGGTGACATTTTCAACCAAATAAATTATTTATTAACTAAAATAATGAACCTTGAACTAAAAAATGGGTTATTAAAAAATGGTTTGACTTTCTGCCGAATAGTTAAATTTTTTACCAAATTGTTGAATTTCCCGTCAAATTGTTGAATTTTCGATACGGAAATAAGAAGTTTTCACAATACACATTAATTTGTCAACGTAAACAGTTGAATTTTCAATCAGACAAAAAATATATTTTTAACCAAAAAATTGAAATTTCTACAAAAATAAATTAATTTTTCACTCAATGAGATGAATTCTTAACAAAAAAAGGTTTTTTAATCATTACCACCAAAACTAAAGAAAAAAAATTTCCATGTGAAAAAATTAATTATTAATTTAAAAAAACGAATTTTCGACACGAAAAAAAAAATTGCCCACAAAATAGTTGAATTTTCTATCCGAAAATGTGAACTTTAAACAAGATAATTGAATCTATAACTGAATCAGATTATATTACAGCCAAAAATTTGAATTTTTAACCAAAAAATTATTTTTTTCACCTCTGACGTCACTTTTCAGTACCTAGTGTTAAAAAAGACTTTTTACTCCCTAGGGACTAAAATGTGAAGTCAGATGTGAAGAAAATATCGTATGCGCCAAGGAAAGGAGCGCAAGAGCCCCCCCCACGGAAAAAGAGGAAATAAACAACAATGAAAGATGAATTTTAACCAAAATACATTAAGTTTCAACCAAAAATGGAATAGTGAAATTTTCAGTTCAAGAAGTAAATTTTCAACAACAAAAAAAATGAATTTTCGAACAAATAGTTAAATTTTCAACCAAATAAATTATTTTTTAACTTGAATTGTGAATCTTGACCTAAAAAAAAAAAATCTGAACAAAGATACAAATACCTTACAAGTACCTCAACAAATAGTTGTACTTCTATCAAATTGTTAAATTTTTGATAAGAAAAGATTAATTTTCAAAAAAACAGTCAAATTTTTAAACCCACAGATGTGTTTTTACTTAAAAATTGAAGTTTTCACAAAAACGAAATTAAGTATGATTCAAAAAGATTAATATTTAATAAAATTGTTGAATTATCAGCACAAAGAATTGTTTAGTCAAGAACGAACAAAATTTTCTGTCAAATTGTTGAATCTTTAACTCGAAAGACAAATGTTTAACAAAATGGTTGAATTTTCAACCTAAAAGGATGATATTTTAAAAAAATTGTTGAATTTTGTAACAAAATGATTTTTTAACCAAAAAAGATGAAGTTTTAACCGAAAAAGATGAATTTTTAACCGAAAAAAAAAGAATTTCGAAACGAAAATTTAATTGTAAACTTATCAACCAAAAAGTTTAACTTTCAAACTAAAAATATTTGGATCTTCTTATAGGATTCTATTAATTTAGTTCGCATTCAAGTGAAAAATCAAGAAAAAGGGAAAGTACGTTGAAACCTGCGATAATAATATAGAAATTTCTATCATTATCACAAAGCTGAAATAGTGAAATTTCCTCTTAAAAAAAATTAATTTTCAATAAAAAAATAAACATTCTACAAAACACCACAATCTTCTAAGAAATGGTTGAATTTTTAACCCGAAGATGTGAACTTTCAACGCGTTCATTGTACATCACTCACACTTTTGCATATGACTTCAAAAATTGAAGGCCAAATCATCGACAACTCAAATTTAGTGATTGTGAATTCTTTCTTGTTAAAGCTCCTTCAGCTTTAACGAACACATTCTTATCAAGTGTCCTGTGAGAAAAAAAGTTTAAAAGCGAATTTCCAGAATCAATTTAAAAACAATTTTGTTATTAAGCATTTTATTGTACCTTGTGTCTTTTTGTTAGGGTAAAACCGTACATAAGGTTTTTAAATGTTGAAAAAAATGGACACAAAATTTTTGAAAATGCTCTCACTTTTTGAAGTCCTGTCTGAAATAGCTGGCAAATGAACTCGTCCTTACGTTTCAGGCCTCAAAACAATGAGCCAAAGCTAAATCCAATCTGATCATTTTTTCGGAAGTTATCGTGCCTACAGCCTACTACAGACAGACAGACGAACAGACAGACAAACGGACAGACAAACAGAGGAACAGACAGACATATCCGCAAAATTAATTTTTTTCTGACTCAGGGGGTCTCAAAACGTAGAGATTTGATGAAAACTGACCAAGTCAGTTTTTACATAAAACCAATATCTTCTCATCAGGATGAGAATGCGAAAAAATAAACGAAATTCTTGAGTTTTCAACAAACTAATTCAATTTTGAACAAAATAATAAAATTTTCAACCAAAAAAGATAAATTCGGAAACAAAAATTTATGAGAAGACTTTTCAACCAAGATTTTAGGAATTGAAATCATAATAGCAGTTACGTCCTAAGATTGAAAAAAATTCTTTTCAGAACAAC
>CAKNXH010000433.1:235554-264784 GCA_932178445.1 Andricus quercusramuli
GAAAAAGCCCGTTTTTTAATAAGAAAACTAATTTTCGACTGAATTGTAAAATCTTCTACTAAAATAATAGAATTTTCAACCGAAATTACGATTTTTTAACAGAACAATATAATTAAATATAGTTAAATTTTCTGTTCTAAAAAAAGTTTTCAATAAAATAGCTAACTGTTCAACCAAACCTTCGATGAATGAAATTAGCTTTTACCAGAGTAGTTTAACTTTCCACCAAATAGTTGAATTTTTCACCAAAAATATATTAATTCTCAACAAAAAATAGTCGATATTTCAATAGTCGAATTTACCCAAAATGCTTCATTCTAAACTAAAAATTCAATAATTAATATTTAAACCAGAAAATATTGTAATTTGAACTAATGAAACAATCATAAATCATAATAACAATCATAATCATAAACAAATTCATAGCCAAGTATTTAAATTTTCAAGCAAAACGAACGATTTTCGAACCAAATAGTTGAATTTTCAAACTAATGAAAGGAATTGATATTTTCACCAAAAAATAGTATAATTTCGTATAAAAAACAATTGAATTTAGACAAAAAGACGAATTTTCAACAAAATAGTTGAATTCATAACAAAATAAAATTAATCTTTAACCAAAAACTTAATTTTCAACCAAAAAGCCAATTTTTAACGAAAAAGCTCATTTTTAATTAAATTGTAGAATCTTCCAACAAGATAATAGAATTTTCAACCCAAATGACGAATTTTTAGTTGAATTTTTTATTTTTTAGCTTAGTAATTAATTTAGTAATTTTTCAGTTAAATTTTCAAAATTATAAAAGGAATTGATATTTCCACCAAAAAAGATTATAATTTTGAATGAAAAACAATCAAATTTAAACGAAAGGACGAATTCTCAACAAAATAGTGGAATTCATAACAAAATCAAATTAATTTTTTATCAAAAAGTTCATTTTCAACCAAAAAGCCAATTTTTAACGAAAAAGCTCATTTTCAACTAAATCGTAGAATCTCCTACCAAAATAATAGAATTTTCAACCAAAAAAAAAAGAATTTTCAACAGAACAATATAGTTAAATATAGCTAAATTTGCAATTCTGAAAAAGTTTTCAATAAAATAGCTAACTGTTCAACCAAACCTTAAAGGAATAAAATTAACTTTTGACGAATTAGTTAAACTTTCTACCAAGTAGTTGAATTTTTCACTAAAAATAGATTAATTCTCAACAAAAAATAGTTAATATTTCAGCCAAAGAAATATTTTAATTTTAAATCAAAAACAGTCGAATTTACCCAAAATGGTTAATTACAAGCTAAAAATTCATCAGTTGATATCTCAACCAAAAAAATATTGTAATTTTTAATCATAAAACAGTTGAATTTAAACAACAAAAAAAACAAATTTCTAACAAAATAGTTGTATCCACAACTTTAACCCAGAATGGAGAATTTCCAACAAGACAGTTGATTTTTTATGCTAAAAAGACCAATTTTATAAGTTCGATTTTCAGTTAAGAAAATTAATTTGAAACAAAATGATTTAATCTTCAACAAATAGTAGAATTTTTAATCAAAAGAGGTTGATTCTAAAAATAAAATATAATTTAAGACTCTTCAATTAAAAAGAATGAACTTTGAACGAAAAATAGATGATTTTTCTGATTGATTTCTCTTAATTCAGTTCGCATTTGAACGGAAAAACGAGAAAAAGGAAAAATTTCGTAAAAACAGGGAAAATGGTGGAATTCTTTTAAAAAAGGTGTAAAGAGGAGAATACGGGAAAGAGTGTGAAGTATGTATTCAGATGTTTGACTTGTGAAATAAAACCACTAATTTTCATTCCATCAAGTATTTAAAAAAATTCTTATTCACATTTACATTTTCCGCATGTAATGTCATACATTCATTGGTTTCATCTTCTTAGAAATCATGATCTAATTAAAAAATCTAGAACCATCAAATGACAAATGAAATTTGCAATAATATTACCCTCTTGATAGACTTGTATTCATTTAATGAAAAAATGTCTTACGAAATGCGAAGAATGCAAGATCTAACTACGAATATATAGTGAAAAGCTACAATATTATGCACTCGGAGACTGGAAAGACAATTCAGGTTTCCTTTTTCTCCCTTTCAGCGGAATGCTGAAAGATATTAATGGATTGAATGAGAAATGCAGCTAGGAGAGCGATTTTCCACATTAAAGTGAAGATGAAAAGAGATCCATTTCAAAAAATTCTTGGACAATTTCCGTCATATGGAAATGTTGCTAGGTTCAGGTCAAACGCAAATTGGAAAAGACATTAGGATATTTCTGTGGACGGAACTACTTAAAATTACGTTGATATACATGAGCGTGAATAAAAATAATATCTTTAGAATCTAATTGGAATTCAAAATCAGACACGATTTAGAGGTCTCCTGAGTTCTTTTAATTCATTCTTTTTGATTGATTTTTTATTGTTTCTATCTTTTCAATGTCTTGAAAATGCATGCATCAAAGTATTCATTAAAATTGTAACCTTATATATCACCATCATCGTAAATAATTTATTGCAAATTTCTAAACTCATTTTTAAGGAAAATAATTTATTCTTGTTTCATATTTGTGTATAATAAGTAATTTTTTTATTTCCTTGTATTTTGTAATCCACACACCGTATTTCATATTCTTATAAAAAATTGTAGAATAAGTAAGATAAAGTTAATATTTTCCTTAAAAATGAGTTCAAAAGTATAGTTAAATTATGTAAAATGATTATGTAAAGAGGGATAATTGTATATGTGTAAAAATTCAATTCATGCATTCCTTCAAGTACTCGCAATCTACCCAATTTCATCATCTCAACTGTTCAAAGTAGTTATACTTCAAGAATTGACTTTTATAAAATTCTTTGATATTTTTATATGAATAGAATAGACTATGTAAAGTCTACTAAAAGATCATATAAAAGCTTTGAAGGAACATTCTAAGAGTCAATGAACTATAGACTTTCATATCTAAATAGAACTATTCCCAGATATTTATTACACAAAGAACTTTTATATTGTATACATACTTGACTTTGCAACTTCGAAAAGGTTGCACAGTAAGGAAAAGCAAAAAATTTATCGTGAGATCCAAGTCAATAAAAAAAAAAGAATTCGATTCTATTTTCTTCTTTGGCGTCTGACCAAACGAAATTTATTTCACTGCTAGAAATTCTCGACTGAGCTCCTATTCGGTCCGAGAAGCTTTGCACTGGATTCACTTGTAGATAATATACAGCGTACTATTTTTCAACAAATCCTGTTTCTTATTTTCTTTCTTCAAATAAGAGAAAATTTTTTCAAAAACAAGATATGTATAAAATAATGATCCAATTGGAGAGAAAAATTGTTTATACTTACATATCAATTTTGGATTAACTAAATGTTGAATTGAAAGCAGTTGAATGTGTATAAAACAAGACCCACCTGAAAATATAAAACAAAATTTATTATATACTTGCAAAATTTATTATATACTTGTGATAAAACATTTTTCTAACTGCGATGTACCAAATTATTGTTATCGAGGAGAGCAGTTTTGTTTTTGGGTATAGGTCAGGCTTTTAAAGTTTTCCGAGTCCAATTCGTTCTTCAAAAATAAAAAATCACGCAACAAGCGGAAGAAATTTTCCCTCACAAAAAGCGATTTTTAATGCTAAATCCAAGGAATCATTCTTTCCATAACTCAAAATTTTATTGAGGTTATCTCCAAAACGTGCAAAAAAATATTTTTCAAAATACACTATATTCAGTTTTTCCATTGATTTTCGAGGATTTAAGGAAATATCAGAGCTCATGCGATACTATATGGGTTTTCGTAATATTTGAATGATTAATAGAGGAACTGATTCGCAGAAATTCAAAGGAAATATCCGCTTTCATGTAATTTCGCAGGATTTTTTAAATGTTTTTGGTGAATCTCAGAGGATATAAATATTTTTGGGGCATTTGGAGAGAATACAAGCAATTTTTGAATTCTGAAGAGTTCTCCTCCCTGTTCAGTTTGACTGACTCGGTCATGGATTACAAAAAAAAAAAAAGTAATAGAAATTTATAAACTTTCATCAATTCTCTGACAATTTATGAAACATATGTTTCTTTTAAATTAAATTAAATTGTTATATGTATAAAGTTATTGGAATTTATGAAAACTTATGGAAAATTTAATAAACTAGTGGAATTTAGAGACCTATAAAATGTATGGTAACATGAGAAATTCGTGAACATTTTCGGATTCTTTAGAGAGATACACATTTTCCCATATATTACTACACTGCAGAAGGCTGGTACCCTTCTCAGTGGACACTAACCAACCATGACTTTCTGCGGTTCTAATTATGTCCCTATACTTTACCTCCATTGACCGAAGTTGGGTGGCACTGACATTATAACTTGACTCTCCACCTTACGACGACTGGCTAACTGTATTGGACATGATTTTTACTCGTAAAATATATTTCTCGCATTGAGTTGGTAGTTAGGCTTATGATTCAAACCATGAACAATATAAACAGTAGAGTATGAAGTATATGTCACAGTTTAGGCAGTGAATGGCGAATGGTTTGGTTGGAATGCTGAAAGGGTAAATGATTCTTAGATAATACAATTACGAGAAACAACCCACAAAAGGAAACTAGACATCTCATGTGTTCCCAAAACAAAGGAAAGGGGATGCGACACTAGAATAATAGGAAATGGGGAGTTAGAGAACGGACTCGAACTTCTAACAAACTCGAACTATGGTCAGGAGTAGATTCGATTATGAATGAGAGAGCAACGCAGCACGTCAAAGGGCATGGATTTGTATCAACCAGATTGTTGTTGGTTGAAATGGAAGTGGGAATCAGAGAACTATTAACCATAACGTGTTGCGCTCCAGTTGATGGTGAAAGGAGTGAGGTAAAGGATGCCCTCTGGGACACTTTTAATGATACAAATAGGCACTTGCGATCATGGGTCAGGGTGCGGAAATAGTGCTATGTAATTTAGGAGATCCAAAAACAAATGGCGACGGAGATAGATTGGTTAGCTTATGTTTGGAGAAGGGCTTGTTTATTACAAATACTTGGTTCAGGCATAAAATGATCTACTTGCACACCTGGAGCAGATGCGTTAGCCACTGTATAATCGACTATACTGTTGCCGATGAATGACTGAGAGAGCTAGTAAAAGATACAAGGGTTATGACAAGATCTGGATGTGGAACGAATCATTACAAATCAATTACAAATTAGTCTCAAAAATTAACTTAGGTCAAGGATGGAGAAGAAAGAGAACCAAGAAGAGGAAACAGATGCGAATCAAGATAGAGAAGTTGGAGAAACTACAAAAATGAATAGAACTGTAGCAGGCAAAATAAATTAACGTCTAGGTATAACAACTTGGAAATCGCTAATTTACAATAAAGATATGGAGGGTGCATATACAATGTTCCCGGAATTTACTGCTAGGTGTTGAACTAAAGTGTGTGGTACTGCGGTTATAGAAATAATGACTGGTGGTGCGTGGTGGAATGATGAAATCCGCGTAGCCATTAACAAGAAGAAACAAGCGTATCTAGAAAAATTTAAACATCAGATGCCTTAGCAATGACAAGAGAATCATGCTAGGAAATGATTCTAGGGACAAGAACAGAAAAGTAAAAATACTATATAGAAAAAGCAAGAATAAAATCAGAGTGGAAAACGAGAAGAGAATGGAGAACGCTTTCGAAATCAATGGGAAATTATTTGATTCGCAAGTGCTTAAGGACAACCATTATAGCATTTGAGCAAGTGATACGACAAACGAGCAATAAAGATGAAAGCTCTTGTCTTTTTCTCATGAAGTTTCGTCTCATCTCTTCTCATGTACGCGAACTTCTCGAAATATCGTAAATTTTGATCAACTGTCATGTCAATGTGAAAATTAGCAATTGTAGATATATGAACGAATGTCTGGAATATAGTCATTATATAGCACAATTTCCAAATAAAATATGAAATGCTAAACCTAATCGACTTTTCTCCTGTCATTTTTGAATTTAGGAACGAATTCATACTTTTGCATATCATTGTTGTTTCATGATGATAAATTTGTTACTCTACAGAGGAACTTGTACAGAAAATATTTTAAATATAATAGGTAAGTAGGTAAACAATAAGATCATCTGAGGAAGAAGCAGTTTGGTTAAAAAACCTATTTGGTGGGTGGTATTGTTCAAAAGCAAAACGTTTGGGTTTATGATAAAAATTAACATTCTGCAGTCTTTCATTAGTGTTTTTATTGTTATGAAGTAACAGAATAACACAAAATTACAATTTTATTTTTGAAAATTTCGATTTTAGGTGGAAATTTATTTATTTGTAATTTTTGGACTCTAACCAGTATGTGGAATGCTAGGGAAAATATAAGCAATCAAAAGTCCTAGCTGATCCATTCTTTACATTTTTACGGTGTAAACTACCTTTTATTCCATTTCCACCATTCTAAAATATTCCATTTTCTTTTGCCCTTACCTGTAGCACATACTAATCGAAAGTGGAAAATAGTATAAGCTTCGCTCTATTATTCCTATAATATGTAGCATTTCAGTTAATTACTTACTGTGAAGCTTCAAGAAAATGAATGCCTACTTAGGTCCAAGATTGTTGAAGCGTGTCTAAATTTGAGTTCGAAACAGCAAGTTTGAGTTCATAGAGAATGTTACAATTCACCTACTCCTCGCGAAATTTTAGTAATTTTGTCATCTGGGAAGTCAAAGCAGTTTGAAACTAGCGACAACACCTGTCGAGATGAGTTTGCAAAATGGAAATAATGTAAATTGCACCCCTCCTTCAAACCCGTATTTGAATATAACAGTTTTAGCGTCTCCCTGTATACAAGCTGAAGGATCCAAATCATGTGTATGTGTAAACGTGCAATCTTGTGTATGTGTGTACGTGTGTTTGTGTGAAAATACGTGTTCTGTATTACACGTTCGGCGATAAAATTTGAAGAACTATAAATTTTGACCTGCACTCTAACTTGTAGAGAGGAATACAATGATGATGATGATCATTTCGTCAAAATTCCTCAATAGCATCAGACGAGGAAAGTTTAAGGTTCAGCGAGTTTATGGACCGTCCATAAACTGCTTTACCAATTTGAGGAGGGAGGGGGGGGGCAACAACCCCGATTCCTAACACAGTCCCAGGAGCGGCCGGGCGTCTGTGTAAGTAACGTTACAATCTTGGATAATGTTAAGTGCGTTTCCTGATAATAAATTTGAAAAAAGTTTGGGATTTCTTTTTTTTCCCCTGTTTTCGAAGAACTTTCCCATTTTTTTCGCTCAAATGCGAACATAATTAATAGAACTTAATAAGGAAATCCAACCATTTTTGGTTGAGCGTGCACTTTTTTGGTCAAAAAGTCTATTTTTATATTTTTGGTTCGGAATTCATCTCCTTTAGTTAAAAATTCTCCTATTTTGGTTCAAATTTGACTACTTCATTGGAAATGCAACTATTCTGAAAAAGGTTAACTTTTTTGGTCGAAAATTCAATTACTTGCCTTAAAGTTGAAATAATTTAAAAAAAAAACAATTTTTTTTATGAAGCTTCATATCTTTGGTTGAAAATTTAACTATTTTCTTGAAAATACGTTTCATTTTTGATTAAAAATCAATTTTCAACTAAGAATTCAACTGTTCAATTCTTAGTTGAAACTTCAACTATTTAGTTGAAAATGCAACTATTCTGCAGATTTTTCATCGGATGAGCATTAATCTTCTTGGTTGAAAAATTATCTATTTTCATTTATAACTCATCTGTTTGGCTAAAAGTTAAAATATTTTGTTGAAAATTTATTTTTGGATTGAAAATTAATTTGTCTACCTGAAAATGTTGCTATTCCGTGATTGGTGGCAATTATTATCTTCAATTGAAAATTGATCTTTTCCAGCTGAAAATTCAATTATCCGACTGAAAATATATGTATTTTGTAGAAAAATCTCTTTTTTCGAAAGAAAATTAATCTGCTTGATGGGAAATTCCGCCTGTATGGTTTAAAATCCACCTGCTTTTTTTGTCAAAAATTGGTCTTTTTTGGTTCAATCATTTTATCCTAAAATTCAACTATAAATTAACTTTATTGTTGAAAATTCATATTTTCATGTTAGAAATTCAAATGTTTTGCAAAACTTCGTCTTTCTGAGCTAAAAAGTCAACATACTGGTAGAAAATTAATGCTTCTGTTGAAAATTTATATTTTTGGCGGGAAATTGAAATATGTTGGTATAGAAATCCACTATTTTCTTACAAATTAAACTATTTTTCAACTAAATGTTCAACTATTCCGTTTTTTGTTAAAAGTTGATCATTCATAAGTTAAGACTCTGACTATTTGGTAAAAAAATTAATTTTTGGCGGAGAATTAAATTATTTTGTTGAAAAATCGTATTCTTATTGTTGTCAACAATTAATTTATATCTGAGTGTTTGACTATTTCATCTTTTTGTTAGCAATTTATCATTCATAAGTTAAAAATCTAACTGTTCAGTAGAACATTAATTTATTTTATCGACTTTAAAATTCACCTTTCTTGCTCAAACATCCATTTTTTGGTTAAAATTTAACTTTTTTCATGAAATTGGTCTTTTTGGCTCGATAATCAAACCTTTTTGTTAAAAGTTCAACTATTTTGTTGAAAATTCGTCTTCATTATTATTCTCCTCGTTATTACCCTATTTCCGCCGGTTAAAAGAATTTTTAGCTGTAAAGTCTGATTTAAATCTCACATCGTTTATTTTTTAAAGGTTGAGATAGTTGAATTTTTCAATAAAAAATATAAGTTTTCAGTCGAATAATTACTTTCCAACGAAAAAGCAAGTATTTTCAACCAGTTGAAAATTTAAACTTGATGAAAAACTTGATGATTTAAATTTAAAACTAATTTTAAATCAAGTTAGCTAATATTTTAACCAAATAATTGAATTTTTGAATAAAAAATATAATTTTCTAAACAAAAATGAAATCGTTAAATTTTCAGACAAAGACAATAATTTCGAAACAAAAAAAAAACGAATCTTTCAGAAAAAAAAATTTCGAATGCAAATGTAAAAAAAAAAACAGGAAAGGTGAATTTTCCTCGAAGAAGAATATTGTTTTACCAAAAAACGAATTTTCAACAAAGTTAATTTCGAACCAAATAGCTCAAATTTCTACCAAACTGTTCAATTTTCTACCAAATTATTGAATTTTCAAGTAAAAAGACGAGTTCTGTACAATACAGAATTTTCAAACCGAAAATATCAATTTTCAACAAGAAGTTAATTTATAAGAAAATGGTTGAATATGCAAATAAGATGATAAATCTTGCAGCAAGACTCTTTTTCAATTTAGAATCGAAAACAGTTGAATTCAACTAAAAAAGTCGAATATCCAACAAAACAGAAAATTTTCTAACCAAAATTTCGAATGTTTTAGAAAAAAGTTGACTTTCAAACTGGATGAAATGAATTTTCAATAATATAGTTAATTTTAAACCAAGTTGGATAAATTTTCGACCAAATGTTGAATTTTGATCTAAAAAAGATAGGTTTTCAACCAAGAGTGGAATCTTTTAATTTTCAGATGAAAACAAAAAAAATTAATGAAAAAAAAATTTGTAAGGAAATAGTTATACTTTTAACCAAGGAGATGAATCTTGAAAAAATCGAATTTTTAACAAATTAGTTTAAGTTTCAATAATGCAGTTGAGACTTTTTATATTTTTAAGAGTAAAGGTAATTAATAACCAAATAGATGAATATTCGACTGGAATGATGAGTCTTCAACCGACAAATATTTCAATTTGAAATCAAAAACATTTCAATTCAACCAAAAAAGATGAATTTGCAAAAAATGTTGAATCCTCAATAAAATAATTAAATTTTCAACCAGAGTTGTATCTTCAAACAAGAAACTGAAGAAACCTAACTTTTAACCAAAAATAGTTGTATTTTCTTATTGGATTCCTAAAATTCTCTTCTCATTTTGAGTTAAAAGAGGAAAGATGGAAAAAGGGGAAAAGGGGAACTGTCCCGTTGCAGTTTCCTTAGTCGTCTTGTGAAATGGCTAAGCATTCTAGACAGATACTGTAGCTGTCCATTATTTCACAATCTGCTTACGCTTTATGAACTACAATAGGAATCCCATTCAAGTGACTCCTATTTAAGCCGTTCCTAGAATTTCAGTCTTCGGAATTTCAAAGATACGGGGATTACAGTACGGAGAGAGAGGCGGTGCTTAGTCATGCGTGACAAACAGCAGCGTAAAAGCAAAGTGGGCAGAAGCATGCGTCCAAATCCAACAGAAGTGGTTCTGATGGCCCTGAATATTTACGTTCGGGCGAGAGAATGTTGTGTTCGACTTAAGTGAAGGCCATTTAGGACCTGCCCGAAACCGCACTTGAATCTCATTTCCAGTTGAAGACATTTCACGAAACGTCTAATTGCACCAAGTGCTTACGACATAAATGCTAATTTTATATAATTGAGTGGAAAATAATTTTAATTGGTTGAAAGTCAGATATTTATTTTTCAGGAAACATCTCCAGAAACAGATTGTACTTCGTTTTTCCTATTTATCCATATGGGTAATTGTCCAATTGTAGGCAAATTTTAGCACCTACAGTGGCAATCATATTATTATTAGGAATTAAATATTTCATAACGCAACTTGAACTTATCACATCTGAAAATTTGAACTCCACAAGTGGCAGTTATGAAAATAAGAAATAATAATGAAATTCGTAAACGAAATACAGCAAGTGGATTTGAGGTTAGCAGATTGATGGAAGAGAGCGCGAGCTTTTAAAAAGTTCAGTCGTACGCTCTTCTCTTGTACAGTACGGTAATGATGTGAGAAAAATTATGAAGTTTACCCTTTTTTGATATTTATAAAAACATAACAGCTTTTAATCATTAAAAGTCACCTACTCATGAAACAAAACACCGTTTAGCAAATAACGGAATGGTTTTTATCATCTTTTTCACTCAGTAACTGTTTTTAACGCACGTACGGGAATGACGTTTTTGTCATCAAAACGTACTTTTCAGTTTTAATATCAGATTCACAAAAAAAAGAGTCAATATTTCAAGCTAAATTTTATAGAATCTTGTATTAAATAATACGCTTAATACTTATGTATTTATTACTCAACTGTAACTACAATATTTTAGTAGAACAAAAGACGTACGGTAATGACGTCTGAAATGACAAAAATCAACGGGACAGATTTCAAAGTTTTTACAATATTATTAATTTGACTCTAAGAATGTGCATAAATTAAATTGATGTTCATTTAAAGTTTATAAACTTGATACGTTAGGCATTCCTCAGGTTACTGTCTAAAAAAAGGGGGGAAATCAGTTTATCCTTGCGCAAAGTGAGGTTGGGACGCCGTACGGTAATGACGTTTGGGGTGTTCTCATATTAAATTAAAGTAAATAGGAACATAAATAAAAATAAAAAAAACTGAACATTTTGTAGAGGATGATAATAAGTATTTATTAAATTTAAAACAGAAGTCAGTACTAGTTTCTAAGATGATGTTATATTACTGGGACTCTAATTTTGCCTTCAATTTGACAATTACATATATATAAATTTTTTGTTTCAGAGGAACTAAAAATGAATTTCGGTAAGCTATAAACATCTCCCTGTTTTGAAAACTGTTTTTTTCAACTATATAGCAGCTCTCTTGAACTTTGAAAAATTATATACAGAAAAATTTTCCGAAATCGATAATTTAATTTAAACAAATTTTTGTTATACTTGACTTATATCTTTTTCAAATAAATTGTAATATTTACTGCATATCTCCAGAGTTACATTCTTAATAAACCACTACTGGTATTGCAAAAATTATTCTTTAACAATCAAATTGTCGCATTTTTATGGAAAATGCCGAAAGGTAGAAAAAGTGTTCACATAAAAGTGCATACGTCTAGAAAAGTGATAAGAAAATACTGCTTGACCTCTTGTGATATATTGCTCTGTTCACGAGAACAAAAACCTATTAAAAAAAAAAACGTTGCTAGCCTAAACAATTTTTTCCCCTTGGGGCACCAGAAATTTTAGGCCTTTTTCAACAGAAGAAAATTTACACTTATTCTAAGTTATAAAGACGAATTTTTGAAAAAAAGTTGAATTTACAACTCGAAAATATGTACTTCCTACAAAAATAATTGAATTTTTGACGTGAAAAGACGACTTTTCAACAAAATAAGTGAATTTTTAACTGAAAAAGATCAACTTTCTAACAAAAATAAAATAGCTACATTTTTCATTTAGAAAATTCAATTTCAACAGAAAAAAAATGCAACTGAATTTGTTCCATTTTTACCTGAAGGAATGAACTTATATCTAAAATTCTGCATGTTCAATAAAAAAAAGAGAGTTTTAACCAAATAGTTGAATCTTCAACAAAAAATGGAATGGTTCAATTTTAACCTAGAGAAATAAGTGTATAACCAATTAAAATAAATTTTCAATGGAATAGATGAATTTTCAACCAAACGGATTAAATATCTATAAAAAAATTGACGAGAAATCGAATAGTTCAATTTTTAGTTGAAAAAATTAATTTTCAAGAAAAAAGAAACTAATTATCAACCAAAAGAATGAAATTTCAACAAAAGAAGAATAATTTTCAACAAAATATATGAATTTTTAACCAAGTATTTCAATTTTTAATAGAATTCTCAACCAAAAGGGATGCATTGATACCACAAAAAAATTTCAACAAGATAAATAAATTTTCAACTAAAAAAGATAAATTTTTGACAAAAATAGAATAGTTTGATTTTTAGTTAAAGAAATAAGTTTCTACGCAAATAAAATTAATTTTTAACAAAATAGTTCAATTTTTCAACAAACAGATAAATTTTCAACCAGAAACATTAAATTTCTATATAAAAAAAATTCAACGAAAAATGGAATAGTTAAATTTTTAGATTAAAAAAATTTTCTTATAGAAACTAATTTTCTATCAGAAAGGAATAATTTTCAACAAAATACATGAATTTTCAAACAAATATTGCAATTTTCAATGCAATTTTTGACAAAAAATTTTGATTTTCTTCCAAGAAAAGAACATTTTTCAACAAAATAGATGAATTTTCAATTAAAAAAGATTAATTTCCAACAGAGAATAGCGTAGTTTAATTTTTCGTTAAAGAAATGAATTTTTGAACAAATAAATATATTTACAGTATATGAATTTTCAACCAAGTAGTTGAATTTTCAGCTGAAGAAGACAAATTTTGAACCAAACATTGAATAGCTAAATTGTCAGTTGAAAAATAATTTCAAAAAATGTTAACAAAATAGTTGAATTTTGAAAAAAAAATATTTTTCAGCTAAAACGATGAGTTATGAATAAAAAAAACAACTGCACTTTTATTTTTAAGAAGTAAAATCAAGTTATTTATTCATTTTTCACCCTGAAGGACTCTGAAGCCTAATTTTTTTAAATATAAACGCTCAATATATTAATAAATGGTAAACTCTTATAAATTGTGCAATTCAAAGACTCGAAAAAATATGTAAATCTACGCTATCATTCTCAATCATCTAAATTGAAGAATGAATGGAATTGTTCCTTTGTTATCCATAAATCAAAAATTGTTTTGAAATCTGTTAAATATTCTCTTAAAATTATTATTTTTTCAAATAAAAAATCGTTCAAAACTTTTCCAGGCATCTTAAGAAAAATTTTGTATTATCTTGAAACCTCTCAAAATCCTTAAACAGCTTCGAAACTTTATTTCAAAATGTTGAAAAACCTACATATTTTTTTAATTTTTCAAGTGTTCAAATCCTGGAAAATTAAAAAAAATCGACCTAAAATGTTCCAGATTATTTTTTGATGATTTTGGATGTCTTTTGAAATCTTTTTTAATATTCTGTTAAATTAATTTTTCAAAATTAAAAATCATTTCAAATTTTCCCAGGAAACTTAGGAAAATTTGTTTCACTATCGCAAAAGCTTTATTCCCTCTAATTCATACTTCCATGCATAAATAACATGACACTTGTAAATTAATATAACCTAATCTAATCAGAAAGTGTTATATAACTGAGAAAAAAAATTGGATATGAAATTCTAAGAATAATTAGACAAAAAATTTCAGTCAGTTTAAACGTAAATTACAGAAACATAATATGCCAATTACCTCGTGAGTGTAAAATCCAATGCACATAACCTGTTGCTTTCTCCATGTCTGGCTTAAAAATAATATTAACAAATTGTGATTTTTCATTATTCTGTGATTTGACAGAATTTTCTTGTTTTGGGGAAGATAAATCGGAAACTTTCTGCGTAAGATACAAACATTATTTTCAACTAAGGATTCGTCATGTGGTTTACTTCATCTTCTAGTGTTTATTTCTTCTTCTGAGTGCTTACTTCTTTTCTTTTTTCTTCGCCTTATTCTTAACTAACAATAAATTCTCAGTGCTAATCAACATATTATTTTAAAACAGGATTTATAAACTTCTAACTTTGCGACAGTTCACGCACGTTTAAAATTCCCATGTGCTACGTTATGTCATTGAAATTTGCTTCTCACTTCAGTCCTGTTTTTATCCCAAAAATATGTCCTAAAACGTCGTTTAGAGGCATCAAAATAAAGTAGCATTAGAATAGAGCCGCTCGAGACTATATTTTTAGAGGATTGTTTCAATACCGAAAACTGGTCTTGAAATTATACTTTTTTTACAGTGATAATCTCTCAAAAAAATTCAAGGAAGGATGCTTCCAATTTTTAAAAAATATTGGTGCCCCTCCAACAGTCCCAGAGTGAGTTCCATACTTTTTATGGGACATATTTTTTTCCTGTACGAGAATCGAGAGTCCATCCAAGGGTGTAGGCTATATGCTATGAGGAAACCTCCTGAGGGGATAGAGATTCTCCTTAAAGTTCTCATAAGATTCGGCCCAAGAACTTTGTACTTTGTGCATGATACTGCAACATGTCTAAAACCATGAAGCTGAGCTTGCGGTCTCGGGGTCTTTAAATAATTTCGTTAGCTGGCAAGTGGCAATTCTCTAGAGTAAGCCGCCTCTACCCTGCATAGTCTATCTTGACAGTAACGAATGTTCCAGGTGAAATGTAACCCACAACCTGCATATTTTCCTCTTTCCAATAACTCTTCTTTCAGTCTTATCTTTACGTTTCTGGGGAAACTTTCCCGCCCTCGATATGCTATTTCTTTTAGTTAACGAGAAGAACATAACTTCTTTCAAGTAACGAGTGACTGCTCCCATTCGTAACGAGATTCGTGTAATTTCGATGACTTTTCCAATAAGGTCATTCGTTTTATTTGAGCAGATTTAAGAGACGAGAGAGTGAACCTCAAGAAATATAAAGTACCTACCCAACTTTTTTATGTAATTATATAGCTTTCAGTGTAATTAAACTCGAGGACTTCTAATTCGCTCAAGGAACTATGGACGCAATTAACACGATTCTACTTTGTCGTAGTTCCCATTTCTGCTTCTTCTTGCTAATGAGCTGTTCGGTGTTAAATTACTGCGAGTCAGTTTTTAGATTTTAACTCACAGACAACTTGGCAGGGAATATTATTTTTTTGAATATTCTAAGCTTACTTTTAAAAACAATTTCAACGAAACTTCTTCAATTTCAATTAGACATAGAAACTTGGACCAGTGATGGGTAAGTTACCTTTCAATAGGAACTAGTTATCACCGTTTCAAAGTGTAACTTTTCCTTATTTAACATCATTACTTTTTTATTTTAGAAACATATAGATATATTTCGACTACCATCGGAATTAAACTTTAAAACGTTATTACTCGTTCAAAAAAGAAGTGAGAAACTCTTTAAAAATATGTTGGAAAGCTCATAAAATTCTTCGTGAAATGGCACATAATAGAGATATTTTCCTCGTTTTGAAGGGAATATACAACCTGAAAAGTTTAATACAAATTCAAGACTTTCTTGCATAATGTACCTCATCTTCAGCTCGCAGTATGGCCTAAAATAGTTGTAGCAATAAGCTGAAATTCAAGCTAATAACAATTAATAACTCTTTACGGGTTACCAAAATATAACAATAAGAATTTTCCAGCGTTAAAAAACTTTTTTTTGTGCTGCAAAATATTCAAATTCGAGGTTTTTCCAGACAATTATTTCCTTATTCAACGGAATTGCTAGACATATTCCTTGAAATATTATATCTTTGATAATATTTGGTAATATATAGATTAAAAAATTCAAGATTATGTCAGTTCCGCTGAGGAGAAGATCGTTATTTCCATTTATATAGCTTGATTCTCAGTTAAGGCTTTAAGTTGGTCACAAATATTAGTGAAAATTGATTCATAAATATTTCTATTAAGAACATATCATAGTCATTAATTATCAAATCTGAACATGCAGTGTTATCATTCATTCGTGATAAACTCAGCCTCAAGCTATTTTTATTTGAAAGCCAATATTTTTCTACATGAAACTACCAAAATGTTTCATTTGATTACCTTTATTGTTTATAAATATTTAAACTGTTGTATTTCATCAAACATGAAATAATAGAAGCTATTTGAGCAACTGAAAAAACAGCCTTAATTAAAAGGCATTTTTTAGGGATACTAATACTATTTGCTTATTCATTTATGAGAATTGAATAAATCCATAAGCAAATTATCAGTTGTATTCTGTAATTTCCCTCCGAAATTTCACCTCAATTTTTCAAAATTGATAATCAAACAAAAGTTGAAGGCTCCAGCCTTTTTTGAAAGAAGAAGGAAATCTATGCGCTGCTCGACATAGTATTATTTCACCTTATAAACCAATTTTTTTAGCTTCGAAAAATTATTTAGCATTGAGACTTTTGCATCCATTGATACGATAACAATTTGAAAAAATCGTTTCAGAAATAATAAAATGTATTGATTGTCATCAAAAAATTTCTTGAACCACATTTCGAATGTAACTAAAAGAAGTAATGATTTTTGTAGTATCTGTTACTGAGACAAATTTACATAGTTACCAATTTGTCACTTATTCACAAAAGTTACTTCGTTACTGAAAAAAGTAACTAGTTAAAAAAAAACTATAACTGAGTTCGCCCGTTTAGTTACATCAAGTTTGATTTTGTACTTTAATACCTTCATTATAAAGCCATATATATTCTGATTTGTCCTAACGCTAAGTGAGATTAACCATTATGCCATTTACCACCATTTACCATTTACACACTCGCCCCAAATTGAATTATGCACTTACTCCGCATTAAATTGAATTATAACTAAATAGTAAAAACATATTCATTGAAAACTTTTTAAATAAGATGAAGAGACCCGCGTATTTTTCGCTTTCGATGAAAAGAATTTTTACATGATTCTATGGGTTTCCAAAAATTAAGAAAGATTTTCTTCTTTAAATAAAGCTTGAATATTCAATTGAATATTTTCATAGAAGAAAATCACGAAAATAGTCAATTAATTGTATCAAACATTTTTATTAAACCCGATGTAGGGTACATTTTTGACTCCTCTATCCATCATTAGATAATTGTTTCTGGCATTGCTCCTGGGTATGACAGAATACTCAATTATCGATAATTATAATTTATCATTGGTATATACTTACAATTAAAATCAGTTTAATGAATAAATAATAGTTGAAAATATCATTATTTTACAAAAATGTATATTATCCGAGACTCGTGAATTACCAAATAATTAGAAGCTATTTGAATAATGAGAAAGAAAATTAAATAATATGGAACATGCAACAAAGGAACAAAGGAGAATTGAAACGCATGAAAAGTTTTGTCATCTAATAAAAAAATATTCATCAAAAACTGAATTAAGAAATTTGTTTTTTCAATTACAGGCACATATATCTAATTATTTATTGTTATTTATGTCTTTTTGTGGATTTTGTTCAAGTGGGTTTAATCTTTGAGTAAAGCTAGTTAATGAAAATGAATTTTTTGTTACCGGATGACACGGATATCCAACTATTTTTTATTATTTCAAAGTATATTTTTAACTGGGATTAACATAACAATAAGGCGTTCAGCAGGTGAAAAAACATGTTTTAATTACTATTTTTCTTATAAACGTGCCTTCAAAATTTAATTCTTTTAATAGTAAGTCAATTTCACCGGGTTCTCAATCGTGCTTCTAAATTGGTTATTTTGGTCCAATAAGGACACTTAGAGTGTAATTAAATCTTCACATCTTGAATTATGTTCAATAATCTTTAATTATTATTGAATTCGAATATGGAAATTAAGCTCTCAAGCTATAAAATAATGAAAAAAATTTCTATTACTGAATGATATAATTAAGCGGATCATTTAAAAAGTTATTATATCTCTGAAACTATAATGGGAAATCGAGAAAAAGCTCCGTTTTATAATTCTACAGTTCATTCTAAAAAATACGTGTAATTGAGGATTAAATCTTAGAATTTTTTTAATGGTATAGCACCATAAATTTAAAAAAGGTAGTCGGGGAAACGTTAGAGAATTTTTAAAATGAAGTCTTGCGGTAACCCTGAAAATAATATTCTTGTTAATAATTTATTTGCCTTGTATTAAAATTTATATTACCTTTTTTCTTGCAAATTCTTTCTCCTGAAGATTATCTTTTTAGCTATAAAAATTTTTTTGTTGGAAAATGTAACAGTTTTGTTATAGAGACATTCTTTTTAGCTGAAAATTCAACTATTTCATAGATGAGAATTTTATTATTTTGTTGGAAAGTTAAATACCTTTTTCTAAATGCAAGTATTTGGTGAAAAATCTTGTTATATTGTAGAAAAGTCATTTTTTTGTTAAAAATAAATAAATAAATTCGAAAATTTTTAATTTGTATCTGAAATATTGTCTTATTCCGTTTATTAAAAACCTTGTGTTAAAAATATTACTAGATAAAAATGCTGTTATTTGCATGTTAATGACTAGGGAAAGTAAAAAATTGTTCAAGCAAAAATCAGAGAATTTCGAAAATGAATTTTCACCTGTAAAGCATGATCTTAAATACAAAAAATTGCCAGTAGTCCCAAATTTTATTATTTCTGGAAACCGTAATCTTTCACACTACAAGAAACATAGATGGGTAATATTCACGAAACTGTACAGTGTACACTTTTGCAACTAAAATCATAACATTTTTAATTGCATTTTTTTTGCGCAGTAAATATTTTTTTTACTCTGAAAGTACATTAATTACGAAAATGAGGCATTATTTTCAGTACAACCTTGTGAAAAAATTTATTATAGACACTTTTTCAAAAACTTCACATTACGGAGCTGACCACTGTATTATGGAGCTGACCATTTGTATGAATGAGTGTGTTTTCATTATAAATAGACTTATCGATTTAAAAAATACTCTGGATTCTATTTTCCCTTCATATACAATACATTTCTTCAGTATATTTTGATAATATAAAGTTCAAAACAAAAAATTGAGCACCATAAAAGTAAAGTATATGATATATATTATAAATACTGAGCATGAAAATCAAATTATCAGAGGTTGATGAATAATCACAACTTGAAGTACATTTTTTTACATAAAATGTGGATGAGTAAACCTAATTTCTCCAATATTCGCTGCTTCATAATTAAATACAAAAGTTATAGGTCTATAGAAGTGACAAATAAGGAAGTTTTCAGTCTATTTAATAAATACAAAAATATAATTTATTAAAAATAAACTACAAAACAGAACATTTTTATGATCAAACTACACGTATTTTAACATTTAATGATAATTCTAGTAATTTATTGGGCCGCTCAAACACAAAAAAAAAAAATTCTAAAGATTATAATACTCTCAATTAGAGTTAATGAGCAATATGGTGATTTATTTAAACGCCTTTATTTAATTTGAAAAATGATAAGTTCATTAGTTAAAAGTGAACTGTACACTTCTGTACACTTTTTCCCTGAGTTGTAGGTTGCTAATTTTTATCATCTGCTTTACTTTTTCTTGATTTTACACATATATTTTTGGATATAGTGTAGTTTAATTGTCCTTTTGAAAAATGTTTGCAAACTTTACCAGCAATAAGGGTAACGTCCCATGGCAGCGTCAATCTTGGCGCGAAACGCAAAACGTCAAATCACTAGATAATTCAGCCAATGATATTCTCCTAGTGATCCACAGAAACACAGTCATTGGCTGCAATGTGTGGTGATTTGCGGTTCTGCGTTTTGCGCCAAGTTTGACGCTGCCATGATGAGAGGCCACCCTAATAAATCTTATTAGAAACCGTAATATTTTCATTATGGAGCTGACCATTATGGAGCTGACATTTATAACTAAACTTACATTTTTCTCTTGAATCTGTTAACTTCTACTTTTATCCGCACACCGGCAGTTTGTGTCTAGACATTAACTGTAAATAAACTCAAAATCACTGATACACAGTAAAAAAAGGATCAATTTTGTTGCAGAGCATTTTGCTCCAACGATCATTTGACTCTCGAGATCATAATGATCTGTCCATTCGGATCACCTTGATCATATTTTTCGGATCATTTGTCAGACTAAACAAAATGGCCGCCTATTTTTGGCGCTGATGTCATAACGACATAACCTAAAAAATTTATCTTACCGCACGCAAGTGACAACTACACTTAACAGGTGACAATTTCTCATATCAGATTCCGTCAATTTTTTTAACTTTTCAATTACACTGCACGATCAGAAACCATAAAAAGCATGCATATGAGTTCAAGTACTCTAAGAACGTCAGCCATCTTGGTTTGACTTGATACATGATCCCGCATCAGGTCATTATGATCTCAAAAGTCGATCATTCATTCTGGTCGGTCAAAATGCTCTTGATTTCGGTATCATTTTTGTTGCATATCAAAATGATATTGATTTCGGTATCATTTTGAACATTTTTTTTTACTGTGTAGAGTTCATTTACTTTGAGCGATTTGTTGCATTTTGGAGCTGACCGACTTTTTTGCACGGACTGTTTTGTAAACAAACCATCACAGTTGTCGAATGATTTCGAGTAAGAAAAATTCCATCGAGCGTCGGTTAGATAGCTTGAGAGTCAGTCTTCGAAATAATGTCAGTAAATGGCGTTTAAATAAACCGCGAGATTTAAAAATCGTGAGAAAGTGTGATAAACAAAATTATTGGAAATATGATGTGACAAAGTGCATCGCTTTATTTAGAAACTTTAACAGTCATTTCTGTAACATTTTAGCGCACTTAAAAATCAACTATATACTTGGATTCAAATAATATAGATACTGTAAGGTAACATTAACTTAGTGAAATAAATTTTATGGATTTGCGCAAAATATTTTAATTTGGGACAATTACGGAGCTGACATTTTGGATATTTTTTACGCAATATAGTGTAAATATTTATTAAAAGGTGCACTTATTTCGTGGTAAAAAATTGAATGAAGTTATTGTACGATAAAATATTACAAGTCTAGGACCTGATTTGACTTTTTTCTATGTGTAAAAGCCGAAGCCGCAAAGGTGTACAGTTTCGTGAATATTACCCAGATACGAATTTCCAGCACTGATTTAATGTCATTTTCATTCAACTCTTTTTTGCCAACACATGAATAAATTGTGAGCATAGTCGCGTCGTTCAGGTCTTGTGGTGCACATGGTTTTAATATTTGTAGCCGGTACTATAAGTAATGAGGCTCAAACATACCCTGGTTCATGATTCGACATTATGTAAACATTTCACCCACGACAACTTCTCCTAACACGATTATATTAAATTTAATTAATTCTCTCTAGATTCACATTGATATTCCCGTTTCCTCAAGATAAACATGTAATTCCCATATACCTTTGTTTTTTGTAATAATTGATGCTTTATTATTCAATGAAAACAGTTACTGATAAGGCTGACCTACTTTACTCTGTATTTATCCTGAAAAATAGAGTATATTTATCATTTTTAATTATCCTTAGCAAAATAATTGTTTAATTTATCAACTTTGGGGCGGTTGAAAAACTACGACACACTGCTAGTAGCGGGGGGGAGGGGGCGGGCAGGTTTTCATTTGGTTGAAAATTTAATTTTTGTACAGGGCCTCCTTCAGTTAAAAATTAATGTTCTCGACTGAAAATTTATTTAATGCATTTTTGTTTTCAAATCGATCAATTTTTATTTAAAAATTCAACTATTGAATTATTCATGAAGACTTTCCTTTTGTTTTGAACATTCAACTTCTTGATTAAAAGTTCCATTGCTTTGTTAAAATGTTATAAAACTGGTAGAAGATTCAACTTTTTTATTGCAAAATCATTATTCGTGGTTAAAAAATAATTTTTTCAATCGGAAATTGAACTATTCCATTATCGTACAAAAATTGATCGCTTTTAGTTGATAATTCATCTTTTTGGTTAGAAGTTTCATTATTTTTGTGAAAAATTCAACAATTTGGTTCAAAGTCAGTTTTTTGTTGAAAATTCTTGATTTAAGGAGTCGAAAATTCAACTTTTTTATACATGGATCGCCCTTTCAGCTTGGAAATGCAACCAATGGCGGTTATCTGCTTTAATTGAATTTTGCTGTTTTTTATTTAAAATTAAAATCTTTTTTTGCGCTAAAACATCAACTAAATATTAAATTTTTCGTTGCGAATTAATATTTTTTGCTTAAATTCGAGTGTTAGTTATTTTTAATTAAAATCATTCTTTGGTTAAAAATTCGATTAAATTCAACTGATTTTTGATTTAAGATCAAAATCTTTTTTTGGTTGAAAATTTGAATAATTAGTTGAAAGTTGAACTGATTTGTTAAACATTCATGTTATGGGTTAAAATTTGAGTATTCTGTAGAAAATTTCTTTTTCATTTGCTGCAAATTAATTCTTTAAACTAAAAAATGTAGCTATTCCATTCTTGGTTGAAATTTGATCATTTTTAGGTGAAAATTAATTTTTTTTTGTTGAAAATCAATCTTTTTTGTGGAAAGTTTGTCTTTATGGCTCAAAAATTCAACTATTTTGTTAAAAATTTGTCTTTTTAGGCTAAAAATTATATTATTTTGGTACAAAATTTAACTATTTGGTTAAAAAATTACTTTTTGGTTGAAAATTCTTACTTTTAGGTAGAAAATTCAACTGTATTGTAAAGAATTTGCCCTTTTGTCTTGAAAATTAAACAACTTCGTGAAAATTCGTATTTTTGTTGAATCCAACTATTTTTATTTAAAATGAAAATATTTTTAGTTAAAATATCAAATATTATTTTTTTTTTTTTGAGAATTCATCTTCTTGGTTGAATTCGATTTCTTCTGATTTAAAATAAGAAACTTTTGTGGATTGAAATACCTATACACTATTATATTTTTAGCTAAAAATTAATCTCTCTGATTGAATTTTCGACTATCTGGTTAAAAGTTTGAGGTACTTTCAAGTTTTCTTGTTGAAAATTCATAATTTTGTTTGATAATTCATCTAGCTTGTTTAGGAATTAATTTTTTTGTTTCAAATGCTACAATTTTTTTAGGAGGCATATCTTTTTGTCGAAAATTATACTGTTCTGACAAAGATTCGTATTTCTGGATAGAAAATTCGTCCTTTTGGATTGAAAATTCAACCTTCTTCTACAAAATTTGTCTCTCCGGCTTGAAAATTCAATCATTTATTTAAAAATGTAATTTTTTGTTTTTTCACGTTTTCTCATACAACATACATCTTTTTGAATACAAAATTCGTTATTTTGTCTTGAAAAGTCATCTGTTTGGTAGAAAATTCACCTTTTTTTGGTAGAAAATTGAACTGTCTTCTGAAAAATTAATTCCTTTGGATACAAAATTCTTTCTTTTGGTTAAAAAGGAAATCTATTTTGGTAGAAGTTAATTCTCATTTCTTTGAAGATTTTTTCAGGCAAAAAGCTATTAGAATCTTCAAATGAACAATAAATAAAGAGAAATTCGAATATTTGGTTGAAAATTCATCTTATTTTTAATTTGCGACTATCCTTGGAAGAAATAATTTGTCAATCGAACAAATTCAATTTTCTATAGTTATTTAAACATTCCACTTATTCTGAATAAAATTTTGAGAAGAACTTGTTATCAAGATTTTAGTGCACGATCTTACACAATTTTCTCTGAAGTAAGACTCTTAAATACTGACAGAAGCAGTCGTCTTGCAAAAGTCGATACGACAACTGAAACGAGTTTAATTTCCTCAATTTCTAAACATTTTACCACTCAGCCAACAACTGGGTTGCGAAGTTTATGAGAAATTCTCAGAAAATACTATCTCATTTAATATTCGTGTAGAAAAGTTTTGGGGCAGACAGGTGTCTAATTATTCTCTGATTTAAGTTTCCCAAGATCGTCTAATCAGATTTCGTCCAGAAACTAATGTTTCGTAAAAAAAAATTCAGAGGTTATTTAAGACGAGCGAGAATGATGAAATGAACATTAAAAAATAATATATGTGGTTATTTTTTATTTCGAATCATTGATAGTGTTTTTCAGGAACTATGCAGTTCAAATTTTGTTTTTAAAAATTTCTTCACTTTTCCCTGATCAAATTTTCATTTTTCCTGACGATTAATATTCGAAGTATCATATTTTTATATTTTGTAACATTTTTCACTAAGAATTTTTCATAAACGGAGAAACAATTTCATATTAAAATTTGTTTATTTTGAGTTTATTTATTCAAACCCAAAAAATTACTTTTTGCTGCATGAAAGATGAATGTCTAATCCCAAAGGATGAATTTTTCACAAAGACCGTTATGTTTTGGTCCAGTAAAAATGAATTTTTCACCAAATAATTGAATTTTCAACAAAACAGTAAAATTTTTAATCAAATTTTTGAAGTTTCAACCCACAAAAATTAATTTTTAAGCAAATAGCCGAATTTGCGACCAGAAAAGATGACTTTACAAAATATTTAAATTTCTAACGAAGTAATTAAATTTTTAATAGAGTAGTTGAATTTTCAACAAAATACTTGAATTGTCCACCTACGAAGATGACTTTTTGATTGAATAGTCAAATTTTCAAACAAAAGTGATTAAACTTGAAGCCAAATCAGTTGGATTTTCAACTAAAGAGTTGAATTTAAAAACTAAAAAGTTGAATTTTAATACAAAAATATAAATTTTCAACCAAACAGTTGATTTTTCAGAAAAAAATTATCTATTAAGCAAACATTTATATTGAAATCTGAATACTTGTAGTCTAAAGCGAAAGAGATGAAGTTTCAAGAAAAAAGTTGAACTTTTAACGGAATAGTTAAATTTTCAACCAACAAAGATGAATTTGCAACCAAATCGTGAAAGTTTTGATAAGAAAAGATTAAACCTAAACAATAATGAGTTAAATTTTAACCAAATAGTGAAATTTTTAAGCCAAGAGACAAATCGTTTAAAAGAGGGTTTAATTTTCTACCCAAAAAGTTGAATATTCAACAAAAAAATTAAACTGTTAATAAAATAGTTGAATTTTCAACAAAATAATTAAATTTCCATCATAACGGTTGAATTTTCAAGTAAATAGTCGAAATTTTAACCCACAGAAATAAATTCTCCAGAAAAAGTTAGGAACAAAATAGTCCAATTTTCAACCAAAGAGATGAATTTTGAACTTAAATCTTCAATGATGAATTTTTCAGACAAAAAAAAATAATTTCTAACCTAATAGTTGAATTTTCAGTTACGAAAGAAAAAATGTTCATCCAAATTATTGAACTCTTAAGCCAAACACGAATTTTCTGTAAAACTATTGAATTTAAAAAAAAATGATAATTTTCAATCAAACAGTTGCATTCAAGACAATAAAAAAAGGAATTGAAAGAATAGATAAATTTTCAAACAAAAAAATGAACTCAGGAACGAAAAAAAAATTCAAATTAAAAAACTTAATGTCCAACAAAATAGTTCTGCTTTCAACCAAAGAGATGCATTTTTAACTAAAATAAATGTGGAATGAAAAAAAAAACATTTTTCAACGAAGTGGTTGAACTTTCAACAGAGTAGTTCAACTTACAATCAAAAAAACGAATCGCCTATTCCTCTTTCCCTATCCCCGTGAGCCCATTGTTCTCAACATGAAGAATGCTGAATTTTCAGCAAAAAAGTTGAATTTTCAATAAAGAAGCATTACTATTTAACAAAATGTTCGAATTTTTAACCAAATATTAACATTTATCACTAAAAACTTAATCGTGTGAAGTCCCTGATTTTTCCGTAACTATTAATGTTCAAAGACCAGGATTCTAATCTTGTAACATTTTTTACATAAAATCTTGAATGAATGTGACAAAACAATTACAAATCTAAATTAAAATTTTGAATTTCCAAATTTATCATCCTTGACAGTTATTTAAAGTTCCTCTTGCAGAAATTCCCAGACTTTTACCAGATTTTTTGCAAAATCCTTAGCTTTTCCCTGACCAATAAAATTCCATGTCTTTCCCCTGATTTCATGGGTTTTCCTGACCTAGGGACAACCTGGTACCAGCTCATTTCATCCAATCAGCACCGTACTAGATTCCAATTCTGTCCAGAGAAAATGAAACCCTGATTAACAAGTATCTTTTTACTTTCCAGAACTTTCTATGCAGTTCTTAATTGAATGAGAAATAAAAAAGTGATTAACTTCCTAATGAATTAATGAAAAACCGCACAGAGGATAAATCATGCCGAATGAAAAACGTATATAAAAATTAGAACCCTCTTTTTGTGTTGATAATCGAGGATCCACAAGTACGATTTCTGGCACCAGGCCAGAAACTGGAAGCGAGGACTGCAACCATCACCATTTTTGTTATAGTTATAATCGTCTTCCATTAGGAATGCACATATCATATGAAGAATGGAAATGATAGTGTGTTGAAAACTTGAGCGCATGTTATTGAATGCTTTAAAAACTAAAATTAAAAATTACGATTGAACCATAAATTCAAATTTAAATATAAAAAATAGGAATCTGTGTTCTTTGCAAAAAAGATAATGAGGACCATATCTTGCAGGGCTTAATTCAAGATGTAATTCTACCCAAAAATCACAAAATTTTCATCTAGCATAACCTTTATAGTCACTTTTCAATCCGATTGTTTCAGTTTAAACGTTCTAGGGAAACTGAATTAATTATCAAGGGGGGGCCATTTCTCGAGGTAATAGTTGAAGACATAAGAATGACAGTTGGATAAAGATCAGTTTTTCAAAATTCTATGTCTAATGATTTCAGAAAATTTAGGATACTATCTATCGAGACATATGAGGAATATGCAGAGCACATTTTCCCTTTTATTCGAAAACATGAATTTCAAAGATATGAAAAAAAAAATGTTTTCGCCTTCCTGGAACAATATAAATAACACAGGCCGACAAAATATTAACCCAAAACGGGTGACGGACAACTTTGCACGTAGCAACTTTGCACGTGCCCAACTGTGCACGTCGATGGCCGGACGGACAACTGTGCACGTCCATCTGTGCACGTCCAAGACCACAGGAGCCCATCTGTGCACGTCGAAATTTCGACGTGCACAGTTGTCATTTGGACAACTGTGCACGTGCACAGATGGTACTTGGACAACTGTGCACGTCGAAATTTAGACGTGCACAGTTGTCACTTGGACAACTGTGCACGTGCACAGATGTCCAAGTGACAACTGTGCACGTGCACAGATGGCACGTGCACAGTTGTCCCTCTGCCCAACGACGTGCACAGTTGTCCGTCTGGCCATCGACGTGCACAGTTGGGCACGTGCAAAGTTGCTACGTGCAAAGTTGACCCCATCCCCCCAAAACCGGACTATGTGACCCCGAAGGGTTATGGTACCCTAAAACCGAATCCGTTATCCAAATTTTTCCTTCACGCCATCGTTTAGTACTTCTTTTCATCTTCCATTTCCATTTTTGATCATTATGAACCGATTTTTTTTGTCCGAGATATCACAGATTATCCATTTCAGTTCCACAATGCATTGTCGAGCAATGCAAGGCGAAGAGAAACTGAATGGTTAATGTGTGATATCTCAGAGAAAAAAAATCGGTTCGAGATGATCAAGAATGGGAATGAAAGATAAAAAGGAGGTTTGAACGATGGCATTAGCAGTTTTTAGAGGGAAAAATTTCTAATCGTGTTATATTGCCTCACATATAGCTAAAAAAAGCCACTTTTGCACTTTTAGGTTAGGATGTCTCGAAAACCTGACGTATGGAAAGAATTTGGATAACGGATTCGGTTTTAGGATACCAAAATCCTTCGGGGTTGCATGGTCCGGTCTTTGGGTACAAAAATGATGTCATTTTTGTCGGCCTGTATAATTACTACATGCTTCTATAATTTTAGGTCATTATTCAATTGTCATTCCCATATTTTCATAAATAACTAAATTCCAGTACGTATAAGAAAATACATATATTGCACATATTCAGCAGGCTCGATTAGGTCCTTATCATATTTTCGTGATTTTGTTATAAAAAAAATAGTTTTTAAATCTATGAGATGGAAAACTTGAACAAGACCATTGGTTCCCCCCCCCCCTCCCAATTAGATTTTTTTTTCTAAGTGTTTTCACATCTTCAGTGTAGAGTTGTTGGCGAACACATGCTTCCATTCTGTGATTTAATCCTAATTTTATATTTGAAAACTAATTGTAGAAAACTTTTTTTCACAATACGAACATCGAAAATGGCGGCTTTCGTAGCCTGCGAAGCGACTGTTTGTAAGAGGTAAGAGGTAAGAGGCTCGGAAACGCTGAAGTTTGTAAAGTATTTTCGTACCCACTCATCTGCATACCGCCATTTTCGCTCCGCTTCGCAGGCTACGAAAGCCGCCGTTTTCGATGTTCGTATTGTGAAAAAAAGTTTTCTACGATAGGTTTTTAAATAAAAAATTTCAATTAAATTACAGTAATAATAGGCTTGAAAACTCTAGGGTTTGTAAAGTAGTTTCGTACCCGCTCATCTGCATACCGCCATTTTCGCATCGCTTCGCAGGCTACGAAAGCCGCCGTTTTCGATTTTCGTATTGTGAAAAAAATTGTTCTACGATAGGTTTTCAAATAAAAAATTTCGATTAAATTACAGTAATAAGAGGCTTGAAAAGTCTAGGGTTTGTAAAGTAGTTTCGTACCCGCTCATCTGCATACCGCCATTTTCGCATCGCTTCGCAGGCTACGAAAGCCGCCGTTTTCGATTTTCGTATTGTGAAAAAAATTGTTCTACGATAGGTTTTCAAATAAAAAATTTCGATT
>CAKNXH010000433.1:265184-293637 GCA_932178445.1 Andricus quercusramuli
AGAGGCTTGAAAAGTCTAGGGTTTGTAAAGTAGTTTCGTACCCGCTCTTCTGCATACCACCATTTTCGCCCCGCTTCGCAGGCTACGAAAGCCACCGTTTTCGATGTTAGTATTGTTAAAAAAAGTTTTCCACGGTTTACTATTAGTTTAGTATTACTACTTACTGATAATCTTGTGATCCAAACAAATTTTCAAGCAATTTGTTATTGTTTATAGCAATTTTCTCTTTGAATAATGCTAGAAACTTGCAGGGTTTTCTGAAATTTTCAAAATTTTTCCAACTTTTCACTCACAATGAGGCTAAAATTAATTGAAGTAACAGAGATAATTCTTCAAATGATTCATCATTGTTTATAATTATCATCTTCCAGATTAATGTTAGAAAGTCGCTATTTTATCTGAAATTTACAACCTTTTTTCAACTTTTTACTTAATAACGATATAATATTCATTCAAAGGTAATGAAAATAATTGGTTAAACAATTTATTATTGTTCCTAAGTATCTTCTCTTACAATAATAGTACAAATTTGCTGTTTTTTCTGAAATTTCCAACCTTTCGTTAAATTTTCAGTTAGACTGAGGTAATTATTAATGCAAGTTAACAAGGTATTTGTTTAAACAATTTATTACTGTTTACAACTCCCTTCTCTTATAGCAATTCTGAAAAGTTGCTGTTTTTTCTAAAAAATTCCAACTTTCTGTCACCTTTAATTAAATTATTTCTTCGCTCTAACCGAAAATTTGAAAACTCCTAAGAGAAAATTGCTATAAACAATAGTTAATTGTTCAGATAAATTCTGAAACAATTCGTTACTCATTGTGGTTTTTTGGGACTCATGGAGAAGAGGGAAGAGAGAGGGTGGTTTATGGGGATGAAATTCAAAAATCAATATTTCATTTGAAATCTATAGCTAATTGAAAAGAGAAATTTTTAGGGGAAATTAGATATCCTATATATTAACGATTCTGTAAAAATGTATAAAAAACTATTCTTTATGAAAACAACGTGTTAAAATGTATGTGGCTTGTGCTACCTCGGAACACATTTTTTTAAAAAGACTAATTATTTATATTATTCTGGATTAATAACTCACATCCATACATTACATTTGCCAAAACTGATGTACTCTAATCAAAAAGGTTTCATTGTCTCTTCTATCTCAATGTTAAGTACTCTTTCGTAATGATAATTTTAAAGTAAAAAATATTTAAACTGTTTTCGATTGAAATTTTTTGAAGGTACATAAAAATGATTTTCCGCGTTATGGAAAGACCTGACTTGATAGTGAATGCGCGCCTGAATGTCCTGTGAATATCGATTGGCACTTAGGTATGCGGTTTGTAGAGCAATATCTAGGCAATATCCACGAACGATCACTTTATCCGCACACATAATATTCAATATTTTATCTTGCATAGCTAAAATCCTTAAATGAGTATAATTTGACTCGCCTAATAATATCAGTCTTTTAAATTTAACGTAGAGACAAACAAAAAGCAACAAATATTGAACATCTTTTCATTGGTTCATTATTTGAAACCTTTTTGTACGGGTCAAATAAAATAAGAATATTATGAAATGAATTTGAAAATACAGCGATAAATAAAAATATTGAATTCAAGACATTTTCAAAATTTCGTATTTATATATATTATTTAAAAATGAAAAAAGGGCAATTAATTCCCCTATTGCTAGGAAAAATTATTTTTATTTTCTACAGAATTATTTTTTATGCAAGGGGCAATGGGAAAAAATTGAAGAAAATCATCAATATCAAGAAAACATTGATGTACAAATTGCAGTTCACAAATTTGAAGGACAATAAAACTTGTTGCATAAAATTACAGATATGTACAACTGTATTATATTCAGTTCTAATGATCCAAACTTTCAACTGTAAGACAAAGGCTCTGTAATTACTTACAATCCCCAGAACTGATGCGATTGTTTTTTTTTTCAAGAAAATCGCTTTATTTTCAGAAATTTTTTGTTTTTGGAAAGTAAGTGTTAGAATACAGCAGAGTGCTTTTTTTTGCCATCCTGAAGAGGCGTCAATAATGTCTGGGCAAGAGCACGGGATAAAAAAAGACACCTACGGTTGGTATGAAAAAAGGCATCCCGCTGCTTCCTGACATTTGTTTTCAAGTCAACAAAAAATTCCAAAAAAACTGCCATTCAAATGCGGAAAAAAACACTTCTCTCTTGGAAATTGTGAATAATGAAAGCCTTGGCGTTACATTTTGCAGTTTGAATCGCTTTAATGTATTAATTAGAGCTAGAGATAGTGCAGTTGTACGTTTTTGTAATTTGAGCTACAATTTTGATTATTTCTTGAATTTGTTAACTTCAGTTTTTTCAGAAATGTTTTCTTCATATTCATGAATTTTTTCAAAAATTTTATATCGCCTACAAGTTTCTTGCCGATACTAGATATTTTAAGTTTGCGTCTTTTATCTTCCGTGAGAACTGTCATTTGAATGGGTCTAAAATATATATAAAATTTGGAAGTATGGCGAAATCGCGGTAGTTTTTCTACAATTTTCGAAATTGGATTTTCAGGAAAACCCACCATTTTTATTTTTTAATGATGGGTGGTAATTTGTAGTACATATTTCGTAAGTTTTGTTCTTGGTAAATTGATGATTACCATCGAAAAAATTTATTTAAAAAAATAAAAATGGATTATTTTTTCGAAAGTCACTACCCAAAATGGGAAGATATGAAAATTATAATGTTGTGCGGTTCAAAATTGTATAAAAAAAAGATACATTTTGTACTATTTCTTATTAGGCCCCACAACAAATAACCGTATAATACTTTCCAGATTAATCAGAATTAGGAATTTATAAGAAATAATTAGTACAAAATGTTTCTTTTTTTTCAATTTTTGACTAAACAACATTTTCTTTCTCACATTTGTTCACTTGGGATAGTAATTATCGAAAAAAATCCAAATTTTTGCTTAAATACGACGTAGTGTTTTGCCAGGAACGAAACCGAGGGAATATGTAGTACATATTACATTTATGTATGTCAGAAAAAATATATTAAAGTTGGTTTCTTGAGGAAATTCATTTTCAACAATTATACTAAAATATTTCGCCAATTTCCAACAAATTTCAGTTTTCTATGATCAAATGAAAGAACAGGAGTTCTCACATTGGATAGAAAAAAAAAGAAAATCCAGAATATCTAATAGTCATCCGAAAGATACTACATTTCAATGAAAAGTCTGATATTTACTGAGAATTTGTAGGTGATTTTTCAAATGATTCTAAAAAATAAAATGAAATTTTTCGGGAAATCGGTGAAGTGCTTGTCCCTTTATTTTCACTCTAGAGTGATATATTCAAATTCCAAATCATTTTGAAACTATGTCCTGGACTTGTCTTGGAATATTTTTCATGATTTAATATTTAATTGAGTTAATATTTTAATTTTTTCAATTCTGAATTGCTTGAATTTGAGAGTGATAAATTTGAAAAAAGCGTTGTATATTTTCTTTATTTTGAATGTTTTGAATAAAACCCAAATAAATCTAAACTCAAATTGCAGATTATTCTATATTTAACGTTTTTATATTAAATTTCAATGAAATTTTAAAGGATTTTAGTTAAAAAATTTTGAAACTCGAACACTTCACTTCGAAAGCTCACTTATGAGTGTTATACATTTTTGAATAATTTAAAAATAAAATTGTTGAAAGTTACTTCTAGATTGTTAAACATTATAATCTAGAGTTCCCCGTGGCTATTTTCTGAATTTTCAGTTAATGAAAGTTTGATACGCGAATTTCGCTTTAAATATTCCCCGTGAGATGCTTCTCCAATTGATAAAAAATGTTAATATTAAAGTTTCAATAGCCAATTTTAAATTTAACAGCTGAAAAACACGCGTGCGATGCGCACGATTATTAAATATTTTCATATTCTGAATACTATAAGTTATATTGCAATAAAAAGGGCTCATCAAATTCTATAAATTTTTCTGAAACATCATCAAACACCGAAAAATGAAATTCCCGACTCGGTCAAATTGCCGAAAATCCCAAAATAATCGAAATAGAAAATTCTCGAAATTGTTAAATCTCCGACATAGGAATTATTTATCTAAGAAACTTTGAAAGCTCGTAAAATCCCATTAATTTTTTTGAAATCACTTGTAATGCCTCATAATTTTTTGAGCCCGTTCAAATTATTTAAAATCCTTGGAGTCCCACTGAAATTATTTAATATATTTTACAATCCCCATAAATCCTTTGCAATTCCTTAAACTCTTTCGAAATCCTATTTGAAATACTGTATTATTCCCTGCTGAAACCAGTGAATTATTTTGAAACCCATTGCAATTTTTTTTCAATTGGTAAAATCTCTAAATCTTTTTAAGTCTCCTGAAATTTGTTGAAATGCATTGAAACAAACAAATGTTTTGTGATATGCCGTGAAATATTATGAAACGCTTTAAATCTGTTATACCTTTAAATCTTTTCAAATCTCAAAAAATTCCTTGTCAAATGAATTAAAACTAGAGCAAGAGTCCAAAATTTTGCTTATTTTCTTCAAAATCATTCAAATTTTTCACAATTACTCACAGTCTCTAGAAATTATTTGCAATCGTTTGAAAACTTTTTAAATTCCTTAAAACACCCTGAAATTCTGTCTACGAATATTTCAAACTTGAAATTCTAAGGATCAATCCTTCGGTATATCTACTTGAAACTAAATAAATTTTCTTTGGCCTCTGAAAATTATTATAAAAAGTTCCGAGCTGAAACATTACAGTTTTGAAGAATTGATGAGAATTAAGAAGACTCCGTCGTTAATACGTTTACATAGTTAGTTTTCAACATTTAAACCATTCACGTGAATAATATATGATATTTGAATATTGTTATTTATTTTCCAAAGAGTCTATTCGTGAGACAAATTTTTTGCGTTTTATTACAATTCATAGGAAATGAACCATAACAACCAAGAAAGAAAACAAGAGTCCTGAGGTTTGTAACTTTTCTTGTAAAAAAAAAAAAAAAAAAAAAAAAACTGAACAAACTTACATCTCCAACCAATCGTAAACTCGATTTTCTCGATAACAATGGTTTCGAGATAATTTTGAGATATTGATTAGTATCATACACTTCATTAATTCAAATTTGTGAATTATTCGAACAATGAAAATAAAGAAATTTCCTTATTTGCGCTTTCATTACTTCTGATCTACGTTCATCCTGTAATATGAAATTGCATAAATTTTAATGAAACCCTTATTAAGAATTTAATTTAATTTTATGTACTTGATTCCTACCACGTTCCTCTAGACCATCAAATACCTGTGAAACTCTTGCTCACGTGTTCGCATTCAAACCACTAGGTGGTTTAATTAAATATCTGAAATTGGTTGAAATACGAGATAATATTGATGACCAGTAAACCTCTTGAGATGAAAAATGTAAAAATGTAAAAAAATGTAAAAATTTAGATAACTCGGGTGTTGTTACTTTCGCACAAAGTAATATTCCTGCTGATTGAATTTCGAAAATTAGTGACATATCCAATTCCAGTAATTTACATTTACTGCGTAACTTAATTTTCGCTGGGTTCATAATATCCATCAATAGTGACTAAATTTCAAATGACATTTCATTTAACTCAAATTATTTTAGTTTACTTTGAAATTTAATGAAATCAATTTCGGAACATATGGTGCATTATCCAAAACCTTATGAGATTTTCGTCAAAGACATTTTGACAAAAAAAAAAAAATAGCAACACCTGCGACTTTTCACATATTGCTTTTTTCGATGACCGAAATTATATTTCTACTCGTGTACTATCGTCATCATCATTTGGATAATTCAAACAGGTGTCAGAATGAAAGATAATACATTCCCAAGAAACTACAAACTTCGGTCAATTTAATTTCTGATTTCGCAACACAAACGACCGTTATATTAGCGACAATTTTTCAAAAATTGATATAAATATTAAAGTACACAAAACTTTTTGGTCGACACTGTGAAGTGTAGTCATGTATTTAGAAATAAGATATCTAGATAATGTAGTATATTAATTTAAACTAATTTTTTAGACAGCCTTACCCGTTACACCAACGAGATTTTATTTGTTCGAACATATTTTCTCATTTATATGAATAAATAACTTCTCTAATATTTCAAATTAGAAAGAGGGCATGAAAATTAGATCCTCTCTTGAAACTTGAGCTTCAATTGGCCCCTAAAAAATCTATTGTAAATGCTTTTGGCTCGAAGTAAAAATTTATACGATTACACAAGCCACACGGAAGCTTTAGAACAAACTTTGCGATGCAATTACAATTTTTTTATACACCCTACGTGATTTTTATTAACTGACCGATGTAGTTTTTGTCATAAGCAAACGAATCTCATAGTCAGTTTTTACCCTATCAGCAAACGACACTATAAAACTAGGACATAAAATATAAAGATTACTGACAATTGCACAATCCAAAATATAAATTATGAAGAAATATTGACTTATTTTTCTGGTATTTTTTTCAACAGATTTGCTTTAAAATATAGTATACATTCCTGAGAGAAACTGAAGGATATGAATCTCTTTAGGTAATGGATATTCGTTCGGATGAAATATTTCAATACCTGGATGAATGGCTGCCGGCAGATGCTGGCTTTAATCGTCTGGAAAAATTGATCTGCACGAATAAACATAATTTATTGAAAGCAAATTTCTGATGTTTCTTTGATTAATTATACAATTTAAGTATTGAAGTAGTAATAATTGATATCAAAATCTTTGAACAGAGGTTCGTGAATTATTAGAAAAATCGGGTTGATAGTCGTACGTGATTAATAAAATAGTTAAACTTTCAACCAAGTAGTTGAATTTTCTACCAGAGAAGATGGATTCTCAAAAAAAAAGTGTAATAGTTTGTATTATAACCTAGAAAACATTTTAATTTTTAATAAGAAAACTACTCAATTACCGAAAAACTATGAATTTTCAAGAAAATAGTTAAATCCTCAACCAAAACAGATTCACTTTCAACCAGTTGCATTTTTAAACAAATAATTTAGTTTTCAACAAGGAAGATGTATTTAAAAAAAGTTGATTTTCTACTAAAAAAGACGAATTCTCAACAAGAGATATGAAGTTTGCACTGAATAGGTGAATTTTCAACCAAGAAGGTTAATCTTCTAATCAATAGGACGAATTATCAAGAAAATACAAACATTGAAAACCATATATTTTAATGTTCAACTCAGATTAATGTCCTGCCAGAAGAGACGACTTTTTAACAAATAACATCAATTTTCAATCAAATAGTTCAATTTTTTAACTAAAGAATATCAATTAGGAAATATAAATTTTCAATAAAAAGCTAACGAAATGAGCTCCAATTTTGACCCAAGAGATTCTAATTTTGTAAATTAAAAAAATGAATTTTCCAACAGAAATGGAAGAGTTGATATTTCAACCAAGAAATATTTGTATTAAATATTAAAAGCAATTGAATTTAATGAAAAGACAACTTTTCAACAAACTACTTAAATCCCCAGCTTAAACAGGCTAATTTTTAACCAAACATTTGCATTTTTTACCAAAAAAATTGATTTTCTACAAAAAAGAAGAATTTTCAACAAAATATACAAATTTTCAACAAAATATACAAATTTTCAACCAAGAGGAATAATTTTTTTACCAAAAAAGACAAAATTAAAAAAAAAATACCAACGTTTCCAACAAACAACGGAAAATTGAAATAATTAGCTACAAACTTAATTTTCAACCCAAGGGAATGAACCTTCAACTCCAATGATGAATCTTCAGCAACAGAAAAAGACAAATATTTTTAAAAATAATTGACTTTTTTTAAAAAAAAGTATGACTTTTCAACTGAATTGCCAAATTTTCAAGTAAATAATTAAGCTTTGATCCAAATAATCCAATTTTTAACCACAAATTTAATAGTAGACTTTGCAACCCAAATGAATGACCTTGCAACAAAAAATAGTTGGATTTTTTTGTTGGATTAGGTGGAAAAACAAGAAAAAGGAGAAGTAATGTGAAGCCTGCAAAAAAAATAATAATTTTATCAATTTATTGATTAGAAGATGATAGGCTAAATACACAACTTCATTTCTGATACTTTTAAAATACTCGCAGATAACTGGAAATTTTTCCTTCGAAAATAAAGTTACTTTTCGATTCCACACTTTTTTATTTCGGACTAACACACTTTTAAATTCGAATTGCACAAAGCGTGTCGTACTACGCAACATTTTGAGCCCTGATAAATTATAAAATTGTTCATTTGTAAAGCTAAATACATATTATTAATAACAAATTTCATTCCCTATAGATAATTTCATTAAGGTTCCACGTTTATTTAATTAATAGAGTTAAACCTCGGATACTAATGAGTCCACGTGGAGAGCTTTTCTTGGTGGATGTGATTAGAGTAAAGAGTATGGATCTGACTGTGTCATTATCAGTAAGTTTATGCATTCTTGTGTGATCTATGACACACGATGACTTTGTGAAGCTCTTCGCTTGGGGTGATTGCTAAAGAGATTAATTTGCTACTCGAGTCTAATCAGTGTTACGGAAAAATTGAAAAACGGTTTTTAGAAGTTCCAACTTCGAAAATGCCCCGGTATCAAGTTCTTCAACGCAAAAAGTTCATTTTGAGCCTAAAATGCCGGGAATTTATCCGTCTATATGCCGTCTTCATGTGAACGCCCACATTATAAATTTATGATCATTCCCTAAGTTTATAAAATCTCTCTCACCCCTATCGACCCTAAAAAGAAACTTTATATAATTTTTAAAAATCGGATTAATGTTTCAATTGTAATCTTAATGCTGTACCTTCACAAATTTGGTAAAACTCCTGGAAAAATTTGGGTTTTAATCCAATTTCATTTGGCAGAGAGATAGTTTTGTTTGACCCAAATAAGAATTTTATGAAAACGTAAGACTTTTCTCTGATTGTGAGTAATGTTGCATTATTTTCATCTGTTTACGAATTGTGCTTGAGACTGCATAATAATTGCACAAAAGGCTGAATCCAAAGAAGATATATAAGAGAAAAATACGTAAGCCGATTATTCACTTGAAACGATATAGTTGAAATCTACCACAATTCTTTTGAAACATCTGTACCTACTTTAAGTGTTGAATTCAGTTATATAACTTTCCACATAAATCTCTCTGTTGTCATATGGTGCATTCGTTTTTATTCCCGTATCAACATAGCTTTTATCGGTACAGAGATATACATAACTTTTTTATCCTGCCTTCCTTCTTAAAGGTTTCATGTAAAAAAAGACACTTCGGTAAAATACGGAAGTGGTATGTTTAATGTACAATTCATCAAACAAGATCTCAACAGTATTGTCGGTACTTTCTTTAAAAAAAAATAACTTGTTACTTTTACTTTAATTTACAAAGAATAAGCAGCATTATTAAGGGGTCATTTCACTATCTCACTTATGGAAAATCCATTTTTTTCTTTACATTTTTCGATAGGTTATATGTTCAGAAATATCTTATCAAAATTTCACACAGAAATTCGGAGTCTTTCTATACTTTTGAGAACTTGGAGCAAAAGCGCGTAGAAAGCTGAGTGCTTGTGAACATCGTAGCGTTGTTACATTTTGTGCAGTTTCGTTTAGTGAAAATGTTAGATATAAAGTGAAAATTATCATCAAATCAGGAGGATTCACTCAAACAAGCAGAAGGAATATTATATGGAACAGGGATCGCTGATTACGTGTAAATAACTTCTTCTTACAATTTTTATGTTCCAAAAACTTTAAACGCGTTTTTCATGAAACAACGTTTTTGCGCTCTGGGTGCATGATTTCTCAAAAAGTTTTCAAACGATTACTTTCAAATTTTCTACGTTCGTTCTAAATATCAATATGTACAGAGTGACAAAGCGGTTTTCAAAATGTTTAATACTATCATAATTATTTTTCAAAATAAACAAAATTCGCTTCCTCACTCCAGAGATATGGTCATACTGATGAAGGAAATTTCTGATTCATTTGTTGCAGATGATGCTGACTGGAGATATCGTGCGATGCCTTTTTTTTTTAGATACTTTGTTTATTGTTAAATACTACCTAAACTGAATAATAATTTTATGTGAGAAGATTGTTTTTGTAAACTTTAAGACTGCATGAATGAACGTCGCAAATTTCATTCAATTATATAAAGTAGTTGTTGAGAACAAAATATTCTTGAAAATCTTCTTCGTTTGTTGAGATAGTAGAATGACCCCTTAAGGAGTGACACTATGAACATTTTTGTTCTATTGCAATTTCATTGAGAATGATTGCAAATTAATGACGGCTGGTCTGCGGCAATGAGGAAGAAGCGTATTGTCACTTTAAAGTCAATGGAATAAAGTTGCTTAAATTACAAAATGAAAAACAAAGAATATTTAACAGGGCTATTTGAGATTCTTCCAATTTACTCTAATTATAATCCAGAAGGAAAAAACACTGTTCACTGGATAATGCACATGTCGAAACTCGAACCGATGATCAATATTACTTCAAATAATATAACGTATCGCACTTGGTCTCAAGAAAGAAAGGTCACAAGTGCATGGAACAAAAGTAGGAATTAAACTGATGAGAGAAAGCTGGGCACTGCCCGGCTAAGCCGAGCGAGCCACCACACTGGCGCTACCACTTCCCGCCTGCGGTCGCAAGGTCTCAAGCGACATACAGTAAAATTTTGACCATTCAAAACAGGATGCGTTCATAATAAAGAGATTTGCAGAAAATGCATTGGAAAATGAAGAATTCAACAATTGAGTAACTATGATTGGAGAAATAGGCATGGAAATTACTCTAAACCAATAATAATAGAATTTCAAATTATATTTATTTTCAAAAATCAGAAGTTTGAAATATATCGATTATTTATTAAAGACATTTCAAGTGGACCTATTTCACTTGAATTATAAACTATTTTCACGCTAGAAATGAAATAATTTCCATTTGGAGACGCTAAAAATTCCACGATTTTCACCTCAAAGCGTCTAAGACTGATCAGCCTTAATCCTCATGAGTTTATAGTAGGAATTAGAAAACTGACCCCATTACCAATTTAAAATAATTTCCTCAAAATATTTAATTTGAAAGATTTTAAATAAAATGCGTTCCAGATTTTTCAACTGAAAATTCAACTATTTCATTTTTGGTTAAAAATTGAACTTTTTAAAGTTGAAAATTCATGTATTTTGTTTGAAATTCATCTATTGGGTAGAAAATTAATCTTCTCCATTGAAAATTCATGTTATTCGTTGGAAATTGAATTGTTTGGTGAAGAAAAAAAAACTACTTTGTAGAAAATTCACCAATTTTATTAAAAATTCATTTTCATTTGTTGAAAACTCATTTTTTTATTCAAATGAGAATACAACTATTTTATTTTTGGTTGGAAATTCAACGTTCCTAGTTAAGAATTCAACTAGATAGTTAAAAATTTATCTTTTTTGTAGAAAATTATTCTTTTTGCCTGAAAATTCATCTTTTTGGTTGAAAATTTATTTTTTTGGTTGAAAATTTAACTATATTGTTGAAAATTTAACTATAATTGTTGAAAAATCTTTTTTTTGTAAAAAATCATTCCTTTACAGTTGAAAATTCATGTTGTCTGTTTAAAATTCATCTTTTCGGTGAAAATTAATCTTCTTTGTTGAAAATTAATGTTTTTGATTAAAATTATACTATTTTGCGAAGTAAAAATGTACTTTGTGGAAAATTCAACAATTCTTTTAAAAAGTCTCTTTGTTGCTCAAAGATTTAGCTGCTTTATAGAAAATTCATCTTTTTTTGGTTGAAAATTGAACTATTTTTGTAGAAAATTCATTTTTGTTTATTTGAGAATTAATATTTTCAACTGAATATTTAACGACTCTATTCTTAGTTGAAAATTCATGTTATCTGTTGAAAAATTATCTTTGCTATAAAAATTAATCTTCTTAGTTGAAAATTTATGTTTTTGGTTAAAATTATACTATTTGGCGAAGAAAAAATTTATTTTCTAGATAATTCATCAATTTTGTTATAAAGTCTGTTTTTTTCATTGAAAATTCAGCGGTTTTGTAGGAAATTCGTCTTTTTCGGTTGAAAACTCTTTTTTATGGGTGAAAATTTGAATATTTTTTCCAAAATTTGTTTTTTGTCTGGTTGAGAATTTATCTTTACTACTGAATATTTAACGATTCTATTTTTAGTTGAATATGCAACCACTTGATTGAAAGTTGAATTACGTTATTATAAATTCATTATTCTGGTCGATAATTCTCAATTTTAGTTGAAAATAGAACTGTTTTGCTAGAAATTCGTCTTTTTGGTTCTTAAATAATTTTTCGAACTCAGAATTTAAATTTAATAAATATATATATAATAATAAACTCAGTTTTTAAATATAGTTTTTTTGTAAAAAATTAGGATTCTTGCTTGAAAATTCGTCGTTTTGGTTAAAACTCTAACTACTTTGTTGAAAATTAAACTATGTGGTCAAAAATGACTTCACATGTCTATGATGTTTAAATTTTCAAATATAAATTGAAGTACTTTCCATGCCAATATTACGAGTTAGGGACGAAGAAACACTATTTAAATTTGGATTCATAGAAAACATAAGGTAATTTTTTTAACTAAGCTTACGTTTTTTCTATATATCACGCTGTTCAAAAATGTTTTTTTTTTTTAATTTTAGTTTATTAAATTCAATTCGAATAAAAAAAAGAAATAAAAAAATCTCCCTTGCACTTATATTACTTGGATCAATTAAAAACGATATCTTTTGAAAAAGCAGCGAAGATGTCATCTAATTAATTAAAAAGAAAACTCACGGCGCGGACTTTTTAACAAAATTGATGAAATATCTACAAAGTACATTTTAGTTAAACATTGAGTAGAAAAAAATTATTCTCAAGCAAACAAAAAATGAATTTTCGACAAAAATAGTGGAATTTTCAACAACTTTCTACAAAAACATTAATTTTTAACGAAGAAGATTAATTTTCACCGTAAAGATGAATTTTAAACAGATAACATGAGTTTTCAACTGAAAAAGAATATTTTTTCACAAAAAAAAAAAACATATTTTAACAATATAGTTGAATTTTCAACCAAAAAAGTAAATTTGCAAACAAAAAGATAAATTTTCAGGCAAAAAGAATAATTCTCTACAAAAAAGATAAATTTTCAGCTATGTAGTTGAATTCTCAACTAGGAACGTTAAATTTTCAACCAAAAATAGAATATTTAAATTCTCAGTTGAATGAAAAATAATTTTTTGACAAATAAAAATAAATTTGTAATAAAATTGATAAATTTCCTACAAAGCAGATCATTTCTTCAAAAAATAATTCAGTTTCCAACAAAAAACATGAATTTTCAATGAAACTCAAAGCTGATCAGTTTTGGACGCTTTGAGGTGAAAATAGTGAAATTTTTAGCTTCTTCAAATGGAAATTATTCCATTTCTAGAGCTTAAAATTGTTTATAATTCAAGTGAAAGAGGTCAACTTAAAATTTCTTTAATAAATAATCGATTTATTTCAAACTTCTCATTCTTAAAAATAAATACAATTTGAAATGTTACTATTATTAAATTAGAGAAATTTCCATGCCTTCATTTTCCAATGCCTCTTTCGCAAATCTCTTTATTGTGAACGCATCCTGTTTTGAATGGTCAAAATTGTCATTTTGAATTCGAAAAATTACTTTTTCAGTCAACTTGAATTAAAATGGTTTTTCGTTAAACATTAGTTAAACTATTATAATTACTTTTTCATAAAGTGAGGGACGTGACAGGACCGCATCTCAAGCTATAAAAATATGTAAGGATTGATCTACTTTTATTTCTTATCTCATTTTCACATGTTCTCAAAATACAGGATTTTGATTATAAATATTTGTTTATCGGCTAATAAATCTCTACTCTTTTTACAATGTAGCGTGATGGATTGCATTCAAATATTGTCGCAAGCTCAATTAAAGCGGTGACGTCTATTCGACAAAATTTTTATTATCGGTGACACTATTGTGTTACGAACTTTATGTGATCAATCAAAACCAGAATTCACCAGGCGGCCGAACTTCTATTATAGTAACTATACATAGGGGAAAAGGGGGTCATTTCTTTTGGTGCCTTCCTCTTTCAGGATTTCACTTTATCCTGTTTCAAAGAAATCTTCAAAACTTCAATCAATTTCGAATTGTCAATAAATTGTCACTAAAGCAGTAATTGCTTCGCGAATTCATATTTCAGAACTTGTGTATGTACCTAGGCTTTAATGACACACAAGGGATATTCTGTTAGGATGTTATTGCATAAAAGGCAATATACATGGACAACAATGAAATTCATTGCTAAAGTTTACATGCATGTTATAACCTATTGATTAACAATAGTAATTCTGCTATCCGTAACAGATAAAGCATCATGGACGCATATCAAAATTTCCAATTGATTTCTGAATGATTTATTGAATGAAGCTAATTAAAAATGTAGGTGAAAATATTTTCATTCTGTTTTCAGTAAAATTTAATAGTGTAGATGCTTGATATTTAAATTCCAAATTCCAAATTGATAAAAGCCGTACATGCTCAAAGTTACTATATAAATTTTTGAAAAATAAAAATAAGTCAAAAAATTAAAATAAAAGTAGGAAAGCCTGGAAACCTGGTTGGGTTTAATTTTTCACTGCGCGAATATAAATTTTACTGGCTGTTTTATATTTGTTTTATCTATAGAAAACTATCATGAATTTTCTGCACCAGCTATTTTGTATATACAAATTTCCAAATAAGTACTTTTATTTCACGATACAAATTATTCCTAAATGTTTCTAAACATTATTGATGAAGGCGAAAATTTTAATTGTGAATTAAATTATAATAATAGAAAGTAATTCTGTTATCAACATTTTGCTGATATGAGATAAATTAAATTATGGTATACAGTGTAACACTGCAGAGAACGGTAACAAAAAATTACCAATACCAACAATGAGCTTTCTGAGAAAATTTAGAAATATTAGTATTAGTTCTAACATTTGAAGATTTCAAAATATGTCGAAAAAGAATCTGGAAGGTTTTGAAATCATTTTTTTTCTTTTTGCAGAATCGTAAATTTTTTTAGGAAAACTGAATTATTTCAAAAGATATTTAAAAGTTTCGAAAAGATTCGAAAATATATTAAATCTCTAGAAGATTTCTGAAAGTTTGAAACAAAATGTAGACTTTTCAAAATTTATAAAAAAGTAAACTTTTCAAAATTTTTGAATGGGAAAGAAAAAATGTTAAATAATTTTTTGTTTGGGTAAACTAATTTTAAGTAAATATTTGAAAGTGTTTTTGAATATTCGAAAACTTTTCAAAGCATTTCAAATTATTACCAAAATTGTCGATAAGAATCCAAAAGATTTGTAACACATTTTTTTACTTATGTCATATTTAAAAAATGTTTGGAAAAATGAGAATTATTTTAAAAGATATTCAGAATGTTTGGAAATTTATGCAGATTTTTTTTTATTTTATGAAAAATTCGAATAATTCAAAACATGTATAAAATGCTTAGAAGTTTCGAAAGTATATAAAATAAAAACTTTTAATTTGAAAAGATTTTGAAAAATGTTAAACGAAACGAAAATTTGGAAAAAGAAGCTTCTTCCGAATTTTGAACTGCTTCAGGAGAATAAAAAAATGTCTTACAATTTCTCGGACAATTTTATATGATTTTTAATTCTTGAAACTTCGCTTTTGACAGAATATTTCAAAAAATTTCAAAAGATTTCCAAAAATTTCAGAAAAGAATCCGGAAGTTTTTATGACCATTTTTTTGAACATGTAACATTTTTTTCAATTCGAGGAAAATACGAATTATTTTGAAAGATATTCAAAATTTTCAAAAAGATTCAAAAATATAATAAATCTTGAGATGATTTCTAAAAGTTTGAAACTAAATGTAGACTATTCAAAATTTATAAAAAAAAGTAAACTTTTTAAAAATTTTGAAAGGAAAAGAAAAAATTTTAAATAATTTTTTGTTTGGGAAAACTAATTTTAAGTAAATATTTAAAAGTGCTTCTCAATATTTAAAAACCTCTCAAAGCATTTCAAATTTTTACCAAAATTGTCAAAAACAATCCAGGTGATTTTAACGCAATTTTTCTAATTATGTTATACTTAAAAAATGTTAAGAAAAATAAGAATTATTTGAAAAGATATTTAGAAAGTTTGGAAGTTTATGCGGAATTTTTTTATTTTAGGAAAAATTCGAATCATTTGAAAGATATATGAAAGGCTTAGACATTTTAACATTATATAACCAAAAACTTTTAATTTGAAAAGATTTTTAAAAATATTGAACAACTCGTAGATTGTTCAAAATTGAAAAAAAGAAGCTTCTGAAGAATTTTGAAATATTTCAAGAGAATAAAAAAATGTCTTAGAATTTCTCGGAAAATTTTATATGATTTTTAATTCTTGAAAATTAGCTTTTGACAGAATATTTCAAAACATTCCAAAAGATTTCCAAAAATTTCAGAAAAGAATCCGGAAGTTTCTAAGGCAATTCTTTTGACTATGTAGAATTATTTTAATTCGAGGAAAATACGACATATTTTCAAAGATATTTAGAATATTTAGAAGTTTATGCAGATTTCTTTTCTGATTTTAGGAAAAAAAATTATTCATTTTGAAGATATTTAGAAGGCTGAGAAATTTTAGAAAGATTCGAAAATGAATTAAAATTCGAAAAGATTTCAAAAAATATGAAACAAAATGTGGATTTTTGAACATTTCGAAACAAAATTTCGAAAAGTTTTAATAATTTTGAAAAGTTTCAAGAAAATACAAATATCCAATTATTTTAATTAATTCTCTTCCTCTTCCTGAATTAATGTTTACTGTATAGGGCTTTTTTGAAGTCGGTTTTTTATTCTTTTAACAATTTTTTTAAAAATAATTTTTAGAAGTGCCATCTCAGGAACAAATCATAAATATTATTTCAATTACATTTATATACAATAATTATGAAGATAATATAATATATTAATTGTTAATGCTCTTTTATGTTGTTAAATATTATTTTGTAACAAATTCTGGCTATTTTTATTTTTTGTTTCTACATTTAATATTCATTGATATAGTAAAATATATGGACGTCCCCATGAAAAGTACCTCTATTCCCATATATGAAAGGGTGATGTTTGTAACAGATGGATTTTATGTCTTATCTCTCTATCTGTATTGAAGTTGGAAAGGGCGACGATTTAGACTGAACTCATTCAATTTTTTTGAATTCCAAATAAATTATCATGAATTTTTTAAAAATCGTCGTCTATTTGTGCAACTCCAAAAATTCTAAATTCAAAATAATTCTTTAACGTCCGAGAATGCAAATAGGAGAAGAAAGAAACAAACAAGTTGTGTCAACACTATCGTTTCTTTCTTTTCAAAAATTCTATTATTTAGTTTTCATCCTTATTTTTGAAAGATTTGATACGATGAGAAATGCGCCAAATACTTTTTTTTCATCACACATATAATCCTGTAATTATTGTGGATAAAATAAGGTTTGATACTTCTATCTCCTCAGTAGAAAACTATGGCAAAAGAGAAGAATCATATGCGTGAAGAGAATCCACAACGTAATTTCATTAAGAATTAGCCGTTTCAAATTATTCCTTATTTTTATATTTTTCATTGTCTGTTGCATAGTTTTGAAACATTCTACATGTGTAATAAATAATTAACATTGTATTTAAATTCAATGTATGATATATTTAGGAATTTTAAATATTGTGTTAAGGAGAAAGTGCGCGAGTAGGTTAAACATACAGAACCGAATTTTTTTCAAACGACAAACGTTGGGAAAACATGACATAAGATCATCATTAACCTTCATCTTATGAAGAATTTTCATTCAAAAAAAGTTTCATAAAAATCAGTTAAGTGGTTCAACAAAAATTCTCGGACATACAAGGCCTGTCCGGAAAGTATCCGACCTTGGCTCTAACTTTGTACCTAATTGTGCTATTGTCAAAAGAAGTATTTCCCATTTAGGGTAGACCTCTCTGATGCCCTCCTCTAAGTGACACGAATCTGTAAATATTTATTCGAGTAGTGAAAAAAGGCCCTGTCCATTCATCGCAGCTTATCCAGCAATTTCTGGTGCAACACGGCCTTACAGAACTTCGGCAGCCCCTATACAGTTCTGATATGGCTCCCTGTGATTTCTGAATGTTTGCCAAATCGAATTATTATCTAAAAGAGCAATAATATCGAGACGTGGAGAAACTTAAACATAATGCGACGAAGCAGCTGCTAGCTATTCCAAAAGTAGGAGGATAGCTTACTCTTGGCACACCACAAGGTCCGATACTTTCCAAACAGTCTACATACATAGATGCATATTTTCATACAGACATACATACATGCATTCATACCGACATTCATTCATACAAACATACATACATTGATACATACATACATTCATATATGCATACATACATTCATACATACATACAGACATACAGACATACATACCTTCTTTTTATTAAGTCGGTTAATTGAAGTTTTTGAAACATCTGGTGCTGATTTTAATTATTTGAAATGAAATTTTAGTATCATAACCGATATTTTCTGATTCTATCTCCTGTGATTATGAAAAGTAGGAGCTACATAGAACTAAAAAAAACTACATAGTTTGCATTAGAAAAACAGTTTTCACCCTAGGGTGTAGTATTTTCGACCTGTGTATTTCAATTCTGTTTAAGTAAGCCGCTCACAACTTGCAGAAGTTGTAACATTTTTACAAGTTGTGCATACGGAAACAAGTAATTCAAACTTGCACTCAGCAATGCATAGCTTTTAGCTTTTGTCCTTTTTTTCCTGGCGACTTTTATTATCGATACTTGGAAGAAAGCGCTATTCCGCATTTATGTTCGGAAGGAAACTTTATTTCTCAGCCGCATTTTCAGCCATTTATGAGTTATAACAAGCACTGCTAAAGTTGTGTTATAAAATGCAGAACATTAGATTGGGATTGTATTAACCAAGCTGGAGAGATTTTGATGAAAACTCGAAGTTCTTTTCATAAAAATAAAAGTAATTAGGTTTAGAATTTGATACTTCTTTCAGAATAAATTAGTAGAAATGATTTTAATTCAATGGCTGTTGTTGAATTATAAATTCAAAAATGAGCATTTTTAAAAAATATTTATAAAATCGAGGAGGATATTGCCATTGTTGATTGTAACTGATTTTAGAAGAGACTTATATAAATTATATAGGAATTATACAGTTCTTAATTTCATGAATAATACTTTTTTTAAATAAATTTGTTCAATAAAAACATACCAAAAAGGTTAAATAAGAATCGCAATGTTACTTACAGAGAAAGCAAAAACATAAAACGCTAAATAACTATTGTCAAATAAACAATTTCAACCTGAAATATTTTTTCTAAAGTTTTCCTTTAGTTCTGTTCCAAAATTAGTTACAATTAACAATATAATATTTTCCTTGATGTCATGAATCATTTCTAACAATCCTCATGTTTGAACTTGAGATAACTTTAGTACATCTGGGAAAATTGTGTGTTTGAATGCAATTTATTTTTATTTATTCATTATATTGCATTCTTTTCAGATATTCTAGAATATAACTCATGTTTAGCACTCTCATGGAATATTCTAGAATCTTCTAAAGAAATAGTGTATTCTACAAAACTATTGAATATTTAATAATCATATGTATATTCTCAATAATCTTAGAAACATTTGGAATCTGATAAATCACCGAATATTTTAGGATCTTTCAGAAATTGCTAAAATATTCTACAATGATTCCAAAGGTACAGGAGTATACTAAAACTTTGAAGGTAATTCCAAAACATTCTGCTAATGTTTTATAAAAATATTTAAAAATAATCAAGAGTATTGCCGAATTATTTTAAACGTTTTTATAAAATATTCCTGGATAGTCCGAAAGGAAAATGAAGTAAATTCCAATGCTACGTTTTATTACAAATCAAAATCTCGAATGACTTTTTGAAATCAAAAATGGTCCTTAGGGTGTCGCAAGAAGGTGAAAAATGTTGAACATGGAGAATTTCGAAGAAATTTCCCAACGGGTAGCAAAATTATGGTATTTTTCTTGATGTAAAGTTTTTAGTATTGAATGCTTATAAACAAATTTAATTCAAAAAATATAACGTTCGTTTCGGATAGACTTTTGAGAATGTAAAACATTTAAATTTTCAGGATCCATATGTCTTTAATTTCAATAGATGAGTGAGCCATCATTTTCTTAGAACGCGAAAAAAGCTCTTGGATGTTACATTTCTTTTATAACTTTTTTTAACAGCTCTAAGGTCTAAGAAAAAATGTTGTCAAAATATTAAAGAATTGTTTAATTCCAATAAAACTTAACGAAATCTTAAGAAATGTGATGTTTGCTGATTTTCCAAAAAATCGAACCCAAGCAAAAGTTATATATTTTAATTTTGTATTAATAACAACTGCAGAGACAAAACAGCTAAAACTGCACATATAAAAAATAACTATAACTTTTGGACGCATTGGGGAATTTTCCTAATTAAATTTTTTTTAAATAATTGACTTCATTCTAACAACGAAGATTATTTTTTATTTTTATTATTCACAACTTTCTCAAAAATTAAACCAAATTATTAAACTATTTTTGAAGGTTTCTTTATAGATCAAATGAAAGTAAAAACTATGAGAAGAGCTGAATTTTCATCTTTTAGATTATTTTCTAAAATGTAAAGAAGTTTTATATTGATGGATAAGCCTACTTTTTAATAGCCATTTGCATTAAATTAAAAGTATTGACCAATTACTAAAAAAAGTATTTTTAAATCGAGCAAAGCATCTTTTTCCTCAAGGCCTACTTTTAGTACTAAAATAGAAAATTGGAAGGTCACGATATAGGTTTCAAATGATGTGCCAGAAAATACATAGCGCTTAGAAATAAAATGACCTTATTAGCATAAAAATAAATAATTTTAGGTATTATAAACAAGAAGATCAAAAAAATGTTGATTTTCTTTTATATACTCCTTTTAAAAATATTTAAATAATTTTTCAGAACAATCTGTTGTAATTAAGGTTGAAAGGTAGCTGCAAATTTTAGAAATCGGGATGAAACGTTTCTTCACAAAAAGTCATCCTGATACTTAGGATTACTGGAAATAATCCAGTGAATAATTTTTTAATATGCTCAAATATAATCATTAAAATTTCACATTGAATGCCTTAATATTTGATCATTCTTAAATAAAAAAATAAAAAATAATCTTCATTCTTTAGCAGCATGAAGTTGTTTTGCAGAGATGCTTTAATATTTTTATTCCAGTTTTTCTTCAATTGGTTAATATTTGGGAAGTGATGTTTTCGAAACAAATTTATTTTACGTTCGAATTGCTAAAAAATGGTACAATATTAAAATTATAGCTTTCGGAATGAAAAATCCATAGTTTTCACTAATGAAGTAAACAATTTTCATTTCTTTTTTCAATAGAAAGAGTTTTATGTTTAGAGGAATGAAAATTTGGAAGATTTGCCAAATTCCTGAAAATCTCTAACATCCTAGAATATTCGGATTTCTCTGAATTCCCTGAATCTTCTAAATTCCTGAAATTGAAGGAAATCTTCTGAATTCTTTGTATTTTTTTAAGTCCTTGGAATTTATGGATTTTTCGATATTCTGAAAATTCCATCAATTAAATAATTTTTAGGTAGATTCTTTATGTTTCAAGACCCTTGCTACATCAATATGTAAAAGAATATACAAAATTTGCTTGAAAAATGAGCTACCCAAAAATTAAAAAAAAAAAAAAAAAAAAAAAAGGAACTTCGATCACTTGGATCGTATGCCTTTATGCCATGTAACTCATCCATATCTATCACGATTGAAATGTTTTCTTATGTTTTCAAAAAATTGATTCGAAAACTTCAGCTTCAGAGTCATTCTTTAAATTTGACTTATTATGCCTTATATTTAACCGTATCCAGTTTATACGTAGTTTCCAATAGAATCTGTCACAGATGTTATGATGAACTGACACTCGCCTAAAAGTTTCAAAGTCACTTCCGCTCGAAAATTACATATATATAAATATACCCTTCTATTTTTCTGTCTCTTTCTGCCTATTTTTGCCATCGGAATCTCACACTCTGTTACGTAACTCAAAGCCAAACATTCTTTTCTTGAACAAAAAAAATGTAGAAATGCACACTTCGCAGCAGAAAAGAGGGTAATTTTTTACAAAAAAGGGAATAACAATAAAGACGAATTTTCATCAAAATATTTGAGCTTTCGACCAATCATGATTGATAACTCTTTTATCATAAAAGATTAATTTTTAATCCAAAAGGTATAAGAAGTTTTTATCCAAAAATGGAATTGATATTTTTTTAGTTTAAATACTTATTTTTCAACAACAAAAGAACGAATTTCCAACGAGTCCAATTCAAAAAAAGAAGACGAATTTTTTCTACCAAGAAAATTTATGTCCTGCCACAGAAGACGAATTTTCAACAAAATTCATGAATTTTCAAGCCAAATAGACGAATTATCTTCGAAGCCGTTGAATTTTCAACCCGAACATTTTCAACCAAATTCTATTTTTCTACTAAAATTCTTTAATTTTTAACCAAAGATATAATTTTTTAACTGAAAAATTAATTTGCCTACCAAACTATGAGAGCTGCAATCTCTCAAAGAAACTAATTTTCTACAAAACAGTTGAATTTTCAACCCGATAATATGAATTTTTAACTGAAATGATGAATCTTCATCCAAAAAAATTAATTCGTTACAAAATTGTTAATCTTGAGAACACGTAGTTTTTCAATAAAAAAGATAAATTATTCAAGAAACATGCAAAATTTGATACATCAACAAAAACAGATTTTAAATTGAAACCAAGAACAGTTAAATTCAATAAAAAAATACAAACATTTAAGAACAAAAAATTAATTTTCTAAGAAATGGTTGAATTTGTATGGATGAATGCTCAACCAAAAAACAACTGATTTTCACAAAGTAGTTCAACTTTTAACCAAATATTCGAATCTTCAGCAATATGAATTCTCAACAAAACATGTAATAGTTGAAATTTCTAGCAAAAACAAAATTTAATTTAAAATCAAAAACAGTTAAATTCAACCAAAAAAGACCAGTTTTCAACAAAACAAAACAGTTGCATTAGTTATTTTTTTGTCGAAAAGACGAATTTTTAAGCAAATATTTGAATTATCAACTAAAAAAGATCAATTGTCAATTAAAAATAATAATTTTCATAGGAAAATAGAAAAAATACATTTTCAGTTAGAAAAAAATTGTCAAAAAATAAAATAAAAACAATTTTAATAACAAAATAGTTAAATTTGCATTCAAAAAGATGAATTTTCAACTGAAGTAGATAAATTTTCAGCCGAAAAGATAATTTTTTAACCAAGATTATTACTGCTAAGCCAAGAAAAAAAAGAGTAATTTTTTATAGAATATTTGAATTTTCAACCGAAAATGTAACAGTTACGTTAGCAGCAAAGCAAATTAATATTCAACTAAAAATTGAGGGGAATTTTAAACAAAATAGTTAAATGGTCAACAGGGGAGATGAATCTTTCACAAAAAAAATGAATTCTCAACAATGCAGGTAATAGTTGACATTTTACACAAAAAATATTTTTATTTGAAATCAAAAACAGTTCAATTAAGAAAAGAGACAAATCTTCATCATCAAAAAATTAATTTACAACAAAATAGTTAAATTTTCAACCCAGAGGTAGAATTTTTTACAAAACAAGAGTAATTCTAAACTAAAGATATAATATCAGTTTCCAACTAAAAAAAATAACTTTCCAAACAAAATAGTTAGATTTTCTTATCGGGTTCTATTAGTTTATTTCGCACTCAAACAAAAAAACAAGAAAAATGAGAAATGTGAAACAGATGAATTTTGAAGTGGAAGATATCAATTTTCAATAAAAAATATTCATTTTCAACCCAAAATAGAAAAATTCAATTTTTAGTTTCAAAAAATTAATTCTCGGAGAAAACTGAGAAAAAAAAACAAATTTTCATTAGGATAGATACATTTGCAACCAGTGATGAATTTTCAACTAAACATAATAAATTTTTAACCAGAAAGATGATTTTTTATCCAAGAATATAAATTGTCAACCAAAAGAGAAACTAAGTTTCAACAAAATAGTTAAATTTTCAACCTAACAGTTCAATTTTGAACAACAAAAAATCAATTTTTAACGACAAAAAATTAATTTTCAACAAAATAGATTAACTTTCAACCATAAAGATGATTTTTCAACCAAGAAGATTAATGCTGAGCTAAAGAAACTAATTTTAAACAAAATAGCTGAACTGTTAACCATATATTCAGATTTTTAACAACATGAAATAAACTTTCAATAATTTAGTTGAATTTCCAATGAAATTCTAAAATTTTTAATAATAATATTAATAAATAATAATAATAATAATAGACTTTTTTTTGGGAGCCTCGGTGGCTCAGTTGGTTGGACGCTTGGACTTCACCTCAGAGGTCCGGAGTACCTTTACCGAGGTTCTGGTGGTTCGGAACCCACCTTAAGCTGTAGGTCCCCCCATCATGCACTTGACTGCAACCCAGTCCGTGAATGATGGGGTAAAAACCAGGATTTGCCCAATATGTCAGGGCAGACGCTCTTATCAGGTCACTTGATTGCATTATAATAATGCGTCCGTGACTGATAATATATACCGGGACAACCCCGTGCATACTATTCAGAAAAAAAAAAAAAAAAAAAAAAAAAAAAAACTCCAACCAAAAATGCCTTCGACTTATTGGGCTGTAACCATCTTAAGCCTGAGAGAAAAATGAGTTTCATAGTAGACTTTTTAACCAGAAAAATTAACTGTGAACTCAAAATAGTTGGAAAAGCACTAAACGTTATATAAGTTCGTAACGTAACTACCACATACCCCACTCCTGTTACCAAACGCCCTTCGCCCCCCCAATTGGTAATATACTTAATGGAAGGCTATTTAGAAGTTCATAACTTCCATTTGGGAACTTCGAATTTGGAATTTGTCCGATGAAATGTGCGCGCACTCGAAATACACATTTTGTGCCAATATGCAGAAGAGCATACATTTACATAATACCTATAACCTAACAGATGTAACATATGAAATTGCATCTGAATGTATTTTCACAGGAAACAGATTGCACGATTTTATCAATAGAAATACAGAGCTAAATCCGTTTCCAATAGTTTTGAAGTTTTCATGGAAATATGTATGCGGGACAAAGCTCGATAAAATCTCAATGTGTGACCTCAAGTGGTACGTAATTCAAACTGAAGTTGGGGAACCTAACTTTTAATCTCATTATGTCATTAAAAGTTGAAGGTGAGAAGTTTCTCACCTCATCATTCAACAGGCATTATTAAACTCATAGTTCGTTAATTAAAGTGAGAGATTGAGCAGTTTACGATGAAAAAGAGCTATGCTAATTTTATATATCTCCAATTATTGCTTCCTCATAGAGGGAGGTTTGTAATGACCTAAATTTTCAAACATAATTTTTTGACATATTTCGATATAAGTTGAAGGTACCTATTATGTAACAAATTTTGAGGAGGTCTTGAGATTTTCATTAATTTTGAAACGATAGTAGAATATAGTTTCAAAATGTTTCTATCAATGAATGGGCTGATCTTTTCACTGAAAAAAGGAATACTTGTACCAAGTGAATTTCACTTGGCTGAAGTGAGTGAAAGACCTGATCATTTTCAAAGACATATTTTTTTGAGGCAAATGAATATATGTACTTTGAATGAAAAAAATAATTTCCTTAACCAGACAAATGGAAATAGGATTATGTTAACATTGTTAGATTCAAAAATACGACTCATTGGTCAGAGGAGAATATTTCTTCAAATCAAAAAAATATTCATTAAAGACAAAACTATACATTTTAAATCAAATAAATGACTCATTGTTCCAAATGAATGTGCCATGAATTAGAATGAATATTTCTTTGAAATGAAAATATGTGAATTGACGAGAAGAAATATATTTTAAAGTCAAGAAGATATTTTATATGCCCAAAAAACTATTTTTTCGCATCAAATTTTTGAGTATTTCAAGCAAAAACATATCACACTGATTCAAATATTTCTTTGGCCTAAACCATACGAAGGTGTAATATAGTAGTTCATAATTCAACTGTAGTACATATTTTCCTAAATGAACAATTAAAGATTTCTTTGAACGACTAATCAGATTTCAATTAATCTAGACCTTTGGAATCAAAGAAATGGTTTTCTTGAATGTAAGAAATATTTGTTCGAATCAAGAAAATATAGCCAAAGAATTCATTTCTTTAGAACAACAAAAGATATGTGTCTGGTTTATATGAAAATTACTACTATTAAAGAATATTGTACTATTGTGCCGGTGTTTCATAATGCATGTCCAATTGTCCATATCATGGAATAGCAGAGAAATGTGTTTTTTTCTATTAATAGGCTTATTTTTAATTTTTTTCTATATTAGGTCGGAATAAATAGTACAATGAACTTTTATTTTCATCGCTAATAGAGATAAATGAACTGAATGAAAATTTGTGTTGAAATGGTGGATGGAAAAAAACCATGAAGGATAAAGTCAAAACTTAAGAAACTCGGTCAAAGTGAAGTGTAAATAAAATATTAGGCTAAGTACCCTAATCGTTTTTTTTTCTTTTATTGTGCTTAATAATAACTTCATGTGTCTTGTTGAATATTTGTCCTTTTTGGTAGAAAGGTTGTTTAATTGAAAACTCAACTATTTTTGAAAATTTGTCTTTTTTGGTTGAATTTAACTATTTCTTATTTGAATTAAAATCTTTTTTGGTGTTACTTTACATCATATAATATTGTTTGTTGATAATCCATCTTTTTCAATTGAAGATTCAACTCCTTGGTTAAAAGTGTAAATATTTTGTTGAAAATTAATTTTTTCCGTTGAAGATTCATCTTTTATTTAATTGCAAATTCATCTCTGATTGAACATTGAACTACATTATCGAAAATCAAATTTTCTAACAAGTTTTAACAAGTTTCATAGACAGGGGAATTTTTTTCAGAAAATTGAATATTCTCATTTTTCTCGCAAACAACAGATACAAAAAATGTTAACATAAAAGTTTCCATATCTAAAAAAGTTCTAAAAAAATACCTCTCGCTCTTTTGTGAAATTATGTTGGCCTCAAAATTGGTTGAGTCCGCATAAAACTGTTGGAGATGCCCTTCTTATATGTATATATAGAAACTGTAAACAATTTTTTGAAGAAATAAAAAGGTAAGGTTTCATAGGAAATCTTTTCAATTTTTTCATTCTCGAATTTAAAAAACAACAGAAAAAAACATTTGCTGAAAACCCCCACCTGTTTTTAATTTCCAATATTTAAAAAAAAAATTGCTAATATGAGAGAGATAGTTTTATGTGGGCCAAACTATTTTTGAGACCGTAAGAATTTTTCTTCTGGCCATATTTTTCGACAATATATTTCGGTTAATATTTGAAAATCTGTGAATGGTATTTGATCAATTAATCTGATTTTAAAGCGCTTGAAATTCGAATTTTGAAAGACAGTGTCAGTATGAGGTGAATCAAGTTGAAATTCAACATTTTTTTCGCAATGAGCTATAGAAAACAAACAAAGAAATATTTATTTTTTAAATATTGTGCCCATAAGTCTTTTTTATAGGGTTAAAAAAACACGTAAGTCAAACATATGTTTTGCGAGTTCCTGGCGCTAATTTTGATTTCTTAGTATTTTTCAAATACAATTCGTTTCTATTACATTAATTTTCTACGGATAATTAGATGTTTACATACATTGTTTGAACAATTTATTATTAATTTTAGCAATTTTCTTTCAGAATATAATTAAAATGTCGCTTTTACTTAGATTGAGGTAATAAATAATGCTATTGGGCAAATTCAATTTTTTTCAACAAATTATTATTGTTTATCTTCTCCTAGATATTGATGCCAGATAATTGCGGTTTTTCCTGAAATTTACAACTTTTTGTCCACTTGTTACTTTTAGAGGTAATAATTAATGAAAGTTGACAAACAATAATTATTCAAACAATCTGTTGTTCTTGATAATTATATTCTTCCATAGCGATGCTAGATAGTTGCGCTTTTATCTGAAATTGCTACCTTTGCTTTGGTATTTTATTTATGAATAAATTAAAAATAAACATTCAAGAGATTCGTACCTCAAAAAATCTTTTTCCTTTTTGTGAGTATATTTTTCTGACATAAAACAGATATTTGAAATATTCTTCAAATTTTTTATTTGGATCATACGAAATGAAAATTTTCCTCAAA
>CAKNXH010000434.1:0-12659 GCA_932178445.1 Andricus quercusramuli
TTGAAGAATATGCATTTTCAACAAAAAAGTCAATTTTTAACCAAAAAGTTCAATTTCAAACCAAATAGTTCAATTTTCTGTGAAAAAACTGATTTTAAAGCAAAAAAAAAACGACTTTTCAACAAAGCAGTTCAATTTTAAATTAATTGGATAAATTTTCAACTAAAGTTATCAATCTTTAACCAAAAAATGAATTTTGACATTTCAACCCAAAAAGATTATTATTTTAAATAAAAAACATTTGAATTTGATGAAAAAACTAGAATTTTTAACAAAATTTCTAAATACTCAACTAAATCAAATTAATTTTTAATGAAAAATAGAACTGTTAAATCTTCAGTTATAAAGATGAATTTTTAACTGAAAAAACAACAAATTTTTAACAAAATATTTCAATTTTCAATCAAAGAAATGAGTTTGTAACTAAAATTATGAATCTTTAATTTAAAAAATAAATTTTCAAAAAATTAGTTCCACTTTCAACCAGAGAATTTAATTTGCAACATAAAATATGACTTTAAAAAAATGGTAATAGTTGATATTTCACCTCAAGAAGATTTTTATTTTAAAGCAAAAACAGTTTCATTTAAATAATAAATTCAAAATTGTCAACAAAATACTTGAATCCTCAACTAAAACAGATTAATTTTAAACCAAAAATAGAACAGATAAATTTTCAGTTAGGAAAATTAATTTTCAATAAAGTAACGAATTCTCAACAAAATAGTTCGATTATTGCTAATAAAAAATGAATTTACAAAAAAATGTAATAGTTGATTTTTCAACCAACAAATATTTTCATATGAATAAAAAACAGTGAAATTTACAACAAAAAACGAATTTTCAACCGAAATGATGAATCGTTAAGAAAAATTCAACAAAATCGTTGAATTTTTAATGAAAATATAAAATTTTAACAATGAAGATTAAGTCTCAACTGGAAAAAGACAAATTTTGAACAATTAAAACAGACGAATTTTGAGTTTGAGAAATTAATCTTTAACATTAAAAGAAGCAATTTTTTAGCGGAATAATTAAATTTTTAATCCAAATAGCAGAATTTTTATTCAAGCAAAATGATTTCTGAATCAAAAATGTTTTAGTGTAGATTTTTTGAACAAAAAGAATGTACTTTTAACCAAACATAGTTGGACTTTATTATCGAGTTTTATTAATTAATTTCGCATTAGTGTGAGAAATCGAGAAAAAGGGGTAGTTTCTTGAAAACAGGAGAAAAAAGAGGAATTCTTAAAATAAGGAAAATAGGGACAATAATGGGAAGTCTGTGACATGAAGGTAATTTTGAATTTTCAGACTGTAGCTAGGACATCCTTCGCAAAATTCGCAAAATTTGTTAAAATTTTTAAGAAATTTTAAGGAAAAAAAAATTTCAGGAAACGTACTGAGCGTTACAACGCATTTTATAAACGTCAAGTTAAAAACAAAGGAGAAGGTGTTACGTGCTTTGACTTTGGAAGGTCCTTTATGAATTCTTCATTCATCAGCTTCCATTGAATAAATAATCAAAATTAAAAAAAGGAAGAAATCACTTCCCTAATTTTCGCGCAGGTTTTGAAATTAAATTCCAGGTCATTTGCCGATTTTTCCAGGTCAAATCGTCATCCTGCAAATGCCACTTGTCATCATCCTCTATTCACCAAAACGCCTTGGGTTTAGGTTATTTCGGGAAAATAAAAAAGAGGAAAAGTAAAATTGGTAGGAATACGCTTTCACCCTCAATAGCTAAAAGTTTGAAGTCTCACTATTCCTACTGTCGGCACTATTCGTTATAATGCACCCCTCTTTATTAGTGGCGCCCCAGCGACGCTGCAGCCCCTTTTCGGTGTCCGACCTCCAACCCCTGAAAAGGGAGGGACCGGATAATTCTGTTTTAGTTTCGCATTACATCTCGATGCATCGTATAGAGAGAACTGTATCGTCTTGTTAAGCCCCGCGGTCCTGAACCCGCACAACGATCCAGAGTCCTTCCCCCCTCGAAAGGACGAAAAGAGGACTGAAAAAGGACCAACCGGAATTCGACTAACGCAATCGCGAATGCTAAGAAACCACTCTCATCCGGGCCAACTTGATATCACTTTTTTTCCTTTTATCTTTTTTTTTCTTTTTCTTCCACTCCTTTTTATTTCAACTTCTCTCCTCTCTTCTCTCTTTCCAACTTGGAACTTGGCGTAACTCGAGGAAAGAACGGTTTGTCGTGTTCGCTCTTATTTTGCCTCACCTCTCGCATAAAGATGCTGTGCATCCAGAGGTGACTGGGGATTTCAAGATTTACATTCGGGATTTCCTTGTACTTCGGTGCCTGTCGCGTTTTCAGAAAGGTAATCCCCTTCTCGCATTTGTCTCCTCTCGATGCACTTCTTTCCTCTGCAACTCGACTCACTCCTTTCGTATTGATGATCATCCCTGAATGTGCTTCATCAAAGCTGCGAGATCCGGTAAAATATTGAATCCGAGAACATGGATGAGAAAAAAGGAAACCAATCTTAAGCTGATGATCTGGGATTTCAGAGCCAAATTTAATTGAAAAATTGTTGAAAAGCCTACAAAGAAAAGGTTTCGTAGCTTATTAAGACGGTAATTAGGTCGTTCAAACTTTTCCCTCCTATAATTTCCCTTACGCACTCCTCATACTTCCACAAACACTCCAACCTTAGTTTGCCCCACCTTTTCCAACTTCTTCTACCCCTACTTCTCCCTCTCTTCAATTTCCCAGCTGATACTCTCCTTCCCCCACTCCCATTCTCCAGCCCACATATCCCCTCCTCTGTTCTCCTGCTCTACCCTAATCACCATATTATTTCCCCTTACTACCCACACATCAAGTTATTTCTCCTACTTCCACTCACTTCTCCTACTTCCATTCAGTTCTCCTACTTCCAGTCACTTCTCCGACTTCTCCTCCGTAATTTCCCCTCACATTCCCCACTTCCCCTACTCCTCAGTTCCCAACACTTCTTCTTACTTCCATTACTTCTACACCTCTTATCACCACACACTTCCTATCATGTCTGCTACTTCCCTACTATTTCCCCGAATGACCCCTAATTACCCATCCCTCCTTTTGCCCCACTTTCACCAATTCTCCTCCCTTCACTTTGCCTCAATTTCCCTGATTCCCCTCCACTCATTTTGCCCCACTTTCCCTTACTACCCTCCCCTCATTTTCCTCACCTCATTACCCGTCACTTCCCCTCCAATTTTCAAAACAGGAAAGTAACGATAGTTACATTCAATTTAAAAAAGTAACTAAAAATTGTTACATTTTGAACCAGTAACGATAAAAATAACTAACTACTTTTTTCCTGATGTGAAGGTAGCTAGTTCATTCCTGAAAGCAACTTATCCATCACTGGAATTCAAAATAATTCGATGAAATTTATAAGAATTGGAGGTGAATTTTAACTAATTGAGGATACATTCACAAGAAATAAAATAATTCAATTTAAATTCAAATTAATTGGAAACAATTCAAAACATCTGAAACAATTCCACTGATTTCAGTAAAGTGAATTTAGAAGAATTAAAGGGAATTCAAGAGCTTTAAAGAGTTTAAAAAAATTCTAGGAATTGAAAAAAATTGATGTAGTACCTAAAAATTTAAAGTGAGTTCAAAAAACTTTAGAATTAAATTTAAAAAAAAATTCATTGGATTGAGTGGCATTCAGCCAATTCAAAATAACGCACGTGAATGGAATGAATTTGTTAACATCCAAAAAAATGCCAATAAATTTAGAGAAATGGCAGTGAATAAAAATCTGATAAAATTCACATTAATTCAAGTATTCAGTGTGAATGAAAAAAATTAAAAAGGAAAAAAATACCAACTGAATTCAGTGGATTACAAGGGAATTCAAAAGAATTCATGGTGAATTCAAATAAATTCTTAAAAGATTCAAAAGAATTCAGTGTAAATTCACAACAATTCAATTTTAGATTTGAAAAACTTTAAATGAATTAGAATAAATAAAAATAAAGTAAATTCATTCCAGTGAAATATAATTGAATTTAGAAGAATTCAAGGAAATTCAAAATACTTTGATAGAATTTATAAGTATTTGCGTGAATTAAAGAAATTCAAAGTTAATTGAAAATATTTGAGTAAATTGGAAGCAATTGGGAAAAATAGTTGAATACGTTAAATTTAAAACGAATTTTTAAAAATTTAAGAAAATGCAGAAGAATCTGATGGAATACATAAGAATTCGAGATGAATTAAAGAAACTTCTGGTTAAATTTAAATAAGTTGAAAACAAAAATTAATCCAAAAAACACCCATTGAATTCAATGTATTACAAGAAAATATAAAATAACTTAGGGTGCATTCGAAAGAATATAACAGAATTCAAAAGAATTCAGAGTGAATTCACATCGAAAAAAATTAGAAAATATTTAAAAAATTCATTTAATTCATCAAGTTTGGAATAAATGTAGAAAAATAAAATGGCATTCAAAAGAATTTAACGAAATGCCTGAAAATTCGAAAACATTTTGATTTAAGGGAAATGAGACGAATTCGATGAAATTCATAAAAGTCAAGTAAATCGAAGACAATTGGAAAATATTTTAAAAATTCATTGAATTCATCAAGTTTGGAATAAATATAGAAAAATAAAATGGAATTCAAAAAAATTTAACAAAATGCGTGAAAATTCGAGAAAAGTTTAAAAACTTGAGTGTGATTTAACAAAAACCCGTTAAAAAAATCCACTGCATTGAGTAGAATTAAGTGCACCTGAAAGAATAGAGGACTAGTAGAACAGAATTTGAAAGAATTGAAAAAAAAATCAAATCAATTTGAAAGAATTTAGGGCAAATTAATAAGAATACAGGGTGAATTTCAAAAATTAAATTGAAATTTGAGTGACATTACAAGAATTCAAGGGAATTCAAGAGGATTTGATTATATTTATACGAAATCAAGATGAATTCAAATGAATTCATGTGGGAAACAAATAATTTAAGTGAATGGGGCTGAATATTTAATATCCGACAAAATTCTACTGAATTCAAAAGAATTAAAAGAAATTCATAAGAATCCGAAGGAATTCAGACGAATTCAAAAGAGTTCATAGGAATTGAAAGGAATTCAAGAGAATTCGAACGAATTCGAAGTAATTGCAAAGAATTCAAGAAAATTCAGAAATAGACATGGACCTCAATTCAATTTATAATCCTTAAGCTTAAATTAAATAATTTTTTAAATAGAACTCAACACTCTTTTCATCTTTTTACACATTCATCTTAATTTATTTGTATTTATTCATGTATTAGAAAATTAAGAATTAAAAACTGTGTACGGCAACCCGACGACTCGACGTGGGGTTGCCGCACACAGCTTTTCATTCTTAATTTTTTAACACAACAATAAACACAAATGAATGTGTGAAAAAGAAGAAAGGAGTGTTGAGTTGCATGTGAAATTTTTGATAAATTTGAAAAAGTATGAAAATATCTCTTAGCGGGCTCAGTGAATGGAAGAGTCACTAAATGGTCCGCCAGGACATATTCACATTTTCTTTTTAAATTTCTTCGTAATTTCACATATAAATCCACATATAAATCCACACGGTTTTAATCTTTTCACACTTTTACATTCATGTATTTATATTTATTCATGTGTTTAAAAATTAGGAATTAGATGTTGTGTATGGCAACCCGACGACTCGACGTTGGGTTGCCGCACAAGGCTTTTAATTTTTAATTTTCAAGCACAATAATAGAAACAAATGAATTTCTGAAAAAAAGGAGTGTTGAGTTCTATGTGAAATTTTGAATCAATTTGAAAAAGTATGAAAATATCTCTTAGCGGGCACAGTGAATGGAACAGTCACTATATGGTTACTATATGGTCCGCTAGAGCGTATTCACATATTTTCTTTTTAATTTATTTATAATTTCACATATCACTCCACACTGGTTCAATCTTTCTACACATTTATATTGATGTATTTCTATTTATTCACGTGTTAAAAAATGTGTGGCAACCCGAATGCTCGACGTCGGGTTGCCGCACACAGCTTTTAATTCTCAATTTTTTAACACAAAAACAAACACAAATAAGTTTGTGAAAAACAAAAAAGGAGTGTTGAGTTCTATGTGGAATTTGGAATAACTTTGAAACAGTCTGAAAATATGTCCTAGCGGATCCAGTGTATAAAACAGTCACTATTGGGTTACTATATTGTCCGCTAGGGCATATTCACATATTTTCTTTTTAATTTATTTATAATTTCAGATATAACTCCACAATGTTTCAATCTTTCTACACATTTATATTCATGTATTTCTATTTATTCACGTGTTAAAAAATGTGCGGCAACCCGACGGCTCGACGTCGGGTTGCCGCACGCAGGATTTAATTCTCAATTTTTAGCACAATAATAAAAGGAAGTTTCTAAAAAGAAGAGGCTGCTGATAAATTGTCGAAATAAGTTCCTCTAATTTTGCAAAGGTTTCCAATTTTTTATTTAATCCCCAGACTGTTTGAAACGATTTCCCAGTTTTTCTCGTAGGGATGCGTTTGATGATAAACTGATTTGCTGGACGTCGATATGGATTCAAGTAGACTTCAGAGCAGACGAGCACGATTGAAACCGGAAACTGGCTTCCGCGGAGTCAGCTGATCATAGATTGGAAACCCCTAACCGAAAGTGATACCGTTGTCGAGTCGTGTACATTTCATTCGCGCAAAACGACTGGTCGAGTACGATTCGCATCAAGCTTTCAGCAAACGTTGGCGACGCATCGTATCCGCTTGTCGTTCGTAATTTAATCTCAACACCCAACCAATGATCGCTTTTCAAACCGTTAATCCAATAGAAGGCGACCAATAATTTCCGTTGGAAAGGGAGGTGAACCGCATTCCAACTACAACAACATAACACAATTTTCGCCCTTCTGTCTCCTTTTCCGCCTTTTCCGCCCTCTCGACCAAGCTTTGTCAATCAAGATCAAAGAGATTTTCATTTATTGGAACATTTAAGGGGGAAGAGAATTTAAAATTAAATTTAAAAGCCGGGAGAAGTAGATCCGCGTTTCTATATCGGGATTCCTACCTTACCAACTTCGAGACTGTTCTACAGATAAAGTGGTTCGAGTCCGTGCTAAGTTTATAGAATTTTTGTCAAAGGATCCCGATAATGTTATTAATCCTTGCTTTTTTAGCTCGTTCTCGGGGATCCTTCAAGAACATAGACACTTAATTTGAAGCAGTCAAAATTTGACTGATTGCATTAATCAAGCATACTTCGACTGAAAAATCAGTCATCTTCCCTGACAAGATAATCGTTTCAATATATGAATCAGACAATATTGAGGACTGAATCAAATATTTGAATAACTAATTTTTAGTCAATAGACGTGACTGATTTGCCTGCTATAATAAAATGATGAAATTATTTCTAAATTGAAATTCTTCATTAAATTCCCAGATTTTATTAAATGATGAAAATTAACCATAAATTACTGGTTACCGCATTGAAAGTTATGGGTTTTTATGTTGGTAAAAATTTAAGTTTGTAAATTGAAAACTGACCTATAACATTTTCGTTAAAAATTTATTTATTTTTGAAATGAAAAATTCAACTATTTGATTAAGGGTTCAACTCCTTGGTTCAAAAATCAACCACTTTTTTTAAATTCATTTTTCTTAGTCAGGATTCTACAGTGGTGATTATTTTTTATTTAAAATAAAAATTTTATTTTAGCTGAAATATCCATAATTACATTTATTAAGAAACATCATGTAAGAACTTAATATAACATTTTTTTAAAGAAATAATTTCTTTTTATTGCAAATTTTTATACTTGGCTTAAAGTCGAACTATTTTCTTAAAAATGCATTTTTATGGTTGAAAATCATCATTTTAGTTGAAAATTCATCTCTTTGTTCAATAATTTAAATATTTCATTAAAAATTCGTCTTTTCATCTAAAAATTAATTTTGGTTATTGAAAACTTTACTATTCCATTTTTTTTTAAATTGATCTTTTTTGGTTGTAAATTCAAATACATAATTAAAAATTAATTTTTTGTTAGTTTGAAAATTCAACAACTTAGTTGAACTGCTTGATTAAAAATGAATTTTTTGTTGAAAATTCATAATTTCAATTGAAAATTTAACTGTTTTGTCGAAAATTCGTTTTTTTGGTGAAAATTAATTTTGTGAATGAAAAATGTGAGTATTCCATTTTTGCTTGAAAATTGACCTTTTTTTTTTTGTTTAAAATTCAAATACATAATTCAAAATTCATGTATTTTTTCATAAATTCGTCTTCTCTGGTAAGAAATAAATCTTTTCAGTGATTTTTTTTTTAATTCATCAACTTAGTTGAAGTGCTTTGTTAAAAATGCATTTTTTATTAAAAAATCATCATTTCAATTGAAAATTCAAATGTTTTGTTGAAAATTAATTTTTTTTTTGTGGAAAATTAATTTTGTTAATGAAAAATGTAACTATTCCATTTTTGCCTAAAAATTGATGTTTTTTTTTTGTTTTAAAATATTATTATTTTATTATTTATTATGTATTATTATATTTATTTTAGTATTTTTTCATAAACAAGTCTTCTCTGGTAAAAAATAAATCTTTTTAGCGATTTTTTCTTAATTCATCAACTCAATTGAACTGCTTTGTCAAAAATTCACTTTTTGTTGAAAATTCATCATTTCAATCAAAAAATTAACTGTTTTATTGAAAATTCCTTTTCTTTGTGAAAAATTAATTTTTTTAATGAAAAATGTAACTATTTCATTTTTGCTTGAAAATGGATCCTTTTTTGTTTTAAATTCAAATACATAATTAAAAATTCATGCATTTTTTCATAAATTCGTCTTCACTGGTAAAAAATAAATCTTTTCAGCGATTTTTTTTGAATTCATCAACTTAGCTGCAGTGCTTTGTTAAAAATGAATTTTTTGTTGAAAATTCATCATTTCAATTGAAAATTTAACTTTTTTGTTCAAAATTAGTTTTTTTTTTTGTTGGAAAATTAATTTTGCAAATAAAGAATATAGCTATTCCATTTTTGCTTGAAAATTCACCTTCTTCGTTTTGAAATCTTATTATTTTATTATTGATTATTATTATGATTATTTATTATTTATTATCATATTTATTTTAGTATTTTTTCATTAACTCGTCTTCTCTGGTAAAAAATAAATCTTTTTAGCGATTTTTTTTTAATTCATCATTTGAATTAAAAACTTAACTGTTTTGTTGAAAATTCGTTTTTTTTTGTGAAAAATTAATTTTGTTTATGAAAAATGTAACTATTCCATTTTTGCTTGAAAATTGATCCTTTTTTGTTTTAAATTCAAATACATAATTAAAAATTCATGCATTTTTTCATAAATTCGTCTTCACTGGTAAAAGATAAATCTTTTCAGCGATTTTTTTTAAATTCATCAACGTAGTTGAAGTGCTTTGTTAAAAATGCATTTTTTGTTGCAAATTCATAATTTCAATTGAAAATTTAGCTGTTTTGCTGAAAATTCTCTCTTGTGGAAAATTATTTGTTTTTTTAAATGAAAAATGTAACTATTCCATTTTTGCTTGATAATTGATTAATTGTTTTTGTTTCAAATTCAACTATATCATCAAAAATTCATGTATTTTTTCATACATTTGTTTTCTCTGGTAAAAAATAAATCTTTTTAGCGATTTTTTTAAATTCATTCACTTAGTTAAACTGGTTTGTTAAAAACGCATTTTTTTCGAAAATTCGTAAGTTCAACAGAAAATTTAACTGTTTTGTTGAAAATTCGTTTTTTTTGTCTGTAAAATAATTTTTGTTAATGAATAATTTAACTATTCCATTTTTCGTTGAAAGTTATTCTTGTTAGTTGCAAATTCAATTATTTGGTTGGAAGTTGAATTCCATTGTTGAAAAGCTTTTTTTTTTGGTAATTAATTTTTATTTTAGTAGAAAATTCACCTGTTTGTTTGAAAATGATCTTCTTGCTTGAAAATTCATTGGTTTTCGTTGAAAACTCAACTATTTGTTAGAACTATTTTATTAAAAATTAATGTTTTTGTTTGAAGACTCATAATTTTATTTCAAATGTTAACTATTTACCTGAAAATTCATTTTCTTTGTTTGAAAATCAGTTTTATTAATAGAAAATTTAAATATTACAGTTTTGGTTAAAATTAGGTTATTTTAGTTGCAAATTAAACTATTTGGTTAAAAATTCACGTATTTTGTTGTAAACCTGTTTCACCTCACACAAAATCAATCATTCAGTAGGAAAATCAATTTTGTATTTGTTTGAAAATTTAAGTACTTGGTCCAAAGTTAAACACCATTCTTGAAAATTAATTTTGTTGGTTAATGATTCATCATTTTGGTTGAAAATTCATCTATTCGGTTGAAAATTCTTTATTTTTCTTGAAAATTAGTCTTTTTGTTGAAAATTTAACAGATTGGATCATTGAAAATGACTAATTCCAACAGTGAGTAAACTTCGCTGATTTGAGAAGCAACTTTTGACTGATTCAAATTTAGAATAGAGAAACTTAGCACGGACAAGAACCACTTGCGCTGTAGCATGATCTCGATGTCGGTAAGGTAGAAATCTTGATTTCTCATCCACTTGGAGGGAAATTTTTTTTTCTTGCATTGTTTCAGCTAATTCGCAAGAAAAGTTTGCAAGTCATAAAAAATTGGATCTAAATTGAATTCCTGATGGAGGAATCGATCCCACCTATCGTGTCACGCAGTTAATTGACGAGCGTGTAAAAATGCAATGGCTGCGGCCTTTTTTCGTATTACGGCTTTAACCTGATACGCGAGGCGGAGATGGACAGTGACGGTTTTCCATTTATGAACCTGACGGATATCACTGGTGCATCGAACGTCGGTAATAATGACGCCCATGACGCCCACATTCCCGATTCGAGAGGAAAAAGGGTGATCATATCAGAGTCTACATAAAAGATCTCTAATCAATCAAAACCATCGTTTTTAGGAGAAAAATCGGAGGCAATCTAAAATTGAATCTCTATAACGCCTCTACTAAGATTAGGAAAAGGAACAAAGTGCGAGATGAAAAATCGAACCATATGCATTTTTCCATAAGCAATGATCAATTCTTTTGATGATCGGTTGATATTTTCAGGGCTCGCTCTGTCACGAATGAGGGTTTCCTAATCGTGCGATAAATCACTTATTCCCTTCCTGTGAGGCCAGTTGTTCGGTTCTCAAGTTGTTCCCTCAGATCAGCCTTCATAATAAATCCATAATCCTCGAAGTGCAGATATCATTAAATGTATGTAGTTTGAACGACCCCTTTTATACACATTTCCAAAAAAACACCATGAAATTTCAGAAATTGGGAGGAATCATTTATTTTAGGGCAGAGAAGGAAATCAATAAACTTGCTCAGCTAGAAAAGGTTAGAGGCAGGTATCAGTGGGTGATGTTGAGTTTTTGGTTTCATTTAACAGTTTTTTTCATTGAAAACTTAAATATTTTTTTGTGGAAATATCAACTATTACGCTTTTTGTTGAGAATTCATTTTTTCATCAAAGATTTTATCAGTTTAGTTAAAAATTGAATTATTTTGTTGAAAATTCCCTTTTTCTTGGTTGAAAAATGCTTTCGACACTTATGTGACACACCTGTTTTTTAGAAAAAGATTATTAATGAAAAAATAAAATTTGTCTGTTTAATATTAAGGAGAGTTTATGCATTTGTTTATCAAACGTCTTTAAACAATTAAAATAATGGTCGATTTTGTGAGAAAAATACATTTGCTGTGAAGTAGCGCAATTGGGAATTTGTTTATAAAATTCTTCATAAAGTAAACAATTATTGTTTACCGATGCTCAAAACTGCTCAAGCTTCAAAAAAATAGTAAAATAGTAACCATACTTCTCTCAAAAAAGTAACCGAAAAGTAACAATAATGTAGAAAAAAAGTAACCAAAAAGAAAGATTTTTTAACAAAAAAGACAAAAAACAAAAAAAAATACATTCAAATTATTTAAAAAAGACGAAGTTTTCACCAAAATTATGAATCTTCAATAAAAAAATGAATGTTTAAAAAAGAAGTTCAACTTTTAACGAAATGGTTGAATTTTTCAGACTGAAAAAAATTAATTGTTAACGGAAAATTTAATAGTTGATACAATAACCAAAAAAGATTTTAATTTAGTATGAAAAACTGTAGGATTCATTTAAAAAAGACGATTTTTCAACAGAACAGGCTATTTTTCAACCAAATTGTTGAGTTTTTTTTTAACCAAACAGATGGGTTTCCAACCACAAACTATAGAATTTTCAATTGGAATAAGTTAAATTTTCAGTTAAAAAAATTACTTTAAAAAACTAACTTAAAAAAAGTTACATTTTCAAACAAAGTGATGAATTTTCAAATAAAATTGTGAATATTTAACTGGAATAGTTGAATTTTGAATCAGAAAGATGAATTTCTGAGTGAAATGATGAATCTTCAACTAGAATAATTGAATTTTTGACAAAAAAAAATGAATTTCCAACCAAGAATAACTTCTACCAAAAAATACGAATTTTCAACTCAAAAATATATTTTTTCAACAAAAAATCGAATCTTTGAATTTTTAGTCAAAAAATGAATATTCAAAGAGATGAATTTTTAATTAAAATTATGGAATATTCG
>CAKNXH010000434.1:26451-37202 GCA_932178445.1 Andricus quercusramuli
ATTCTTGAGGAAAGTCTGTGGTAGCTTATTTTTTATATTGCTTTACAAAAATATATTTTTTCGATATAATAACTAACATATAGCAAAGCTTTTACATTATTTAGATTTTAATACATATTTTAACCGAATTTTGGAAGAAAAATCTTTTTAAGAATTTTTAAAATTTTCAGGAGAATACAAAATTTTTCTTAAGATTGCTGAAAATACAAATGATTTTTTATTTGAAAAATTATCTTAAGAAGAAATGCAGAGCATTTCAAATGATTTTTTAAACTTTTGAAAAAGAATTTTTTAAAAGCAAAGAAGATTTTAAAATAAAATTTTCCAATTTCGTAAGATTACAAAACCTGAGAGACAGTTCGGGTAAGTTTAAGAGATTTTAAAACATTCAAAACGTACATTTTTGAAGATTTCGAACAAAAAATGCAGAAGCTTTTAGAGAATTTTAAAAGGTTTTAAGAGAATAACAAAAATTGAAGAAATTTTTATTTGAAAAAAAAAATTGAATTTTAAGAGATTTTTTGAAAATTTTTAAACATTGCAAGAGATTTCCGAAATTGCCAAAAAGAAAGTGAAAGATTTTACTGAAATTATTGTATTGGTGGAAGATTTTCACAAAATTCGAATCATTTTTAAAGATATTTAGAAGCTTTAAACAAATTTCAGCTTTTTGAGATTTTTAATGGTTTTTAAAGGTTTCTAAACAATAATCTTTTCTCATTTAAGATTCCTAGGAAGATTTAAAAGAACTTTTCAAGTTGAAAAATTAATTTCAAGCGATTATTCATACAGATTTCGAAACATTTCAAATATTTACAATATTTTCAAAAAGAGTCTGGGAGGTTTTGAGGCAATTTTAAAAAATTTTAAAGATTATTACAAGTTTAGAAATAATTCTATTCACTTAAAAGATATTTGAAAAATTTATTAGTTTTCAATAGATAAATATAACCATGGAAACAAATAAACTTAAAAAATACATAGTTATCCCAAATGTTTATTTTGCATTTAACATTATTTTTCGTCTCAAAATTGTAATTTGGTTGAAATTTTTTTGCTATTTTGATTGAAAAATTTTTTTGGATTGAATTCAACCTTTTTTTATTTGAAATCAAAATCTTTTTGGTTGAAATATCAACCATTACATTTTTCATCGAAAATTCATCTTTTTTGTTTGAAAATTAACATATTAGTTTAAATTCAAATTTCACTACTAAATACAAGAAAATAAGGTACGACAGACTTTTCTCGAGAATTCATCTATCTTTTAATTTTTTTTTAAATTATTTTTAAATTGTACAACAAGAATTACTTAACTTCTTTTTCAAATAATATAAATTATTTTCAGTATGATAAGTTATATTTCCTTGAATTTTCATAAAGTTAGAAGAATTTTCAGGAATAAATTTGACCATTTAATCTCAACTTTATAATAAAGTCCTTAATACCCACCTAAAATTCTTTTTTCATGACGAAAAAAATTTAAATGCTACATAGCACCCCGATAAAGAATTTTCTGTGTTTCACAATATGGGATAATTAAAACTATAACAAAAAATTAAAAAATCTCTATAAAGTCGAATTTCCAGCAAAAGGACCTCTGCATCGACCTTAAAATATACACTCTTTCAATCTGGCAAAAATAGGGTATTTCCTCACCAAAGGAAAGAAATTTCCGATTCAATGTTTTACAAAATCTAAAACGAAACGATTCCATGAGGCACCCTAGCGCAGAGACACAAAGGGAGAAAAAAGGTAACTGACATCGACTTTTCTCTGTGAAATCTATGATATGGGTATTGAATTGCTCTTTCATCAAACGGGTGCGGACATGTTTCAGTGTTTCATCTTTAGCGTCGGGAGCGCGAGGGCGATTGGATCGCAGAGCCGTTGGATTTTAATGAGATGCAGCGATCCACTGTCGCGCGGCTATTAAAAAAAGCCCGAAGCTGGGAAAAATGATAGGGAGTATTCTGAATTGTGATATAATTTCGTGGAGCTGTAGGCAGACTGGAGAAAGTAAAGAGAGATACGCTCGTCCTCGTCGCCCTTCTGGTCCCAGGGGCCACCTTCCCATACCCCGACCTCGCACATAATGCCGGCTGACGCATAGAGAGTCTGCATAACTGCAGTCCCATAGCGATTTACTTCTGCGGCGGTTCTCTAGCGTCTAGCGTCGCTCGTCCATCACCCAGGCGCGCCTCGAGAGTTTGGACTACAACCCCGATTGGCGCGCTCCCGCCCAGAAAGACGACGTGCCGCGCCGAGTCGAGTTTTCATTAACCTTGCAAGATAACCCGACAGATTTTCCCCCTCTCTCTCGCTCACTCTCATTCTCTAACCCTGTTTAATAGACCTTGCTACGTCCACCCGATTCCTAGACTTGAGATTTATCCGATAAGGATTAAGTTCGAGCGATAACGGCAAAGAATTGCAAAGAGCGTACGCTCAGCGGCACGTGCCGGATTCTGAAATTGAAACGAATCGCGGACATGAATAAGCATGAAGAGTTATCACCTACTCGTGAGGTAATTGAAATTGTAAATTGTTTACAATTAGTAGGAATGCAGACCATTTGCAGGAAGTGGATCGCTTTTCATTGCATCCTTTGGGTGTGTTTATTTTGTTACTTGAAATTTATTCGGGATTTTGGACATTTACATATTGCAGACTTCAGAGCCGAAAATAATCGCGAAAGAGGGGAAATAGGGCGATTTTTCACGAACGTTGAGAAATAATAAGAGAATGAATTCTAATTATTGAAATTGATGTAGGTAACATATCAACGTGTGCAAATGACAAGGTTCCATCTCGCAGATTTTCATTTGTATCTGAGATGGAACCTTGTCATTTGGACACGTCGATATTCCTAATATTTCAAGTCGGTATATATTGCGTTTTCAACAAAATAGTTTTATTTTAAATCAAGAAAAATTAATTTCCTACAAAAAAAAAGAACTTTGAATCCGAAAAGTCAAATTCTCAACAATAGAGTTAAATTTCTACCAGAAAAGATTTTTCAGACATAAAAGAACAAAAATTCAACCCAAATGTTGAATTTTCGGCCAAGAAAATTAACCAAGACAAATTTCAAACTAAGAATGAATCAGGTAAATTTTTCAGTTTAAATATATAATTTTTAAGACAAAAACATGAATTTTCAACAAAACAGTAGAATTTTCAATTAGAAAAGATGAATTTTACGAAGCAGTTGGATTTTCAACAAAGATCAAGTTTATACCAAAAAAGGCGAATTTCGAACAAAATACATGAACTTTCAAACAAACAGTTCAAGTTTGAACTAAAAAAGATAAATTTCCAACTAAGAATGAAACAGTTGAATTTTTATTCAAAACAATTAATTTTTCAGTCAAAAGCACGAATTTTCAAACAAAAAAGTTGAATTTCCTACCAGGAAAGATTTTTCAGTAAAAGAGAATACCAATTCGAACTGAATTGTTCGATTTTTAAACCAAAATTGCAAATTTTCGAGAAAGCAGTTAAATTGTAAACCGAAAAATTAATTGTTAACTAAAAATTATAAATTCCAAACCAAAAATGGAATAGTTAAATTTGCTGCTGAGAAAAATCATTTTCATTGGAGGAAAAGGATTTTCAACAAAACAGTTGAATTTTTAACCAAAGAGATGAATCTTTAACGAATAAAAATGATTTTTCACGAAGTAGTTGAACCTTCAACCAAGTAGTTTAATTTTCAATAAGAAAAATTAATTTTCTATCAAAAAAAGACGAGTTTTTAACGAAATACATCAATGTTTTAAGCCAAAATGACGAATTCTCTAGAAAACAGTTGAATTTTCAAAGAAAAAATTAATTTTCAATCGAAAACGATTAATTTTCAACCAAAATAGATTTCTTTTATTTACACACACACGCGCGCGCACACACTTTTATACTATATCTATTATTTTCTCAAAATTCGAAACTGAGAAAAATTGCTTAAAAAAAAAAATAATTTCATTGAAATAGTGGAAATTTTAACCAAATAGATGGATTTTTAAGTAACAAAGTAAATTTTCAACAAAGTAGTGTGACTTTCAATCAATAACATTAATTTTCTACCAAAAAAGACCAATTTACAAGAAAATATATAAATTTTCAGTAAAAAAAAATCAATTTTCAACAGAATAGTTAAATCATTACCCACAAAAATAAATGCTTAACATTATAGTTTACATTTTAACCAAGTAGTTTAATTTTTAACCAAAAAAGATAAATTCACAATGACAATTTTAATAGCTGAATTTTCAACAAAAAAAGATCAATTTTCAATAAAATTGATGAAATAAAGAAAATCAGCTCTCAACAAACAATACCTGGATTTTTTTATTGGGTCCTATTAATTATATTTTTATAATGAATTTCATATTTTTACAATACATTTTTTTGTTGAATTAAATTCAAAGATATTGGTTTAATTACACAAATTAATAATCCAATAAAAATATTTTAATTACTTACGCTTAAATGATGTTTTTAATGATAATTAAATTGGTATTCTTTTCGTCAACTTACCTGAAACAGAAAAAAAATGTCATGAATATTTGTCTAATTCAATAAAAGTCAATACTATTATTACATACATTACACTATTCATAAATATATAATACTAATAATAATACTAAAATACATAACATTGATGTATCCTAATTTTTGTCCAGTTCAATTTTTATTTTTCCGAATTATTATTTTCCAGAATATCTTTTAATCGGAGTTTCCAGATTACAAATAACGATTTGTGTAGATGAATTTAACGTCATGTGGTAATTAAGAGGAATCAAAATTATGTTCAATGATCATTAAAAAATATTTGAATTTATCTTATATCTCTAGTCACCTTTGGGTTGACGTAATTTTAACGGAAACGTAAAAGGAAGAATAGTACAACAGAAAAATAAAAATGTTGTTAAATGGTCATTCTTGAAATTGTAAATAATAAATGAGTTGATCAGACTGATTTTAGAAGTGCCGAAATTGAAGGGACGAATGAAGAGAAGGAGGAGGAAGAGAATGAGGAGGAGAAGGAGGAGGAGAATGAGGAAGAGAATGAGGAGGAGGAGAATGAGGATGAGGAGAGTGAGGCAGAGAATGAGGAGGAGAAGTAGGAGGAGGAGAAGGAGAATGAGGAGGAGGAGAAGGATGAGGAGAAGGAGAAGAATGAGGAGGAGGAGAAGGAGGAGAATGACAAAGTTCCATCTCGGAGAAGCTGAGTAAAAAGGGTACAAACTTGCGGAGGCCAAATGAGAAGGTGCTACAGATTTGAGGGCACCAACTCTCTAATGAGTTGATCGACCTGATTTTTGGCAGCATTAGAATTGAAGAGATGAATCAGGAGGCAGAGGAGTGCCCAAAACACAAGGCTACATCTTGGAAAAACCAAATGAAGAGGTGTTAACTTGTGGAGACCAAATAAAAAGGTAGTACAGAGTAGTGGACTCTGATGTTCCCGATATTTATCTAGGATTTTGAAGCTTCGAGAGTCCGTCATGCGAGTCAGTAAGAGCAATGCCCTGATTTGAATAGAAAGTAGATCTAGAGTTCGATTGGATATTTGGCCTTTGGAATCGAAATGGAAGCAAAGCGTGGACGTTTTGTTGTCCTGGACATGTTCGATGACAGAACGAATCGCAGTAAGGCTTGAAGATCATGCCACGAGCTGGAAACTAATAGGACAGTGCTATCTGGCACAACGCGCCGTGTTGCTGCGTTAATAATCGCAGAGTCGCATTGCTTCATATGCAAATCAGACAATCAGACGTGATACCCTGGCTGCTCTGGCCATCGGTAGTTTAATTAGATTGCTCTGACATGACACCCGTGGCCCCGACACTCCGACAGCGCAACGCTCTCTGACAAACGCAAAGTGACGCACGCTAGATGCGACTATCCGAGGCCTGGGGCAGCTTTTTGGAATAGAAATCTCGCCACAGCCCCATACCTTCCCTCTAAAATGCGAGCACGATGATTGGACGAATTCCACCACGATGGCATCACTCCGGGGCGTCCACATTGTTTTGCGACAAATTAGTTTGTCGAAATAATTAGTGTTGGGACCCTATTTTCCCGAAGGGTTCATGCATACGAACAATGAAATTGCAATACTGCAGAGAAAATTAATCATTCTTCGAAAAGGGAATTCCACTTTATTTATAATATATTCACTTTCATGGGAGATTCCGAGATGTCAAACCGTTGCGTATCATTCTGATGATCAACTGCAGAACAAAATGATCCGCTTTGCGGATCCAAAATTACTTTTTAGATAACTTCATTTATAGCTGTCGAATCGCAGTTTTTTTTATTTATTATTGAATGCCGTAGGTTAGTCGTGACCTATTTAATATTCCAAAGGAAGGAACGTTTTAGAGAACTTTGAATTTCAAGGAAGTCGAATTTTCAACTTAGATAAACTACATTTTCAACCAAAAGTGGATTAAATAAATTTAGAATTCACAAATTAATTTTCAACCAAAAAACGAATTTTTAACGAAATAGTTTAATGGTCAACCAAAAAGGATATTTTTGACTGAAATAATAACTATTAAACGAAAAAATGCAGTTTTAATGGAGGAATTTAACTTTCAACCAAATAATTGAATTTTCTACCAAATAGGACAAATTTTCAACTGAAAAAAGGAATCTTCGACAACGGAGTTCAACTATCAACTACGTAGTTAAATTTTACATCAAATAGTTAAATTATTCACTAAAAGGGGTAAATATTTAACTGAAAAGAAAAATTATAGTAAATAATAGGAATGTGACATTTTCAGTTTAAAAATAATGTTGAAAAAAAGGAAAACGAATTTTCAATGAAAGAGTAAAATTTTTAATCAATAAGATGAATTTCCAACTGAAAGAAATGAATTTTTAACAAATGAGTTCTGCTGTCAAGCAAGTACTTCAACTTTCAACAAAATAAATGGATTTTCTAACAAATAGTTGAGTTTTCAACTAAAAAGATAAATTTCCAACTAAAAACGAAAAAGTTACATTTTCTGTCAAAAAATTAATGTTTAACCTCACGAATACAAAATTTGAACAAAAGAGTCTAATTTTCAACAAAAAAAGATTTTTAATTCAAGAGTGAACAAAAATTCAACAAACTGTTGAATTTACAAAACAAAAAGGCGAATTTTCAATGATCGAGTTGAATTTTAAACCAAAAAGAAAGACTTTCTAGCAAAATTGTTGAATTCAAAATCAAATAATGAATTCTCTATCCAAAATGGACGAATTCGCAATCAAAAATATCATTACAGACTTTTCAACAATCAATTATTAACTTTCAACCAAAAATAGTTGAATTTTCAACCAAAGAGATGAATTTTCAATTAAGACGATGAATCTTTACCTGGAATAATTAAGTTTGTAGTTAACTAAAGTAATTTTCAACAACACCAAAAACGAGCATTCAACTCCTGATTTGCTGATAAACTCTGATTTACTGTGAGGAAAGGCTCTCTAATGAGCTGATCAAACTGATTTTTGGAAACATTAGAATTGGAGAGATGAATGAGGAGGAGAGAGAGGAGTGTCCAAATAACAATTAGCGAGGACACTGATTTCCCCAATACAATTTATGCGTAATTTTGAAGCTTTGAGAGTCGTATATAATTCACACTGACTTTTGGAAACATCAGACTTGAAGAGATGAATGAGGAGGAGTAGGTGGTGGATGAGGAGGAGGTGAAGGAGGGGGAGAAGGTGGGGGAGGAGGAGATCGAGGAGGGGGAGAAGGTGCTGGAAGAGAAGGTGGAGGCGGAGGAGGAGACGACGGAGGAGAAGTGTCACTGATGTCCCCAATACAATTGATATGTAATTTTCAAGCTTCGACAGTTGATCATCATTCACACCGATTTTCGGAAACATCAGACTTGAAGAGATGAATGAGGAGGAGGAGTAGGTGATGGATGAGGAGGAGGAAGAGGAGGAGGAGTGTTCGGAGAAACCAATGAAATAAATAAAAGGGTGCTATAGTATTTGGTCACTGATGTCCCCACAATCCAATTTATGTGCAATTTTGAAGCTTCGAGAGTCGATTATCCTTTACAATAATTTTTGGAAATATCAGACTTGAAGAGATGAATGAGGAGTAGGTGGTGGATGAGGAGGAGGTGGGGGAGGAGAAGAAGGCACTGAAAGAAGAGGACGAGACAATGGAGGAGGAGAAGTGTCACTGATTATGAGATGATTATGATGAGATGAATGAGGAGGAGGAGTAGGTGGTGGGTGAGAAGGGGGTGGAGGAGGAAAAGCTGGAGGAGCAGGAGGGGGAGGAAAAGGAAAAGGGTTCAAATGACAAAGTTCCATCTCAGAGAAACCAAATGAAGAGGTGTTAATTCATGATGAACAAATAAAATGATACCACAGTATTGAGGATGCTGATGTCTCCAATACAATTTATATGCAATTTTGAAGCTTGGAAAGTCGATTATGATTCAGACTGATTTTTGAAAACATCAGACTTGAAGATATGAATGAGCAGGAGGTATAGGTGGTGGATGAGGTGGAGGAGGAGGTGGCGGAGAAGGAAGAGTGTCCAAATAAAAAGGTTCCATTTTGGAGAAACCAAATGAAAAGGTGTTGAATCGTGGAGATCGAATAAAAAGGTGCTACAGTATTGAGGACACTGATATCCCCAATACAATTTATATGCAATTTTGAAGCTTCGTCAGCCGATCATCATTCACACTGATTTTGGGAGACATCGGACTTGAAGAGATGAATGTGGAGAAGGAGTAGGCGGTAGATGAGAAGGAGGTGGTGGTGTTGGAGGAGTTGGAGGTGGTGGAGGAGGTGGGGGCGGCGGAGGAGATGGAGGAGGAGAAGATGTAGAAGGAGAAGTGTCCAAATGACAAGATTCCATCTCGGAGAAACCAATAAAACAAATAAAAGGGTGCTACAGTATTTGGACACTGATGTTCCTAATATAATTTATATGCAATTTTAAAGCTTCGACCGTCGATCATCATTCAAACTGATTTTCGGAAACATCAGACTTGAAGAGATGAATGAGGAGGAGGAGTAGGTGGTGGACGAGGAGGAGGAGTGTGTGGTGGATGAGGAGGAGGAGTATGTGGTGGATGAGGAGGTGGTGGAGGTGGACGCGGTGGAGGTGGATGTGGAGAAGGGGGAGGAGGAGGAGGTAGAGGAGGAGGAGATGGACGAGGAGAAGATGAAGAAGAAGAAGTATCCAAATTATAAGATTCGATCTCGGAGAAACCAATGAAACAAATAAAAGGGTGCTACAGTATTTGTAGACTGATGTTCCCAATATAATTTATATGCAATTTTAAAGCTTCGATAGTCGATCATCATTCACACTGATTTTCGGAAACATCAGTCTTGAAGAGATGAATGAGGAGGAGAAGTAGGTGGTGGATGAGGAGGAGGAGTGTGTGGTGGATGAGGAGGAGGTGGAGGTGGTGGATGAGGAGGTGGTGTGGGTGGACGCGGCGGAGGTGGAGAACGGGGAGGAGGAGGAGGAGCTGGATGAGGAGGAGATGAAGAAGAAGTGTCCAAATGACAAAATTCCATCTCGGAGAAACCAAATGAAAAGGTGATATCTCCTGGAGACCAAATGAAAAGGTTCAAAACAGTTGAGGACACTAACCCAATACAATTTATATCTGATTTTGCTGCTTCCAGAATTACTGTGAGATTATGAAAGTGAAAAAAACCTAATATCAAAAAAATAGGGGCCACCCTATTTCCGAGGTATCTTCAGGTAGGAAAGGCTTGATATCCCAAACTTGAATTGAGTTTATCATCAATTTCTCGCTTCCTTGCACCTATCCAATTGCTGCCATTGATTATATTAGGAAGACAGGACAGGCCATACTAAGCGCGGTTTGCAGTGCCGCATGAATTAGAAGCGCAGACATATAACATAGAAATATGGATTACAGAGGAACACGGACCCTAAGTTACGTCCACTGCATCGCAGACCGCAACTACATTTCTGTGTTACGGCATGAGAATCGCAAAGCCGAGTAAAGACTATCATAAGGCAGAGTTCGCTTAAATGCGAGTAATGGTCTGGAATGATAAAAAAAAGGAAAGCTGTCGCAGCTGGATGGTAAATCATTGGGTTAAAGCTGGTTTATCATAAAGTTTAAGAAAAGAAGAAATTTGAACAAAATCGGACTTATCAGTTTTTATCATTTAAATAGAGTAATTTTTAATAGAGAAGTATAATTTTTTACCCGTAAAGACGAATTTTCAACAGCAAAGTTAATTTTCAATCAAAAATATGAATTTTCAACAAAGAAGATTAATTTTCTACCTAACAAAATTAATTTTGAACAACGGCGTTCAGTTTTCAGCTTAAAATTCGAATTAAAAAAAAATAGGATACATTTTCAATAAAGAATGAAATACTATAATTAACAAATGCAAATATTAATTTCGCAACCAATCAGAAATTAATTGATGACAAAATAAAAAATTTTTTTACGAATTAGGTGAATTTTTAACCAAAAAGTTACATTTTGGGCCAAAAAGATGAATTTTTCACCCAGGAGATTTTTTTTCTGCAAACAGAGATTTAGTTTAAAGCCAAAAAGACGAATTATCTAGGAAACAGTTAAAATGTCAATTGGATATTATGATTTTTAAATAGAAAAGATTATTTTCTACCAAATTGTTGAATTGTCAACGCAAAAAAACGAATTTTCTACACAAAATTTAATTTTTAACTCGAAAATATGACGTTTCAACAAGAAAGC
>CAKNXH010000434.1:37302-65158 GCA_932178445.1 Andricus quercusramuli
TTCAATAAAATAGTTTGATTTTCTTTCAAATTGTTGAATTGTATAGCTAGGAAAACAATTTATCTACCAAACAGCTGAATTTTCATACAATAATAATATGATTATCAAAAAAAGTTAATTTTCGACCAAATAGTTTAATTTTCGAATAAATAGTTCAATTTTTACCCAAATAGTTAAATTTTCTACCGAAATAATTAAATTTTTAACCAAAAATATGAATTTTCAACCAAAATATGAATTTCCAACAAAAAAGATCACTTTCAATCAGAAAGTTTAATTTTCTACTAAATTCTTGAATTGTTGAGCTAAAAAGAAGAAGTTTCTAGAAAACAGTTGAATTCTTAATTGATTAATTAATTTAATTTGTTAACAAAAAAAAATTTAACCCGAAATTGAGAATTTGCAAAATAAGAGATATGGTTTACAACCAAATAATTGAATTTTTAACTAAAATGATAAATCTTCAGCCGAAAAAGATTTGATTTAAATCAATTTGAGTTCATCCAAAAAAGACAAATTTTACACAAAATATTTAATTCCTTAACAAAAACAGCTTAATTTTCAATCAAAAAGCTACATTTCTCACATTTTTACCTGAATTGTAATCCAGATAGTTCAACTCTCAATTAGAAAAGATAATTTTTAAATTAAAAATATAAATTTTCTTTCAAATGGTTGAATTTTAGTCAGAAAAACGAGTTATCATTAAAACAGTTAAATAAAAAAAAATGATTATTCAGAAAAAGTTAATTTTTGACCAAATGGTTAATTTTTTAAATAAAAGTTCAGTTTTTAACCAAATAGTTCAATTTTCTACCAAAATAATTAAATTTTCAACAAAAAATATGAATTTTAAACCAAAATATGAATTTCCAACAAAGAAGATCATTTTCAACCAGAAAGTTTAATTTACAACGAAATTCTTGAATTGTTAAGCCAAAAAGTTTCTAGAAAACAATTGAACTTTCAACCTGAAAATGCGAATTTACAAAAAAAAATTCCAACCAAATAATTGAATTTTCAACTGAAATTATGAATTCTTTAACCAAAAAAGATTTTAAATTGTAATCAATTTGAATTCATCCAAAAAAGACGAATTTTAAACAAAATATTTAATTCCTCAACAAAAACAGATTAACATTTTACCAAAAATTTCCATTTTATACATTTTGACAAGAGTTGTCATCTCAATAGTTGAATTCTCAATTAGAAAAGATCAATTTTCAATTCAAAATATCAATTTTTAACCAAAAACGGAATAGTCATATTTTCAGTTAGACAAATTAATTCTCGGTCGAAAAAATAAATTTGCAACAAAACAGTTAATTTTTCATCTGAAGAAATGACTTTTGAACTGATAAAAGACGTTTTTTCAAAAAAAATACATAAATTTGCAACTAAAAAAGATCAATATTGAACCAAATACTTGAATTATTAAATAAAAAATATTTACTTGCAACCAAAAATGGAATAGTTAAATTTTCAGTAGAAAAAACTAGTTTTCGGCTCAAAATGAAAACAATGCTCAAATTGATAATGAAATTTTTCATCAAATGGTCGACTTTTTAGCCAAACGAGATGAATTATTAGAAAAAAAATAAAAGAAAAATAGTCTTTTCATCGGAAAATCAATCAATTTGAAAACAAAAACAATTGGTAATTTTGTTGCAAAACTGTTGAATTTTCAACAAAAAGTTCATTTTCAACCAGACAGCTGCATTTTTAACCAAAAAAGGTGCAAATTCTAAGGAAAGAGATGAATTTTCAAAACAAGAATCTCGTTTCGAGTCTCGCCTCCAATCTCGTCTCGAGTTTTGCTTTAAATTTCGTCTCCAGTCTCGTTTTGAATATCGTCTCGTTTTGAATTTCATCTCGAGTCTCGTCTTGGATATTGTCCCGATTCTCGTTTTGACTTTCATCTCGAGTCTTGTCTTGAATATTGTCTCAGCCTTATCTTGAATATCGTCTCGAATCAAAATAATGAATTTTAAATCTCGTCTCAAATCTCGTCTTAAGTCTCGTATCGAATCTCGTCTAAAACGTTGACTTGAAGCTCGTCTCAAATCTCATATTGTGATCCTTCTTGATTCTCGTCTTGAATGTCGTATCGTCTCGATTCTCGTCTCGAGCCTCGTCTTGAGCCCCCTCGAATCTCGTCTTGAGTCTCGTCTCGAATCTTATCTCGAGTCTTTTAGGCTTCTTAATTTTGAAATATGAAAGTGACATAATTTTTGGCGCTAACCCCCTCCCATCCACCTAAAAAAATTTGTAACGTAGTTTGTTGATGGCCCGTTAGTGGCACATATCATTTTTCCTGGAATAGTTCTCCGCACGCCACATTCATATGTATGAGCCTTTTTCTACCGTTTACATAATTCTGCGGAAATTTAAGCTGAATCATCCAGCATAAATTATAATAGATCAATAGTAAAGAAGATCATATGAATTGCTAGAGGCCTCGTTCTTAATAGGATTGACATAACCAGGAAGTTTCCTTTCCTAAGTAGTAAGGGGCACCCCTTACTACTTTTCTACCTCAGTGATTGATGTTTATCTGTATATGTTGAGTAATGGATTGCGTGGGTCAATCAAACCGTTCCGTGCAATGACCAACTTTTTATTTAAGTTATTCTAAATTGAATAAAGTGAACGGACAAGATCAAGTCCAGATATATACGTCAGGTGTAATTGGCTCTCTTAAGCCTCCATATTCTGGGTTTGGTCTTTCGAGCTAAAAGGTTTCTATGAATATATGTAGATCAACATACAAAAACTTCCAACCAAATAGTTGAAAATAAAAAAAATGAATATTTAATTTAAAAAATTCAATAATATAGTTGAATCTTCAACCAAACCGATTCATTTTTATTATAAATGAAGAATCTTCAACCAAAAAAATTAATTTTTCACAGAAGAGTTATAATTTTCAACCAAGTAGTAGAATTCTTGAAAAAATATGAATTCTGAAAAAAACATGTAGCAGATGATATTTTATTCAAAAAAGATTTTAATGTTAAGTAAAAACAATTGAATTTAAGCCAAAAGAAGAATTTAACAAAAATGGGTATATTCTCAACCATGAAAGATTAATTTTCAACCAAATAGTTGTATTTCTAAATAAAAGACGAATTTTCATCTAAATAGTTGAATTTTCAACCAAGAAAGATTCTTCAGTCTAGCGAAAAAATATTTCAACTATTTTCTTGAATTGTAAACCAAATTTCCGTAGAAAACAAAATTTTCCACAAAATACTTGAATTTTCAGCTCGCAAGTATGAATTTTTGATACAAAATTAATTATTAACCAATTAGTTCAATTTCCTATAAAAATAGTTGTAGAGTCAACGTAAGAATATGAATTCTGAATCAAACAGTTGAATTTCCAACAAAAAAATGCCTAAAAAAAAGGGTTGAATTTCCTATAAAATAAATAAATTTTCACCGAAGAATATTTGGCTGTTGAACCAAAGAGATATATTTTTACCGAATGAGATGAATTTCAAAATAGACGAACTTTCTATAAAATAGTTGAATTTTCCACCCGCGAATATGAATTTTTATCTAAAAAGATTAATTTCTTTAAATAGTTAAATTTTCTACCAATATAGTTGACCTTTCAACCCAAAAAGAAGAATTTTCAATGAAACAGTTGAACTTTAAACCAAAAATAATGATTCTCAAACAAAAGTATAGAATTTTCTAAAAATAATTAAATTTCCACCCAAAAAAGATGCATTCTAACAAAAAAATATTACAGCAGACATTTAAACCGAAAAGAATTAACTTTGAACTAAAAACATTTTGATTTTTATTCAGAGAGATGAAATTTCGACTAATTTTCAACTGAAATTATGAATTTTCAACTGGAATAGTTAAATTTTTAATGAAAAAAAAATCAATTTCCTACAAAAAAAAACGAATTTTCAACTAAATAGATCAATTTTCAACTAAAATTTTGAATCTTAAACCAAAAAAGTGAATTTTTAATAAAGCAATTCAACTTTTGAGCAAGTAGTTGAATTTTCAATAAAAAAGATGAATTTTTAACAAAAAAATGTAATAGTTGATATTCAAACAAAAAATAATCCGATCGAAAAAAGAGAGGAATTTTCAACTAAAGAAATTCATTTTTTAACTGAAAAGACGATTTTTTAGAAATGAAGATTTTGTAGTCAATAATGAAAAAAAGTTCATCCAAATTGCGAAATTTCGAAACAAAATATGAATTTTCTGTAAAACAGTTGAATTTTCAATTCGGAAAAATTAATTTTCAACAAAGCAGTTAATTTTCAACGAAGCAGTTGCTTCTTTAACCAAAAAAGAGGACATTTTTTCCAGAAGAGAATTTTTCTAACAAAAAAGCCAAATTTTTATCTAAAGAGATAATTTTTTAATAAAGAAAGGAAAAGTAACATTTTCACTAACAAAAATTTTTTTGAACCAAAAGTGAAACGAGTTTTTACCAAAATACGTAAGTATTGTCAACCAAATATTTAAATTTTCAAACAAAAATTTTAATTTCTAACAAAATAGTTCAATTTTCAACAAAAGAGATGAAATTTCAACAAATAAATTGATTTTTCACAAAGTAGTTAAACTTTTATCCAAGTAGTTTGATTTTCAAATCGAAAAAAGTAATTTTAAATAAAAAAGTTCAACTTTCAACCAAAAACAAATAAATGTTCAACATGAATGATGGATTTTCTAACATAACAAAATTTAAAGAAAACAACCTTGAACCAAGTGTTTGAATTTTCAACCAAAAGATACGAATTTTCGAAAAAAAAGTTAAGTCCTCCAACAAAGATTAATTTTTATCGAAAGAGTTGTATTTTTATATAAAAAAGATAAAATATATACTAAAAGTCTCGCCTCCAATCTTTTCTCATATCTAGCTTCGACTCTTGTTTTGAATCTTGTCTCGAGCCTCGTCTCGAAAATCGTCTTGAATCTTGTCTCAAATCTCGTCCTCAGTTCCGATTCGAATTTCGTCTCGAGTCCCATTTAAAAGTTCGTCTCGCGTCTCGTTTTGAATATCATCTCGAGCCTCGTCTCGAGTCTGTTTCACATCTCGTCTAAAAATTTCGTCTTAAATCTCGTATCGAATCTCGTCTCAAATGCTGACTTGAAGCTCGTCTCAAATCTCATATTGTGACCCTTCTTGATTCTCGTCTTGAATTTCGTATCGCCTCGATTCTCGTCTCGAGTCTCGTCTCGAACCTCGTCTTGAGCCTCGTCTTGAGTCTCGTCTCGAATCTTGTTTCGAGTCACTTTTTGTGTCTCGTCTCGAATCTTGTCTCGAGTCACTTTTTGTGTCTCGTCTCGAATATTGTCTCGCCTCTCGTGAAAAATTACGACCGACGGATAGACACTCATCCTAAACTATAATGCTTTCAGCATAGGGCTACAAAACCCAGAAAAAACTATTAAAAAGCCGCTAACCCGTTCTAATAACGATCCAAACCACGTGCAGACGAGCAAAGAGAAGCCATGATGAAAATAAATATAAGAGTATAAAATGAATGCAAATGATGTTATGTTGTCTATTCGATTCGTCACCCTTGGAGAGTCTGGACGGTTTATCAAATTCATCGTCACGTCGCGTGGTCCACGTGGTCCTTTCTTTAGGGCGAGACGTCTCTCCCAATTGTTCATGGGAAGCCATCCGCCACTGTAGACGAAAATACTAAAATAGTCGATACGCGTGAGTCGCATGGGGAAAGGCTGAATCTACCATCAAACTCCCTCGGGAATCCCTCAGAGTCGCGAAAACAACATTGACGCGAGAACGACGCGTGTTTTGCAAGAAGGTGCGGAAGGACGTTGAATTACTTACACTCGCTCCTTCTCCACCCCCAACCCCCAACCCCTTCCTCTTCCACCCTCAAAATTCACCAGTAAGGCGGTAAAGGACAAGTATTGCGAATGAGTCCCTTTCATCTTAAGCTTCGGCGAATGCAAATTGCCCTTGTCGTAAAACGCCTCCAGAGTCGCGTTGGGATACGTTGACGATGATAGACGCAGACGACGTATCGTCGAAGAAGAAATAGAGAGAAAAAAAGAAAAAGGAGAGGAAAAAATGGCAATTTCCTTCTCGTCTTCAACTACTTGTTCTTGTATTGCGATAGCGCAAAAAAAATCGATCGGCGATAAAAGAAATATTCATTGTTCCTATACCCTCGCTATTTTCCACCCCTTCACATTTTCCATTTTCCTCCCTTTACGATGAGGCTTCGATTACTCTTCCACGCCGCATGATTTGCTGGCTAAAGAAAATTGTAGCTCACATTTTTATTCATCTGTTTCTGTTTTTTTTTACTACGAGAAATTCATGCGTGGAGGAACATTTTAATTTCAAATTCGGTACGGGAATAATAGGGGGATGAATTTTTTTAAATTGAAATAATGTAGGTAGCATAAGACAAATCTTCAACCAAAAAGTATAATTTTCAACCAAAAAAGATTTTTTAGTTTACAAAGTAACAAATTGTAACAAAATAATTCAATTTTTGAGCCAAAAAGACGAATCTTCTATAAAACAGTCAAATCTGAACCATAAAATATGGACTTTCAATAAAAAACTTTCTTTGCAACCAAAAAATTCAATATTCAACAAAATAATAATTATTTTTTCAACGTAATAATACAATTTTTAACCAAAAAAGATAAATTTTTAACAAAGAATGTAATAGTGATATTTCCCCATAATGATTTTTATTTAAAATAAAAAACTGTTATATTCATCCAAAAAATACCAATTTCTAACAAAATAGTTGATTTAGAAAAAAAGATTCCTCAATCAAGAAAAACAAATTACCACCGGAGTTGTAGAATTTTTAGCCTAAAAAGAAGAATTTTCTATAAAACAGTTGAATTTTCAACAAACAAGTCAATTGTCAAGAAACTCATTTTTTTTTAAATCCTCTCTTTGATTGAAAATTTAACTATTTTTTCGAAAATTCAACTATTTGGTGGAGGGTTCAAATATTGTTATTATTAAATGAATGAATGAATTTTCAACAAAATAGTTAAATTTTCAACCAAAGAGAGGAATCTTCAAAAACAAAAAAATGAGTGTTCAACCAAATTCTCAAATTTTAAAACCAAAAAAAAATTTTGTTTACAAAATAGTTGATATTTTAACAAAAAAAGATTTTAATGAGAATCAAAAACAGTTGAACTCATCCAAAAAAGGCCCATTCGCAAAAAAATAGTTGACTGAAAAAAAAATTTTAATCAAGAAGGAAAAAAGTCAAAAAAATTGTGGAATTTTCAAGCCAAAAAGGCGAATTTCCAATGAAAGAGTTAATTTTCAACCACATATTTGAACTATCAACAAAATTCTTAAATTTTCAGGCTAAAAAGTCGAATTCTCTACAAAAACGTCATTTTTTGTTGTTAAAGTTTTCTCTCTTTGGTTGAAAATTTAACTTTTATTTTGTTGAAAATTTAACTATTTCGTTGAGAGTTTGAATATTATTATTATTATTCACAGTTCAATAATAAGAATGATAATGATAAAAATATGTGAACTTTCAACAAATAGTTCAATTTTCCACAAAATAGTTAAATTTTCAAACAAAGAGATGAATCTTCAACCAAAAAAATGAGTTTTGACAAAACTATTGAATTTTCAATGAAATAATGTATTTTCAACCAAATTCTTAAGTTTTTTAAGCTGAGAAGACAAATTTTCTATCAAAAAGGTTTCACTCTCAACTCGAAAATATGAATTTTCAAAGAAAAAGTTCATTTTCACCCTCATAATGTTATTTTCAATAAAATGATAATTAATTTTTCGACCAAATAATACACTTTTTATCCAAAAAAGATGAATGTTTAACTAAAAATGTGATAGTTTATATTTCAATCAAAGCATTTTTTTACCCAAGTTAGAAACTGTGGAATTCATCCAAATAATATCAATTATCCACAAAATAGTTGATTAAAAAAAAAAAATTCGTCAGTCAAGAAAGAAAAAAATTGGCACCCAAATTATTGAATTTTCGAGTGAAAAGACAAATTTTCAACAAAAAAATTAATTTTCAATCAAGCAGTTGAAACTTCCACAACAATAGTTGAATGTTAAACCAAAAAAAGATGGATTTTGAACAAAAAATTTAATCAAAGTCCAATACTCAAGTTAATTTATAGAATTCCTGAAAAGAAAACAAAAAAACTTAACTTTCCACCAAAAATAGTTTCGTTTTTCTTATCAGTTTCTATGAATTCAGTTCACATTTGAGCCAAAAAACGAGGAAGAAGGAAAATTTCCTAGAAAAACAGGGAAAAAAAGAGAAATTCTTAAAAAAAAGGGGAGAAAGTAAAATTCGTGAAAATAGGGGAAAAGAGGGGAATAGTGTAAAGAGGGGAATAGTGTAAAAAGTGTGGAGTCAGCTAACGAAGCTTCATTGTCAGGAAGCACCCTTTCAATTATGAAAGTTGAATATTGATGCTTGAGCCAATAAAATACCTGAGAATGTAGGAAGATAGATGGTTGATAGGATGATAGAGGCTAACGATTCCACTCGAGTCGAGGCGAGACGAGGCGAGGCGAGGACGCGGCAGATGGCTTCTGCATCACAAACCCTTCAACAGCAACTATCGCGTGACTAGTGACTACAATGATCGATGCTTGGCCGAGTTAAATAATTCAGACATTTCTGTTCTTCAGACTTGTTAATATCCATTTCTTACTTCCATCTGACCCTGAGCCACGATCATTCCTCCACTTTTCCTTACTGAACTTGCTATATGTTGTGATTCATCATCAGTGAAACAATATACCGGTTGAGGTCAGTATTGGCATACATTTTGACAAATAGTAGCTAAATAGAGGCATTTTGTTTTTTAAATACTGAACTTATGCATAATATGCATAATATTGCGCAATATACTAGGCTGAATACTCGTGCACTGCCGCCCTCACGAGGCAAGAGTGGCAGCCGTTTCTCGCCCCTGAAGCTGAAAAACTTCGCGGGCTAGAATTTCTAGGAATTCCTAAACCGAGAGTTCTTAAACCGAGAGTCGGGTGTATTTCATTATTAGCTGAAAATCTACCTTTTTTGGTCAGAAATTGAACCACTTGGTTGAAGGTTGAAAAATTTTGTTTAAAAAAGGTTTTTTTTTCGTTTGAAGATTCATAATTTCATAAATTAGGTTTCCATCCGACTGGTTAGCTTATGATAGATTTCTTCAGGCCTCTTACCAGTAATTCAATGTTAAATTTTGTCTATCAACTTTTTTCCCAAAAATAGGGTCCTACTTCATAGCAAATCAAATTTTCGTTCCACGAAATTGAAAACCATGTTAAGTCTTACATTTTTCTTTTACTGAGAATTCATATTTTTTTGCTGAAAATTCCACAACTTGGTTAAAAGTTGAATTGCTTTGTTAAAAATTAATTTGATCATTGAAGGTTTATTCCTTCAGCTGGACATTTATCTCGTTAGTTAAAAATTCGACTTTTTCGTTGAAAATTATTAACTGAAAATAACTGAAAATGTAAATATTCTATTTTTGTTTGAAAATTGATCCTTTTCAATTGAAAATTCAACCAATTGAGTGAATGTTGAACTATTTTGTTAAAAACTAATTTTTTTGGTTGAAGATTCATCTTTTTAACCGAAAATTAGTTACTTTCAGGGTGGAAAACGAATTCGGCTGAAAATCAATCTTTTTTGGTTAAAAATTAATCTTGGTTGATGATTGAAAAATTTGGTTAGAAAAATGTTTTTTTTTTTTTTGTTGAGGGTTCATCATTTTAATTGAAAATTAATTTCTTTGGTTGAAAGTTAAACTATTTTGTTAGAAATTCATTTTTTGGTTGAAGATTCATCTCTTTTGATGAGAATTCGTTTTTTGGTTAGAAAACGAATATTCCTGGTTGAAATTTCGGCATTTTTTGCTGAAAATGCCACTATTGGGTTATAAATTAATATTGTTCAGTTAAAAATTAAAACACTTGGTCGTAGATTGGAAAATTTGGTTAAAAAAATGTTTTCTTGTTGAGGGTACATCCTTTTAATTGAAAATTTATTTCTTTGGTTAAAAGTTGAAAAATTTTGTTAAAAATTAAATTTTTTGGTTGAAACATGAACTATTTGGTTAAAAATATTTACGTATTTTAGTAAAAACTTGTTTCACTTTTGATTCAAAATAAATTTTTTTAAATGAAAATGTTACTTTTCTATTTTTTGACAAAAATTGTTCTTCTTTAGTTGAAAATGTTCGTTTTTGGTAGAAAATTATTTCTCTTGGTTTGAAAATTTCTTGTTTTGTTTGAAAATGCAAATATTTCGTTTAGAATTAACTTTTTTGTTGAAAATTCAGATTTTTGGAATGAAAATTCAACTGTTTTACAGAAAATTCGTCTTTGACTAGAAAATTTAAGAATTTGGATGAACTATTTGGTTGAAAATTAAGTTTTTGGCTGAGAAATCTTTCTTTTTTACTTATTTTTCGTTAAAAATGTAACTAATTATTCCATTTTGGTTACAAATTCAACTTTTTTGTTAATATTTCAGATATTTATTTGAAAATTCGTGTATCTTGTTGAAAATTAAACAGCTTTGTTAAATAGCATCCTTTCTGGTTTTAAAGTCATTTATTTTGTTGAAAATTTGTCTTTGCGGTTGACGTCAACTGCTTTTAATTTAAAATAATTTTTTTATGAAATATCAACTATAATATTTTTCCTTAAAAATATTTTTCAATCAAAATGATTCTATTTTATAGAAAACTCAACAATTTTGTTAAAAAGTAATTTTTTGGTTGTAAGAATCTTCATTTACTTGGAAATTCATCTCTGGTTGAAACTTTTATAATTGTTTTGTGGAAGAATCGTTCTCTTTTGGTCGAAAATTTAATTTTCAACTAAAAATTTAATTGTACACGTGAATCTAGTTTAGGTGAAATAATCCACCATAATGCCAATTTGGACAAACGAAAAAAAACTTGAATTTGGAAAATATCCATGTGTTTCATCGTGCAACCCCTGAAGTGTGGCTGAGAATAAAACAATGCAATTAAAACAATTGTTTTGACAAAATTAAGCGTAGAGGAGTGAATGTTGAATTTTGTTATTGAAAACGTTCCCTGGTCGATGGTCATTGAAATGACAATCTCAATCAATGTGCGTGGCCTGCATTTGAATTTGATATTGTTGAAACTAAGCCGCGATGTTTCGGATCGGATAGGATCACTCCCGCAATTGTTCGGCACCATTGGTCTGCGTGTCCTGCTAAATAATCCAATATTATGCAGTGTGACCTGTGGCATTTCACCATGAATTCACGGGTGACTATTTGATGACAAATATGTTCCGGGAGTATAGATAGACATGGGGGTTTCTAAATCAAGATTATTTATAAATAAACTATAATTAGATTACCTTACGGACTTTGTGACCCTTCCACAGCTGAAGTGGTTCATGTCCATTGTCCATGCTAAGTTTCTAGAATCCTCTGACGTCATATAATAATACTGCGCAATTGTGAGAAACAAATTTGCGTAAACAAGAATGAACAGCAATAGATCCTTGTTATTTTCTCATTACTATATAATTGAGTAGAAAACATTAAAGACAAATCAAAATATGAACCCGAAAGTGTTTACACAAAATACGTTATTGAGATAAAAGTTAATAAATAAAAAGTTGATAATAAAAGATAAAAGTTGTTTACGCAAATTCTTCTCTAACGATTGCACAATATTATTGTATGACGTCATCCAGAATATTCTAGAAACTTAGCAAGGACATGAACCACTTTACGTCCATGCTAAGTTTCTGGAATCTTCTGTTTGGCGTCATACAATGATATTGCGCAATTGTGATAGAATAATTTGCGTAAACAACTTCAAGGTTATTCACTGTCTCCATTTAGCATTTCAAGCTAACACTTTCGGGGTTATGTTTCGAATTGTCCTTGTATAATTTTACTACTTCATATAGTTATCAGAAAAAAACGGGAGAGCAATAAACCATCCTTGTTTCTCTTCTCAGAACTATATAACTGAGTAGAAAATACAAGAAGAAATCAAAATATAACCCTGAAAGTGTTCACGCGAAATGCTCAATTGAAATAAGAAATGACCTTGAAGTGGTTTACGCAAATTCCTCTCAGAATTGTACAACATCTTCTATGACGTCATCCAGAATATTCTAGAAACTTAGCAAGGATATGAACCACTCTACGTCTATGCTAAGTTTCTAGAATTTTCTCTTTGACGTCATACAATAATATTGCGCAATTGTGATAGACAAATTTGCATAAAGAACTCCAAAGTTATTCACTATCTCTATTAGGCATTTCGCGTCAACACTTTCAGCGTTATATTTCTATTTGGCCTTGAATTTTTTTACTACATATAATTATAAGTAAAAAACTGGGAAGCAATAAATCATCCTTGTTTCCTTCTCAGAACCATATAACTGAGTAGAAAATACAAGAATGAATCAAAATATAACCCTGAAAGTGTTTACGCGAAATGCTTGATTGAGATAAGAAATGACCTTGAAGTTGTTTACGCAAATTCCTCTCACAATTGTACAACATCTTCTATGACGTCATCCAGAATATTCTAGAAACTTAGCAAGGACATGAACCACCTCAGCTGTAGTACTGTCTAGAAGTCGGTAAAGTAGGAATCTTGATATAGACGCCTATCTACTTCCGGTGCCGCTACCACGTGTAAATAACTTAAATTGTTCGCGCAGATTCTATTCCGTTTGTGCTGGAAAACTCGAAAGTTATGAAAGTAAACCCACTGATTGCATTAATTACCTCTTCTTCGTCCTGCATATTTATACGTCGGCCTTTTAAGAGAACGTCATTAGTCAAGCCGTTTGCTCGCGGCGCTGTAATATCATCGCGTCCACGCCTTGCGACGCGACGTCTCGCATAACGAGTTAAGCATTTCCGCTCTTCCTAGCCGGAAGTTCTGATGTCGAATTATTATTTAGAGACTTCACACTCATTCCCCTATTCCACTCTTTTGAACTTTTTTCAATATTTTTTCCTTTTCCCCCTTTTACTAGTTGTTTTGTTTAAATGTAAACTGAATTAAGAGAACAGAATAAGAAAAGCCAATTGTTTTTCGTTGAAAGTTAATTTTTTGTAATTGAAGATTCTTTCATATTTCTGGTTCAGAATTCACCTCTTTTGGCTGAAAATTCTACAATTTTAGTCGAAATTTAATTGTTTTGTTGAAAATTGACGATTTTGTTAAAAAGCCATTTTTTTGAAAGTTGAAATCCTTTTTTAAAAGTCAATTTTTTGGGTAAGATAAAACTATTTCCTTAAAAATTCGTCAGTCTTGGGTAGAAAATTATTATTTTTTTTTACTGAAAATTCAACTATTCCAGTTGAAGATTCATCATATTACATTTTCATTGAGAATTCATATTTTTTGGATAAAAATTCAACTACTTGGTTGAAATTTGAACTACTTTGTGAGAAAGTTATTTTTTGAATTGAAAATTCAACTAATTCAGTAAAGTTTCAAATCCTTTCTGAAAAATTAATTTTTGTGGTTAAAGATTCATCCCTTTGGTTGCAAATTTTGTCTTTTGGTGAGAGAAATTAATATAATTGGTTGAAAATTAATTTTTTCAAACTGAAAATTTAAATATTTCAGTTGAAGATTCACCATTTCGCTTGAAAATTTATATCTTTGGCTAAAAACTGGAATATTTTATTGAAAATTTTTCTTTTTTGGTTGAAAATTCAACTATTCTGGTCGAATATTGACTGTTTTGTTTGAAAATTCAACTCAAAACTTTCTGGCATGGAAACTCAACTACATTGTTGAAAATTTGTCTTTTCTGGTTGAATTCAACTGATTTGAAATCAGTACAGTACTTTTTGGTAGAAAATTCATTTTTTTTGTCGAATATTTCTCACTTTAGTTGAAAATTCATCTCGTTGATTGAAAATTTAACTTTATTGTTAATAATGATTAACTGAGAATAAATGAAAATGTAACTATTTCATTTTTTGTTAAAAATTGCTCTTTTTTAATTGAAAATTCGAATAATTGTGTAAAAGTTAAAAACCCTTTAGCTAAAACCTCATTTTTTGGTTGAAAATTCTTTTTTTGTAGATTATTTTTTGTATGTTTAGAAAAAATTAAAAATTAAACAATTTGGTTGAAAATTAATCTATTTGAGTTGAGAAATAAATTGTGTTGTGGAAAATTGGCAATTTCCTGTTCAATTAAAATTGTAGCTTTAAATTTATACCCTTGCTTAAAGCTTCGGTATTTATAGAAAATTAACCTTCTTGGTTGAAAATTTATCTTCATTAGTTAATGTATTTTTTTTTGAATTCGTCATTTGAAAAATTTACCGTCTTGTTGGAAAGTTCCATTTTTTAGGTTGAAAATTGAAATTATTTGGCTGAAAATTTAACTGTTTTGTTGAAAACTAAATTATTTAAAAAAATGAACTATGTTGTTGAAGAGTGATGTTTTTTTTGCCGGAGATTCAACTGTTCGGATAAAAATTCGACCATGTGGTTGACAATTCAATTATTGTATTGGAAATTCGACTCTTTTGCTTGAATATTCTCCTATTTGCTTGTGAATGTATAAAAAAAATTGTTATGCAAAATTAAATTATTTGCATAAAAAATCATCGTTATTGGAAAAAAGCTTCATTCATTGAATAAAAAATTTCCCAAATTAAAAAGTTTAGTCCAGACATGCCCAACTCGGGGAAATTCCCTCCGGGAACACATGTTCCGCGTCCACCTCTCTTTCTCCTAGAGAGCGGGAGAGGTGGTGGACGCATGCGCGTTGTAGACGCGTACGTCACAGAGGAGAGATTCTCGCAACCGTTTACCCCCACTCCCGCTCTCTAGGAGAAAGAGAGGTGGACGCGGAACATGTGGACGCGGAACATGTGGACGCGGAACACGTGGACGCGGAACATGTGTCCCGGAGGGAATTCCCCCGAGTTGGGCATTTCTGGTTCAGTCTGAAAGTTTCAAGACTAGGAAAATTGGAAAGGCTCTAGAAAAACCGACGAGGAATGATAAATTCGCATTTGGCAAGATTGCACTGGTTGAATTCCACGCGGGTTCATCGGTGCAGTTTCTTTAATTCAAGAATGGAAATATTACGGATCGGTGGTAAAGCTTCTACCGGCTGGAAGTGATTTATACACCAAGCGGTTTGTCGAACGATTCGTCGAGCGGAAGTGCTCGGAAATTTATAGACGGGGACCTTCCAACTAGATTTTATCGTTTGTCAATAAAGTTCCAACGAAAGTAAGTCCTAGGCCTTTATAAAAAGGAAACTTCTATAAAGCTCGAGCTTTCGTTCAACGTGGCCAGATCTATTGTTAAAAATGTGGCAAAAGGCGCGATCATTGACCACGAGCAAACTTCACCCTTGGTCGGAAAATTGAATTATGATATCAAGAACAGGAGTTTTTGGAACGTGATTCTTTTACAAAAGATATAGCAAACTGAGGGTCAATAAAATGCAGGTTTTTCAATAATCCATTTATCCCTTTTATTTGTTTCAACATTTCATGGTTTCCGTAATTTTGTCATTTTTCATCTTCCTTCGTCATTAATATTCAAATAGCAGCATTTTAATCTTGAAATACTTTCAACACAGAATCTTTTATAAACGGAATAAAACAGTATTTCAGTTACAAATTTAAAATTTTCAAACTTATTAATTTATTTTAAACAAAAAAATGTCTTTTCTACTATAAAAGATGGCTTTTTAACAAAGTATTTGAATTTTCAACGAAATAATTGAATTTTTAACATAATAGTTGAATTTTTAATCAAAAATATGAATTCCCAACGAAAAATGTCATAGCTTACATTCAAATCAAAAAACATGAAATTTATACCACAAAAAATTTTTTTTAAAACCAAAAAAAAAAACGAATTTCCAACCAATAAAGATTTTTCACTGAAAAAAGAGAATTTTACCTGAATTGTTGAACCCTCAAGCCAAAAGACGAATTTTCTCTACAAAAATTGAATTTACAAACAAAAAATATGACTTCAGCAAAAAATTATTTTTTCACGAAAGTGGTGCGTTTTTACCCAACAAAAATGAAATTTTAAACCAAGAAAATTTTTTTTTTGCTAAACAAACGAGAATTTTCAACTTAAAAAAATCAATCTTAAAGAAATGGAGCAGTTAGATTTTCAGTTGAAAAATTAATTTTAAAACAATAAAGAAGACTCTTCCAATAAACAGTTGAAAATTTAAACCAAAGATATAAACCTTCCGTTAAAAAAATAAATTTCTAATAATATAATTTAACTTTCTTCCAAGTAGTTGAATTTTCAATTTAAAAAGATTAATTTTCAACAAAATAGTTGAAGTTAAATACTCAAACGAAGAAGAACAATTTTTAACCAAAAAGTTGCATTTTCATAAAAAAAGAAATTTCTACCAAAGCGCATGAATTTATAAATCAAAAAGCTAAATTAAAAAAAAAATAGTTTAATTTTTTGTCAAAAAAGATTTTAGTTGACTGTTCACGATCAAAATATGAATTTTTAACGAGAAATAAGTTTCTACGAAAAAAATTGAATTCTCAATCCAAAGAGACGAATTTCTACCCAAAAAGGATGAATTTTTAAACAAATTGTTGAATTTTCATTCAGAAAAGATTCAAGTTGAATTTTCATCCAGAAAAGATTCCAGTTGAATTTTCACATCAAAATATGAATTTTTTAACAAAAAATAAGTTTCTGCGAACGAAATAGAATTTTTCATCCAAGAAGACAATTTTTTCCAACCAAAAGGGAAGAATTTTCAACGAAACAGTTGGATTCCCTACCAAAAAGTTGAATTTTCATTCAAGAAAGATGAAATTTGTATTAAAACAGATACATTTTCAATAAAAAAGGGACAAATTTATTTTTAAAGTTGAACTTTTATCCAGAAAAGCTTTTTTAACACAAAAATATTAATTTTAAACAAAAAGTAAATTTACTACGAAATAATTAAATTTTCAACAAAACAGTAGAATTTTCCACCAAATAGGTATATTTTTACCCAAGGAAGATGAAATTTATCTTAAAACAGATGAATTTTTAATTAAAAAAAAAAAAAAAAATAGTTGAACTACCATCCAGAAATGTTTTCAGTTCCCTTTTCAAGACCAAAATATTAAATTTAACCAAAAAGTGAATTTTCTATAAAATAGTTAAATTTTCAACTTAAGAGTTGAATTTCCAACCTAAAAAGATAAACTCCCAACAAAAAAAGTCATAATTCATATTCCAATAAAAAAAGATGAAATTTATACAAAAGAAAAGTTGAAAAAAAGACAAATTTTCAAGAAATAAAGGATTTTTACTAGAGAACAAAAATTTTACCTTGATTGTTGAACCTTCAAGCCAAAAGACGAATTTTCTCTACAAAAATTCAATTTACAAGCAAAAAATTTTTTTCAACACCAAAATATTGAATTTGACCCATAAGTGAATTTTCTGCAAAATAATTCCATTTTCAACAAAACAGCAGAATTTTCTACCAAAAAGTATGAATTTTCAACAAAATTGTTGAATTTTAAACCAAACAGTTGCATTTTCAGAAAAACAAATTTTCAAAAGAGAGTTGAATTTTCAACCGAACAGTTTCATTTTCATTCAAGAGAGACTAAATATTTCTTTTGAAACAGATGAATTTAAAAAAAAAAACTTTAAAAAAATAGTTAAATTTTTATCCAAAGAAGATTCTACTTCACTTTCCAATACGAAAATAAGAATTGTAAACTATAAGTTAATTTTCTTCTAAATAGTCAAATTTTTAATAAAAAACTATAAATTTTTGATAAAATTGTTAAATTTTCAACCGAAGAGTTGCATTTTTTGTGAAAAAATATGAAAATTCTACTGAAACAAGTGAATTTTTAAATCAAGAAGACAAATTAAAAAAAAGAGTTGTATTTTCATCCAAAAGGATTTCAATATACTTTTCTACTGAAAAATACAAATTTTCAACAAAAAGTGAATTTTGTAGAAAATATCTAAATTTTCAACGAATCAGTTGCTTTTTTGTCCAAGGTGCAATATTATACGAAAAGAGTTGAATTTTTAACCCAAAAAAGACGAATTTTTAACAAAACAGTTCAACTTGCAAAAAAATGAGGTCTCTTTAAGAAAATTGTTAAATTTGCAACCAAATAATAAAAATTATAGAAAAAAGATAATCTTCACAAGAAAGTTCTTGCGAATTTGAAACAATCATGAGTGGAGGAGCTGTTACGTAACTTAAGTACGGTCCCTAATTCGGAATGAAGTGTTCTTCACGCCTGTAACCGGCAACACTCTGACTACTGTGTACGCTGCGCTGCAAAAACACACTTTATTTTCAATTACGAAAAAAAAAACAAGAACGTTTTCCAAAAAAAAACTTTCTATCCTAACCGATCTAATTGTCTTCAGATTATGTAGTAAAAATATCACGTTCAACAATTCATCCTTTTAGACGTATAGTGGATTAAGCGAAACCGGTACACTTTTGAAGCGCCTTAAGGTCGCAAACCCGCGGTAAACGACAAAGGCTAATTCCGGTAAGACTTGATATTTTTTTCGCAATCTTTTTATTTCAGTATGATCATAATGCAAATTTCGAGCTGAAATAATGCCCTTGATGATTTTTGCAAGCAGTATAATATTTAATGCGAGCCGTTAATGTCGACGTAGGAAGTCGTGAGAAAGACATTTTTAAAGATGGTGCGCACATTTGGCCTTTTATTCGAATGCAAGAACATCACTGTCAGTTCCGCAATGTTCGCCAGAGGTAATTACGAATCAAGAATCCCAAGCTTGTGCATCCAGCAAGAAGAAAACGTAGGCGAATCGAGTAGGCGTGGGTGTAGGCGCGCACCAGCGCAGCGCTCGCACCGTGCCGGCCGGCATAAATACGAGTACATTACCTATCCCATTTACCTATCCGAGTTAATAAGAAGAAATTCGCATATCTCCTCTTCTGGGCTCATTGAGACGCTTTATTATACAATTACAAGACTCAGTACCAGTCGGTATTGAAATTAAAGTCGATACGTGCTGTGACTCCAGTCCAACCGGAATTAAACTCGCAATAAAATCATAAACAAACTAATTAGGAGTAGATAAGCAAAAACCAGATTCTTCTCCTGCAAAGATTGTTGGGTGCTTGTGAAATCACACCTGGACTCTGATGCAAATTTAACAGACTTCGGAGTTAAAAATGATTTTTAAACAGAATAGGATGATTTTTCTCGAAAACGGGGAAAACATTATTTGTAATAAAATTTCTGTAGGTACCTAAGAGATTCAAGCCATTATTTTTAAGTAAAAATTTGAATTTTTCAGTAAACATTTGGCTTTTAAGCCCAAAAAACTGAGTTTTAAACGAAAAAGTTCATTGTTAATCAAGAATAGAAATTTTTAACCAAATAGCAGAATTCTCAACCAAACGGTTTAAATTCAACACAAAAAGTATTACATTTTTTCCAAAAACAGTAGAATTTTCAACAAAATAGTTGAATTTACAAGCCAAACAGACGAATTTTTCAGAAGACAGCTGAATTTTTAACAAAAAAGTTATTTTGGACAAAGACAGACGATTTTCTAACCAAGAAAGATGACTTTCCCACTAAGAAAGTCTAATTTTTTATTGAAAAAGACGAAATTTATGTAACAAAAAAAATTAACCAAAAAATTACTTTCTAACAGAATAGTTGAATTTCCAAGCAAATAGTTGATTTTTCAACCCAAAAACATGAATTTTTAGGAAAATAAATAAATTTTCAATAAACCAGTTATATTTTGAACCTGCAATGATGAATTTTTAGTCTAGAAGATAGATTTTGAAACCCATTAATTGAACATTCTATCAAAAACGATTTTTCGGTCAGGAAAGAAGAAAATTTTCACCAAATTGTTGAATTTCCAAGCCAAAAACTGGAATTTTCCAAAAAAATCAGTTGAATTTCCAACACAAAAATAAAAATTTTCAAGAAAAAAAATTGAATTTCGATCAAATGTTTTGATTTTTGAATAAATAATGGAATTTTTAACAAAAGAGTTGAAAATTCTACCAAAATAGTTAAATTTTCAACCAAATGTGAATTTTTTTTTAAATATGAATTTTCATCCAAATATCAATTTTCAAACAAGAAGATTAATTTTCTACCAAAAACAGACGATTTTGAACAATAAACCAGAATTTCTAACCAAACAGTTACATTTTTTACTAAAATATGTTCCATTTTTACCAAAAAAGATGAATTTTTAACACAGAAAGATTTTTCAGTTCAGAGAAAAAAAAATATAACCAAGTTGTTGAATTTTTGAGACAGAAGCATCCTACAAAACAGTTGAATTTTGAAGCCGAAAATATGAATTTCCAAAGAAAGGTTTATTTTCTGCCAAATAGTGCAAATTTTCAATAAATAATTGAATTTTCAGCAAAATAGTTCAAGATTCTATCCGAATAGTTTAATTTTGAACCAAAAAGATGAATTTCTACCAAAAGAGATTTTTCAATCAAGAACGATTTTTTGATTCAGAATAAAATTTAACTCAATTGTTGAATTTTTAAGCTAAAAACAGGATTTTTCTAGAAAACAGTTCAATTTTCAACCCAAAAATATGAATTTCTAAGGAAAAAGTTGAATTTCTATAAACTATTTCAATTTTCGAATAAGTAATTGAATTTTCAACCAAGAAAATTCCACTAAAAAGGACGGAATTTCGACGGAATACAAGAATTTTGACTCTTATTTTCTATGAAAGAAATTAAATTTTCACAAAAAGAACTTTCAGCACAAAAATATTAATTTTCGATCAAAATTTTAATTTCTAATGAAATAGATGCATTTTCTATCAAGCTGTTGAATTTTAAAAATAAAAAGACCAAAATGATAAAAGTTCAATAAAAAAATGAATGTTTTACAAATTAGTCCGAATTTTTTACCAAACAGTTGCATTTTTAAGCACAAAATATCAATTTTCAACCAAGAAAATTAATTTTCCATAAAAAAAGACGAACTTTTAACAGAATACATGGATTTTCAACCAAATATTCCAACTTTTAACTAAAGAAGATAATTTTTCAATTAAAAATGTAAATTACTAACCGAAAATGGAATAGTCAAACTTTCAGTTAAAAAAAATGAAATTTATACAAAAAAAAAAGTTTTTTTTAGAACTAAAAAGACGAATTTTAAACAAATAAAGATTTTTCACTAGAAAAAGAAAATTTTAACTAAATTTTTGAACCTTAAATTTTCTCTACAAAAATTGAATCTACAAAAAAAATATGACCTCAGAAAAAAATTATTTTTTTTTTGCCAAAAAAGGAGAATTTTCAACTAAAAAAGATCAATATTAAAAAAATTACAAAGCTAAATTTTGAGTTAAAAAATTAATTTCAAACAAAAAAAAAAGACATTTCATTTTGAAAATTTAAATTTTTGAATCAAGACATAAGCCTTCAATAAAAAAAAATAATTCTTAACAATGTAGTTCAACTTTTACCCAAGTAGTTGAATTTTCAATTTATATTTATATTGATGAAATCAAAAAGATAAATTAAAACCATCGAAGTATGAATTTTCAACCTAGAACTGTGTTTCTACGGAAAAAATTAAATTTTCAATCCAAAAAGACAGATTTTTACCCAAAAATGAGGACTCTTTAACAAAACTCTTGAATTTTCTACCCAATAGTTGCATTTTTATCCAAAAAAGATCACATTTCTCTTAAGACAGATGAATTTTTAAAAAAATAGAACAGTTGCATTTTTATTCAAGGAAGATAAAATATTTATTTTAAAACAGATGAATTTAAGAAAAAAAACTTGAACAAAAGAATAGTTACATTTTCATCCAAAGAAGATTCTAGTACACTTTCTAACACCAAAATAAGAATGGTAAACTATAAGGAAATTTTCTGCTAAATAGTCCAAATTTTAAACAAACAGTTGCATTTTCCAAGAAAAATGAAAATTCTACTAAAACAGGTGAATTTTTAAATGGAAATTTGTTTTTTTTTAAATAGTTGAATTTTCATCCAAAGGGATTTCTATAGACTTTTCTACAGAAAAATACAAATTTTAAACAAAAAGTCAAGTTTCTAGGGAATAGTTGAATTTTCAACAAAACAGTTGTATTTTCACCCTGGAAATATCCAATATTTCTACTAAAAAAAAATGAACTTTTAAATGAAAAAGACCAATTTTCAGAACAAATATTTTCCATCCGTAAAAGATTTCAGTTGACTTATCGGCAACAAAATATGAATTTTTAAACAAAAGGTTAATATTATGAGAAAAGAATTGAATTTTTCACCCAAAGAGAAGGTTTTTTAACAAAATAGTTGCATTTGCAGAAAAATGATGTCTTTTTAAGAAAATTGTTCAATTTTCAACCAAATGATCAAATTCATAACATAAAAGATAATTTTCAGGAGAAAGTTTTTGCGAATTTGCAAAAATGACTGAATCCTTGGTGTTTTCTATGATACTACTGATATTATCATAACTTCGGAAAGTTTATATTCTTCACGGTTTATACGATTACGTCTCGTTCCATCCATTACGATGATAAATAACCGTGAAATCGTTCAAATGAAGCTGCTTGAGCCTTACTTCATCGATAATAGAGCGATGTTCCACTTAAAGAACTCGCCTTCGAATGGGTTAATAGATAGTGTCTTTTTGTAGGATTATTGGAAGAAGTGATTAATTTAAAAGCAGACACATGCGACAATTTATCCGCTTTAACTGCAACTGTAATCATATAATTTATTATTCTCTTAAATTCATGCTTGAAAGCATCGAAATGATCACTAATCTACATCCTACAACGGACTGTTATCAGAATTATTAAACAGGTATGGTACGTGTACCTGTAATTCAGAAAAGAAATGTAGCATTAATGAAACCACTTTCGGTAATTGAAACCATTAAACGTGAAAGCTTTCATGTATCCAGAGTGAATGTCCTGACGTTTAATTTCATTTGCAAGACCTAATTTTAATAATGTTTGGCATGCATCAAGCCAAACGACACCAGTGAATTTTGTAACGTAATCAGCAGGAGTTGGAGAATCATTCGTACGCATTGCACAAATCGGGTTCGGTAATATGTATATTTAAAATACATTTCATGTAACCGGCTTAACCCAAATTGAGTTATATCAGCTCACAATTGCACACCAACAATCCACCAGATAAGTATATGCACGGCTCAGCACGCTCGGAAATAAATGATCCCCCTGTGAAAATGAATGGGCTTGGCAATGTTTGTTAAATATCGTTTGAAAGATTCTTCTGCGGTGCGAAAAACTCTTTATTTTCAGAGACATTATCTGCTGTTTTAATAGACTTTTGTCCTGGTGTAGCTTTTATGCAAACGCAGCTAGCTTGCATTTTTCCGAATGCTCGAATTTAAATCACATTTGGGTCACAACTCAGGTGAATTAATTTTTTGACAAGAGGAGAACAATACTTTCATGAAATTATTCTTTCATTTAGACTAATGGGGGAAAAAGGAAGCGAGAAAGTGAATTTATTTTAGTAGAATTGACATTTGGATTAAGTTCTCTTCCTAATAAAAGTTGTTTTTATATAGAGTATTCAGGTCGGTCAGTGACTCTGAAATTAGCAGTGATCAAGTCAACGAAATGCCAGGCCAGAAACGAAATGAAATGTTGGACTATTTTTGCATCCGTCAATATTACTTAATAATTCACGCATGTTTGCGAATTTAGAGACTCGAGAAGCCATTCAAGAGAAGGAGCTATTCAAAAACTAAGTCAAATAATTTTTTTACAAATTTAATAATGTAACAGACTTCACAGCCAAAAATGCTTTCAAAAATAAATAATTCTTTTAAATAAAACTCTTGCATAGGTATGATATTGAATCCAACAAGAAACGCTTAAAAATTCATTAAATTCATTAAATTCAAACATTTTTCACAAAATAGTTTAACGTTCTACTGAGGAAGGTGAATTTTCATTAACAAAAGAGTTGAGGTTTTATGCTGCAAAGTCCAAACTTTTAGAAAAGAATCGAATTCTGAATCTGAAAAGATGAATTTTCAACCAAGAAAAATGATCTTTCAACCACTTAGTTGAATTTTTAACAAACAAAAAAATTAATTTTAGACCAAACAGTTGCATTAAAACCAAATATTTGAGGTTTCAAGCGAAAAAAGGAATTTTCAATAAAATATTTGAATCTTTAACCGAATGTTCAAATTTTTATACAAAAAAAGATTAAACTTCAAAAACAAAGAGTTGCATTTTTAAATGAATAGTTGAATGTTCAAGTCAAAAAGACGAATTTTTTTGAAGACATTTGAATTTTCAAACCAAAAGGAGGTGTTTTCTACAAAAAAGACAAAATAGTGAAATTTTGTAACAAAATGAATTTTGTAAGAAATAGTTACACTTTCAACAAAATAATTAAATTTTCAACCAAGTTGATGTATCTTCAATTAAAATTACCAATTAACAACAACAAAATCAAATTTTTAACGAAAAAGTTCAACTTTAAATTATTTACTCAATAATAATAATAAATTTAATAATAATAATTTTAAGTTTTCAACCCAATAGTTGAATTTTTAACTAAAAAAGAAATAAATTTTGAACGAAAAATTCAATAATTAAATTTTCTGTTGAAAAAATTAATTTTCAATCAAAAAACTAATTTTCAACAAATCTTAAGCCGATAAAATAAATTATTTTCAAAGTAGTTTAACATTCAACCAGGAAGGTAAAATATCAATTTGTAAAATTCTGAACACCTGGGTTCGGATCCCAGCGTTGCTGGATACATTTTTTTCACAACTTATAAAAATCAATATTTAAATATTGATTTTAGACCATGTAGCCAAAAACATTAAAATAAAAATTATTTCAATTAATTAGTAGAATTTTCAATGAAAAAGGGTAATTATCAACCAAAAGTATAATAGTTGATATTGCAAAAAAAAAAGATTTCAATTTTCCAGAAAAAACAGTCAAATTCAACCAAAAAACAAATTCGTTATAAAAAATGTAATAGTTGATATTTCAACCAAAAAAGATTTAATTCTTGATAAAAAACAGTTGAATTAAAAAAAAAAAATCTCTACAAAGCTGTTTGATTTTCAACCAATTAGTTGAATTTTCCATCAAAAATTTTAATTTTCTTCCAAAAAAGACAATCTGAGAACAAAATACAAAAATTTTCAACCAAATAGTTAATTTTAAATTGATTGATTTTAAACAATAACAATAAAAATATTTTCAACAAAACATTTGAATTTTCACAACAAAATAAAAAAAAAAACTTTAACCAAATAGATAAGTTTTGAACCAAATAGTTGAATTTTCAAGTAAAAAAGAAATAAATTTTTAACTGAAAGCGTAATAATTAAATTTTCTGTGAAAAAAAATTAATTTTGAATGAAAAAGAGAGTTAATTTCCACCAAATAGTTAAATCTCAAACCATCAAAATGAATTTTTTGAAAATTAGTTCAACTTTGAACCAGAAAGGTTAATTTTCAATCATGAAAAATTGATTACCAATGCAAATTAAATAGTTGAATTTTCACAAAAAAATGAATTAGTTAAATTTTCAGTTTGAAAATTAATTTTTAACTAAAAAAATTCATTTTTAACTGAAAAAATTATTTTTCAACTAAAAAATGTAATATACTGGCAGACTTTTTTAATAAAAAGAATCATCTCTCATTGAAATATAGTTGGCTTTTCTGATTGGGTTCGATTAATTCAGTTCGAATTGAAGGAAAAAAGGTGAAATTTCTAGAAAACAGGGGAAACCGAGAGAAATCCCTCAAAAAAAGGAAAAGAGAGTGAAGTCTGTATTCGCATGCTCAAAGTAAAATGAAGTCACTCATTCTCATTATTTCAACTACAGTAGACACTCACAAGGCGCCCGGTGCTCGGGATCGAGGTCCTCACAAACTGCCTGCTTAATTAAGCCACGCCCCTCAACTGAGACTTGGCGGAAAATATACCCGAGCATTGGCCGATTATTTGAATATCTACTCGCGCACGCGCATCTGATGCCACGATCAAGGCTCTTACTGAATTGAGAGGTGAAGGAAGGGGGAGGCACTTGGCGAGAAAAGGCGCCTTGTGCAAAAGGCGCCTTGTGCAAAAGGCGCTTTGTGTGAGTCTATTATTTAAATTTATATTTTTATATGCTCGATGTCACATTCTGCGTTAACCTTTTCACCGTCACAAATCAAGAAAAAACTTGTTACCTCCCCCCCCCCCTCCCCCATAATTCTGACCGCCTTGAGTTTCGTTCAATCTAAAGCTGCTTAGTGTAATTAGGCCGAGGCATTCGCTGAAGGTGAAATACGATAATGCCAGACGAAACTTTGAAAGAATCCGACGGGAATTCTCTGACCGTAAGACTGGTTCACCGTCGTGTCGCTTCGAGAATTATGTCTCCAGCGACGACGTGTAATTTAGACCCCTTTTCATGCGAACCGCTGCCTGCAAGACTTAAAACATCGGCGGTTCGTTGGATTTAAAGCGTAGGTAGAAATACAGCATCCCACTAAAGAAGTCTAAACAGTCGTTGTAACAACAAACCTTAGTCAGAATTTCAGATGTCACCGGCCAAAATGCTCGTAAAAGGGCGAAAATAGGGTGATTTTTCACGAAAGAAGGGGAATTTTCAACAACCAAAACTAATTTTAGACCAAAAAGTTGTATTTGCAACCAAATAGTTGAACTTTCAAGCAGCAACAATAAAATTAATTATAAATCAGTTGCATTCACAAATAGTTGAATTTTCAACCTACAAAGATGAATTTCCAACGAAGAAGTTTTCTATCAAAAATGAGAAATTTTCTATCCACAAGGATCAATTTTCAATGAAGAAGTTAATCTTTCTACCCAAACAGATGACCTTTTGAGCAAATATTTGAATTTCCTACGAAACAATGAAATTTTCAACAAACTAGTTGCATTTCCGATCAAGCAGTTGAATTCTTAACCAAGAGAGATGGACTTTCAACCGAATAGTGGAGGAGTTGGAATAGTTGATTACAATTCTCAATCAGAAATAAAATAGGTAAATTTTCAGTTTAGAAAATTAATTTTAACTAAGTTCGCACTGAAAAAGGGAATTTTCTTCCAAATCAGTTGAAAATGAAGAATTCTTTAAAAATGGGAAAAGAGTAGAATAGAGAAAAAAGAGTGAAGTCTAGAATTTACGAAAAATCTAGATCCTTTCATATTTTTTCAGCTTTACCTAGGACCAAATAAACGAAAATGTTTAAAAGCTTTTAAATTGAATAGCCAAAACATGTTTGTCGTGATATGAAATTCCATACCTGAGATCGATATTTCACATGGTCAAATATTCCTGTGGAGACAAAATTGAATCAGGAGGTGGCGGAGATGCTTGGCAGAAATTCCAAGGCTATTATCGAGTATCGACTCCTACGATAATGGAACGTACATAGTCGCTCCTCGTGTTGCCACGATGTAGGGTCTAGGATCTTTGCTTTAAAAATCAAATACAGTCAAATATCCCTGGAGATAAAATTGAATCAGAGGTAGCGAATATTTGGCAAAAATTGCAAATTTATTATCGAGTATCAACTCCTACGATAATGGCACTTACGGAGTCGCAAACGTGTACTGCCAGGACGCCGGGTCTAGGATTGTTACGAATAACATAAAGTCAAATATTCCTGTGAAGCCAAAGTTGAATCAGAGGTGGCAGTTGCTTGTCAGAAATGGCAAACTTTTAATCGAGTATCTATTCCTACAATAATGGCACGTACGGAGTCGCAAGCGTGTGCTGCCAGGACGCAAGTTCTTGGATCTTTACCTTTCAAATCAAATACTGT
>CAKNXH010000434.1:72068-84314 GCA_932178445.1 Andricus quercusramuli
ATTCAGCTCTTACAATTGCGCAATATTATTATTCTGTGACGTCATCAGGGATCTTTGAGAATTTGCTAGAAGTTTAGCACGGACATGAACCACTACAGGTTAGAAGCTTATCGATGTCGGTAAGGTACGAATTTGTGATTAGGAACGCCCTTGCCTATCTACTGGTGTAGGAGAGGAAAAGTGTGAAAAGGGTGGTTTGAACGACTTATTCAAGTCCGAATAGGCTATGAAACCCTTTTTTGTAGGCGCAATACGCCTACTTGAACTATTTTCACTATTTTTTCAAAATACTAGCAAAATAGTCTCACTGCCAACAAAAAGTGTCAAATAGTCTGAATATTGTGGTGAGTCTGAGGCCTACAATTAGAATTTATGAAATACTGATGCGCCTTCTCTAAAGTCTAATTTGATGAAATAAGCTGATGTTTAAATTATGCTGTGTAAATTCCGCTTGATGAATAGAGATCGGCCAACATTTACCTTGCGAAATTAGTGTTTCCGCGAATAGTGAGTGCCTATACGCCTTAGTATGATGATAATGGATTTGAAATTCCTGAGAGACAGGCAGGCTCGTTACTCAGGACAGAAATATCGTCGCCCGCGTTTCGGTCGAGTAACGTCGCTTGGTAATTTTCGCTTGGGTATATCATAATAATATAATGTGAGCACCTATAAATGCGGTAGCGGGTAAATGCGGTAGCTGGTGCACGGACCGTCGATCCTCGGGGGCAATCGCGGGTAGAAAGTATAAAATTACACGGCCTCTTGCCTCCGTTACAAACGAGTTGTCGGTCTTTACTCTTTACATTCTCTGCCCTCTGGGGCCTCACGGTCCCCGTCTTGTCTTCCTCGATGACAGCGAAAACCCCACTGAGGATACAAAGTAGCAGGGTAGCAGATGAGGAAGGGGAGTTCCAAAATAAGATTCCTGTTACCGACATGTTACCGACGTCGAGGCCACTTCGCCGCTAAAGTGGTTCGTGTCCGTGCTAAGCTCTCCAAATATTCCCCAAGTTTACCGATGATTTCATAAAAGAATAATACGCAATATCATTTTATTTCGTCATCGGTAACCTTCGAGAATATTCTAGAAGCTTAGTACGGACACGAACCACTGGGACAGTGGAATAGCCTCTATGTTGGTAATATGTCGGTAAGAGGAATCTCGGGTTGAAACTTCCCTTAGTTATCTACTACAGATAGACGGAAAACTTTATTTTCAAATTTCTCTGACTTTTCTTTGACTTCTGGCTAGAGAAATTCACGGATAATTTAAAACAGAGTTGATTTCTAAAGATCTCATTAAAAGGTATTAAATTTTCAACAAAATGGATTAATTGATAATTAAATAGTTGAATTAGAAAAAAAAAGAATTTTTAACCAAACAGTTGAATTTTCAGTTTAACAAATTTATTTTAAGTCAAAAAAGGAACAAATTTTACATAAGCTTGTTAAATTGTCAGCAAAAGAGATGAATTTTCAACTAAAATGATGAATCTTCAACTAAATAATGAATTTTCAATAAAGTAATTTAACTGTTAACCAAATAGTTCCGACTATTATTGTTTAAATGTTGATTCTTTTTGGTTGAAAAACTATTATATCCTTCGTTGAGAATTCATCTTTTTTTGGTGGAAATTTTTACAATTTGCATAGAAATTTAATTATTTTGTTGAGAATTCAACAATCTTGGTAAATAGTAATTATTTTTAGTTAATAATTCGAATGACTGCAGAATCTTTTTTGGTTTGAAAATTGCTTTTCTTTTGGTAGAAATTTCATCTTTTTATTGGAAAAACCAGCTATTTGGTTATATATCATTATTATCATTTTTTCGGCTTAAAATTGAACTGTTTTGTTGAAACTTTTATTCCTTTTTTGTTTAAAATTCTTTGTAGAAATTTCATATTTTTTTGTCCAAAATCAATCAATCAATCAAAATCAAAAAATGTTTAGCAAAAATTATTCAGTCACTGTTAAAAATTGAACTATTTGGGCCAAAATTATCTTTCTTGTTGAAAATTCAAGAGTTTTATGAAAAAATTACACTTTTTGTTTGAAAATTCAATTCTTTTGTTAAAAATTCGAGGTTTTGGGTCGAAAATTAAAATTTGGTTCGCAACCTTTGAAAATTTGGTTCATTTGGTTAGAAATTAACTTTTTGTTGAGAAATCAACTTTTATGCACAAAATTTGCATTTTTGGTTAAAAATTCTTTTTCTTTTCATTTTTTTAAAAGAAAAATTGTCCTTTGTTCAAGATTCAACTACTTGGACAAAAACGTAAGTATTTTGTTGCAAATTCCTATTTTTTGGATCAATCGACTGTTTTTGATTTAAAATAAAAATATTTTTTTGATCAAATACTACATTTCTTGTAGAGTACTCATCGTTTCTGGTTGAATAATTATGGGCTTGGTTAAAAATTTAACTATTCTGTTGAAAATTTCTATTTTGTTTAAAAATTTTACTTTTGTAATTGAAAATTCAACTACTTGGTTGAAAAATAACTTCTTTGTTGAAACCTCATATCTTTGGTGGAAAATTCACCATAAAAAAAAATCATGGTTTTTGGCTTGAAAATTCCGAAATTTGGTTGCGTTCTAAGATTTCAACTATTTTATTGAAAATGCGTATTTTTTGGTAGAAAATTAATCTACTGGGTTTAAAATTCACTTTTTGGTTAAAAATTCATCTATTTTGCTGAAAATGCAATATTTTTGCGGTAAATGTTAGAAATTTGAAGCGTTTCAATTCAAATTTATTATAATAATCATAAATTAATTTTATTGAGAAGAATTTATTTCCCTATTTTTGTTGGGAAAAAAGTTGATTAAAATACATACAATTTTCGGTCGTCAAACAAGTCCACACATCAATTTGGCTCGTAAAAAACAAAACAAAAAATTAATTCTTAACGAAAGATGTAATAGTATGTTTTAACTAAAAAATATTTTTATTTTCAAATAAAAAAGAGACGAATTCATCCAAAGTTTATTGTTTTTGGTCGCTGGACAAGTCCACATATTAAGGTGTCTCGAAAGCGTCCGTTTTTAGAATAATACAGAATGCGGCTACAAGGATGAATTGATTAATGAAATATTTTTAACACATAATCTCAGGGCTTATACATGTGCATGACTAGAGCTCGTTTTTTGGAAAATTGTCTTATTGTGGTTTTTTTCTTGATAATGGAAAATATCCTTAATTTTTTGGGCCTGGAAACGGGCAACGCACCAGAGGGAGTGTACCCATGGTGAACCGGAAACAGGCGCTCACCGTTTCAGAGTGCGTTTGAAATTACCAAAAATAAAAAAATAAACAGGACCATTTTTCGAAAAAAGGGCTCTAGTCATGCACATGTATAAGCCTTCAGAATATGATGCAAAAATATTGCATAAAAAAATTCATCCCAATAGCCGTATTTTCTATTATTCTAAAAACCTACATATTTGAAGCACCTTAAGTTCGCTTGTGGAAGACCAAGAAAAAATTAATTCTCAACGAAAAATGTAATAGTTTATATATAAATTGAAGAATATTTTCAATTCAAGTAAAAAACAGCTGCATTTGTTTCAAAAAGAGGAATTTCCAAGAAATTCGTTGCAACAAAAACGGAACTTTGAGATTTACTGTGATTAGATTGAGAATAACTATCTTCCCAGACGTGACACCTCCCCTTGAGTTTATTGAAATTTGTTCTCGGTCGTCGGACAAGTCCACACATAAAGTTGGCTCGTAAGCTGGAAACTTTCGGAAGTGCACTTCTGCACTTGGAGCATGTAGCATGTAGCATGTAGCATGTAGCATGCAGCTTGTACCTTTTCTCTGTGGTTTAAGGTTTAAGGCGACGAAGAAGGGAAATGGAAAATACTTGAGCGACGTATGTGAGGACATTGAAGTTGGACGCGTTTATCGAGCCGATAAATCGAGATTCGAGACTGCAGTGGAGCGAGTTCGATTCCAAGCGTTGAAGGAACGGGATGCCGATACAAGCTTCGTCGGTCACGCAAGCCGGAGACGAAATGACCCCTCGTCACCATATACGGCAAAGAAACCACCCACGTCTCCCGCGGCTTTTTGCCTCTTCACGACCTTCTTCTTTGCTTCTTTTTGCTTATTCTTGCTTCTTTTTGCTTTTCCACCCTGCCCACCACCACATCTAAACCCTCCTCCCTCCTCACTCCCCTCGCGCTCTTGTCAGGTTCGTCTTTCACCTTTCTAGGAGCTGACTGGTGAACCGGACATCTAGTCTCCCATGCTCTCCTTTCCTCTTAGCAGTCTGAACTGTTCACCCTTTTCCAATCTCCGCTATTTTCATTCCTTTTTGCGGAAAAATAAGAATATGTGGAGAAGAAATCTATTACTGTCAGCCTGCGGTAGTAGGCAGGGGGTGTTCTGCATCAAGATTCCTACCTTACCGACATCGAGATTGTTCGCAGCTGAAGTGGTTTGTGTCCACGTGAAAGACCAATTTTTGACGAAATACGTGGATATTCAACAAAGTATCTGATAATTGATATTTCAACTGAAAAATATTTTTGTATTATTACGAATTTTCAACCAAAAAGTCAATTCACAACCGTTCAGTTAAATTTTGGAAGAAATACTTCAATTTCTAGAGAGAATTGATTATCAACAAAAAACGAACATTCAACTAAAATTATGAATTGTCGACCAGAACAATTCACTTTTGAGAAAGTATTTCAAATGTCACTTAGGGAGTCGAATTTTCAACCTTACAAGATAAATTTCCAAAGAAACAACCGAATTCATTCAAAGAAGCCAAATTTTCAACAAAAGTGTTAAATCTTCAAAATTCAAATTGTTAAAATTAAAGTCAATAAGACTTTGAAGATAAATTTTAGACCAAAGAATATGAATTTTCAACAAAAAATCATTTTTCAGTCAAATAGTTGAATTTTGTACCAAAATAGTTAAGTTTTATACACAAAAAGGCGAATTTTCCACAAAATAGTTGCATTTTCAAGTAAGAAAGAAGTTTCAGTCAAGTAGAAAATGTTTTTTAAACCAAATTCTTAAATGTTTTTTAAACCAAATCCTTAAACTTTCAAGCCAATACGATTTTCTGGAAAATAGTTGGATTTTCAACCCGAAAATATGAATCTCTAACGACTTAATTTTAAACCAAAGAATATGCATTTCAAACCAAAGAATATGAATTTTCAACCAAAAAATCATTTTTCAATCAAATAGTTAAATTTTCTACGAAAATAGTCAAGTTTGAAACCCAAATAGTTGAATTTTCCACAGAATTGTTGCATTTCCAACTGAAAAAGAAGTTTTAGTCAAGAAAGAAAATATTTTTTAAACCAAATTCTTCAACTTTTAAGCCAAAAAGTACAATTTCCCACAAAATAGTTGAATTTTCAACCCTGAATTTATTTAAAAACGCAAAATGGCCAAAAAATAATTTTATTTTTAATCAAAAAAATTTAAAGTTCTACCAAAAATATGCATTTTCAACAAAAAAAAAGCTTTATTTCAATCGCAAGAGATTAACTTTCTACCAAAAATTAGGAATTTTCAACAAAATAAATAAATTTTTAATTAAGGAAATTAATTTTAAACAAAAAAAATCATTTTCTACGAAAAAATACAAATTTCAACACAATGCATGAACTTTTACCAAATAGATCAATTTGTAACTGAAATTATGATTTCCTAATTAAAACGGATTAACTTTCAACGAAACAGTTACATTTTCAACCAAAAAGCTTAAATTTCCACCGGAAGAGAAAAAATATTCAAACCAAGAAAAATTCTTCAGGTAATAGAAAAATTGCATTGAGTTTGAAACCAAACAGTTGCATTTATAACCAAAAAAAATCTAATAAAAGAGATGAATTTTCAACAAAGAAAAACTTCTCACTCAAGAGGGAAAAACAATTTCTACAAAACAGTTGAATTTTCAAACCAAAACGGTGAATTTTGTACACAACAGCTGAGTTTTTAAGAAGAAAAAAAGAATTTTCCACAAAAAAAAAATAAATTTTAAACCCGATATAATGAATTTTCAACAAAAAAATCAATTTTCAATCAAACAGCTAAATTTTCTACCAAAATAGTTGAATTTTTAATAAAAATAGATGAATTTTCAACAAAATAGTTCAATTTTTGACTGAAAAAAAAGTTTCAGTCAAGGAAGAAACTATTTTTTGTACCAAATCATTACATTTTTAAGCCAACAAAATTTAATTTGGATTTAAAAAAATTCCAACAAAAAAAAAATTTCAAATAAGTACTTACATTTTCAACAACAAAAAAAATGATTTTCCAACAAAAGAGTTCAATTTTCAATTAATAGTCTGAATTGTAAACAAAGTAATTTAGTTTACAAACAAGTACTTGAATTTTTAATAAAAAAATGTTAATTCTGTAAGAAAAATTTAAAAGTTGAATTGTTAACGAAAAAAGATTTTCTAGTAAAAAAACAAAATTTAAACAAATTGTTGAGATTTTAAGCCAACAAGACGATATTCCTACAGAAAAGATTAGTCTTCAACACAAAATTATGTATCATTAACAAAAACTATAATTTTTAATCGAATAGTCCAATTTTCTACCAAAATTGTAGAATTTTTAAGCCAAAAAGATCAATTTTGAAAAGAACAGTTCAATTTTCAACCAAAGGGATTATTTCCCTACCAAAAAATACTTCTTCAAATAAAATAGTTGGATTCTCAAAATTTAATCAAACTTTTGAATTTTTAAATAAAAAAGTCAAATTTTCAACAAACAACAGGTATTTCCAACAAAAAGTTACATTCTTGACAAATTCAATCTTACAGTTACAACCAAGCAGTTGAATTTTTTCCTAAAAAAGATTAGTTCTATATGAAAAATTTATTAGTTCAATTTTCAACTAAGAAAGTTCTTCCGTAAAAAAAACTTCTAATCAAAATTTTGGATTTTAAGCTAAAAAGACGAATAGTCTAATTTTCTACAAAATAGTTTAACCTTCAAATAATATGACTTCTGAATAGAATTTTAAGATTGTAAAAAAAAATCAATTTTATATCAAATAATAAAATTGTTGAATAAAATAGAAAAATTGCTAACCAAAGCTTCTAAAATAAAGTTAATTTTCCACTCACGCTCTACCACAGCCATCAGAAATCCAGAGAAATTGCAAATGCTTACCTGAAAAAGATCAAATGATTTCAATTAGCCAACATGCCGACCAATATAAAAATATTCTGCAAATTAATATAAAAAGGAAAATATATCCGCTCAAAATTAAATCACCCTCTTGCAATAATGAACAAAAAACCATCTATTTTTCATTACAAATGCCTCACTAATTAAATTAGCATACATGAATATGAAATATCTGCAATTACCAATAAAATCAAGAGCATTAATTTAAAAGTATATACTCGCAAACACATTAAATAATAATAAGCGGATGGAATTTTCAGAAGACATAAATGGAAAGAATGGCATGGATAATAAATGTTTAAAGTCGAATGAAAAAATGTTGGACAAAACATGTACGAGAGGTAATTACTAGGACTTTAAGTGAATCTTAAATGGAGAAGCAACCTGATCGGTTGATTACGACTTCTACATTTCACTTAAACCTGAATTAGAGGTGGCGCAATCGGCCCTTAATAAGCCACTTTTATAGTTAAATATGGCCCGGCTAGAAATTTATGCTCGAAAGTTACTACCCCGATGGCACAAACCTCCCATAAATGTCTTCCATCCTCTCCAAATGTTTACGGTCGTTTTGTGCTATCGGGGTATATATTTCGGCTGGAAGTACCATAAATTTTGCGAACACCATTTTTTCAGAATAAATATTAACCACAATTTTTTTCTCAAGGTGAGAGATGGCGCAATAAAATTTGCCTTTCCTACGTACGACATAGAACCCGTAAAAATTTTGCGTCAGAACGTTACTGAGCATGTCTCCTTCGCGATCTTGAACTATGCAAATTTTATTCATTTTCAAATTTTTTTGGCACTTTATGGACACTAAAGTTAGTTTCATTTTCGGAAAATAAGTCGTCTTCCGAAAGACCGAGTCTGAAGGTCCGGACAAATCTTCAAAATCCTTAGACAAAACTCTTGAATTTTTGAAATAATATTGAATCCCTTTATTAATTCTTGTGAAATTCCTGTGGAATCTTTGGAAATCTGATAAATTCTGTTGAAATCTATTGAAATTTTATTTTTGCATTACTATGGACCTAAGGTTTCACAGAATATTTAAGAACTTTGGTGCGGTCTATGCGACCGCACGTCCACACTTAAAGGTTATCCCTTGAAATCGGTTTAAAGTGTTTTAGGTAATGATTTGAGGCATTACAGAAATAAATTTTCAAAATTGGATGCGGCGAAGTTGTAGAGTACCTTTTTCTTGAGAAAATTATATTCCATACCATTTTTAAATAAATAAATTGGGTGCTTTACAATTTGTTTACTGGAAAAAAACTTTCTTTTGTTCGAAAATACCAACAATAATAATATTGGAATTCTTAAAAGCATAATTAAATTAGGGTGGCCACAAAAATTCAATTTCAAAATTCCCGGAATTTTCCCGGGTTTTCTCCTAGCCAATTTTTCATTTTCCCTGACCACTGATATTCAAAGTCCAGCATTTTAGTCTCGTAACAGTTGATTTTTTAAGCAAAAACGTTACATTTTTAATAAAGTTATTGAATTTTTAACAAGATATATAATTTTTCAACCAAATAGTTAAATGTCCAAATAAGAAATTTTTTTAACAAAAATAGAATAGTCAAATTTTCAGTAAAAACTCATTTTCAACAAAAATAAACAATTTTCAAGCCGAAAAGGCGAATTCTCTACAAAAAACTGTTAAATTTACAACCAAATATTTGAATTTTTGACTAAAAACGATTAATTTCCAATGAAAAATAGAATAGTTGAAAAGTTGATTTAAAAAAAAACAACTAATTTTCAAACAAAAAGATGAATTTTCAACCGAATAATGAAATTTTCGAATAAAGAAGATATTTTTTTAACAAAAATAGAATAGTCAATTTTTCAATTAAAAAAAAATTCAACAAAAAAAAAAGGGATTTTTGAGTCGGAAAGGCTAATTTTTAAAAAGAACTAATTTTCAAACAAGAAGATGAATCCTCAACTAAGAAAGATAAATTTTCAACCAAACAGTTAGATTTTCATATAAAAAAGAAAAATTTTCAAACAAAAATAGAATAGTTAAAGTTTTAGTAAAAAAAAAATAATTTTCAACAAAAAAACAACGAATTTTCAAGCCGAGAAGGCGAAACCTCTACAAAAAGCTGTTAAATTTACAACCATATATTTGAATTTTTTACTAAAAACGATTAATTTCCAATAAAAAATAGAATAGTTAAAAAGTTAATTTAAAAAAAAGTCAACTAATTTTCAAACAAAAGGATAAATTTTGAACGAAGAAGATAAATTTTCAACCAAATAATTAAATTTTCAAATGAACAAGACATTTTTTCAACAAAAATAGAATAGTCAAATTTTCAGTAAAAAAAATGTTTTCAACAAAAAAAAACGCATTTTCCAGTCGAAAAGGTAAATTATTTAAAAAAACAACTAATTTTCAACAAAATAATTAAATTTTCAAATGAAAAAGACATTTTTTCTACAAAAAAAGAATAGTCAAATTTTCATTAAGAAAAAAATTCAACAAAAAAAACGCATTTTCGAGTCGAAAAGGCCAATTCTTAAAAAAAAACTAATTTTCAAACAAGAAGATGAATTTTCAACTAAAAAAGATGAATTTCCAACGAAACAGTTATATTTTCAAATAAAAAAGAAATATTTTCAAACAAGAATAGAATAGTCAAAGTTTTAGTGAAAAAAAAATAATTTTCAACAAAAAAAAAACGAATTTTCAAGCCGAAAAGGCGCATTCTAAAAAAAAAGTTAAATTTTCAACCAAATAGTTGAATTTTTTACTGAAAACGATCAATTTCTCACAAAAAATATAATGGTTAAAAAGTTGATTTTCAATTAAACAACAAAATTTTAACAAAAAGGTGAATTTTCAACTAGAAGGAATAAATTTTCGAACAAATAATTGAATTTTCAAATAATAAAAAAAAATTTACCCAAAAATAGAATAGTCAAATTCTTAGCGAAAAAAATCATTAAAAAAAAAGTCAAGCCGAAAAGGCGAATTCGCTAAAAAAATGTTTGAATTTTTAATTAAATAGTTGAATTTTGAACTGAATACAATCAATTTCCAACAAAAAATAGAATAGTTGAAAACTTGATTTTCAACAGAAAAAAAAATTTCTACCAAAAGATGAATCTTCAACTGAAAAAATAAAATTTTAACCAAATATTTCGACTCTGAACTAAGTAATTAAATTTTCAATATTGATTTTTTGCCAAAAAATACGAACTTTCTGAAAAAAAGTACAATTTTCAACTAAAAAGACGAATTTTCTATAAAAAGTTAAGAAGTGAACTTTTAACTGAAAACGATCCATTTTTAACCAAAAATAGAATAATTGAATTTCTAGTTGAAAAGTGAATTGTTAAACAAAAATTAATCATTTTCAACAAAACAGTGCAATCTTTAAGTAATAAAAAGAATTGTCAACAAATTATATCAGTTTTTAACTAAGTAGTTGTATTTTTAACAAAAAGCGACCAATTTTCAGCTAAAAATAAAATAGTTAAATTTTTGACAAAAAAATTAATTTTCAACAAATTAAATAAATTTCAAATTTAATAGATTTTAAAAATGTAAATGATATTGCTGCAAATGTTATTTCAAATAAAGAACATAATTATTAATTTTAATAATTGATGGCTTGTTTTTTGAGAAAAAAACTCTCTACAACCCTACTATCTATAACTCTAATACTTACAACCTTGAAATTATATTTTTCAAGGGTTGAAAATCACAGAGAATGTTTTCCCCCAAAAAATAGGCCAAGATTCATTAAAATTTAACCATCTTTGAAAAATTGGTAAAGAGCCACAGTAAGAATAACTTAAATTATGCAAACTATTTTCAAAATGATAGTTTTTTCTTAGTTTAAAATTTTTTTTATAAAAAATGTTTTTTGTTTGTTTATTAGACATGACTGATCATATTTTTTCAATTCTTAGGATCTTAGAAAAGGTTTTTTAACCTGACACCTGCTTTTTAGTACGACCACCACCTTAAACGTTAAGTGTGGACGTGCGGTCTCCTAGACCGCACGAGACTTCTGACATCTATAACCCTCTTTCTACTAGTGAAGAAGATTATAACTTATAAAATTTGATAAAATTATTGCAAAAATGAAATCTTAACCATACATAAAGATTCAGCGAAAAACGAGAAAAATGGAGAACGGGTAGGTTTCTTGAAGCAGGGAAAACAAGAGGACAGGAGAAAGAGTGATAAGTCTGAAATTCTAAAATTAAATATTTTTCAATAAAGAATTTTAACAAGGTAACCAACTAAAAATAATGTTAAATATTCTCTGCGAAAAAGTAAAAATAAAGCAAATAAATAATTTTCAGAGAAGAACAAAGTGTGTTTTAAAATGAATTGCCTCGACAGATCTCACTTAATTTTCTTGCGTCTGTCGCATCTGACAGGAGAAAAGTTATGGCGATGAAAGAATGCGGCGCGTAGGAAGATTCGTGGCGGTGATATTATTTTGTCCTGCGTCACTTGGTTGCGCTTTTTTTTTATTCATCGGGGCAATTTTAATTTATCTGGTGAATGGGGATTCGCTCGATTGTGAATAGTGGATTGAAACTGCGAAAGATGAAAAGTGAATTGGAGCCTGTTGCCCTTTGGCCTATTTATAGTTCCGATTCAAGCCATTCCTGCACGAACGGTCATATTACGGACTATAGTGCGTTTGCAAATTGAGAATCCACACTGCATTGCGGCTATCTAGATCGGCTCTTCGTTAGAACCGTCAATTAACGCGAATCGAATTAAGCCGGTTCTCCATTCTGGAAATCGGCCCATGGACCAAACACTCTGCTGGACAGCGCTGCCGATTTGTGGTTTCTGTAATGGAACCGCTACTGTGTTATTTGGAATGAATCCCAAACAGTAGGATTAGTGATTTGAAAATTGATCTGTTTCTTGGATCCACCTTTTTGAGACCTCCTGAACCCAAAAAATAGGTTTTTACAAAATGTATGTTTGTCTGTTTGTCTGTCTGTTAGTCTGTCTGTCTGTTAGTCTGCAGATTTTTATTTTGTTAGCACGATAACTTTCAAAAGAATCAACTTACTGAATT
>CAKNXH010000434.1:84324-121721 GCA_932178445.1 Andricus quercusramuli
TTGTCTGTTAGTCTGCAGATTTTTATTTTTCTAACACAATAACTTTCCAAAGAATCAACTTATTGAATTGGGCTTTGGTATATCTTTTGTTTCTATAATGGATGGGCATATATTACTATATTATTTGGAATAAATCTCAAAAGGTAGGATGATTAAATTTCAGGGTGCCATTCTAGATTCAGTGGTCTAACATTTTGAAGATTTCAATTCAATAGATTTAAAAGCCCATGGACCAAACACTCTGCTGGACAGCTCTGCCGATTTGTGGATCCTGTAATGGAACCACTACTGTGTTATTGGAATGAATCCCAAACAGTAGGATTAGTGAATTTTTAGGTGAGATTTCAATAGTTTTGTTGAAAAATCACTCTTTTTGGTTAAAAATTCAACTGTTTTGCTGAGAATTTGAGTATCTTCGAAGAAAATTTACTTCTCATTGAAAAGTAAAATTAAAATCATTTTTGGATAAAAGTTCAATCTTTCTTGAATTTGTCTTTTCGATTTGAAAATTAATCTGTTTAGTAGAAATGTTATCTTTCTTGGATCCACGTTTTGAGACCTCCTGAACCCAAAAAATAAGTTTTTACAAAATGTATGTTTGTCAGTTTGTATGTCTGTTAGTCTGTCTGTCTGTGTGTCTGTTTGTCTGTCTGTCTGTTAGTCTGCAGATTTTTATTTTGCTAGCACGATAACTTTCAAAAAAATCAACGTAATGAATTGGGCTTTGGTATATCTTTTGTTTCTATAATAGACGGGGATATATTACTAGATGTTATTTGGAATAAATCTCAAAAAGTAAGATGATTATATGTCAGGGTACCATCCTAAATTCAGTGGTCTAAAATTTTGAAGATTTCAATTCAATAGATTTGAAAGCCCATGGACCAAACACTCTGCTGCACAGCGCTTCCGATTTGTGGTTTCTGTAATGGAACCACTACTGTGGTATTTGGAATGAATCTCAAACAGCAGGATTAGTAAATTTTTAGGAAAGATTTCAATATTTTTTTAAAAAGTCATTTTTTTGGGTTAAAAATTCAAATGTGTGCTTGAAAATTTAAGTATCTACGAAGAAAATTTACTTCTTATGTAAAACTCACATTAAAGTGTAGAGAAGTAAAATTACAATCATTATCTGATAAAAATTCAATCTTTTTCAAATTTGTCTTTTTGATTTGAAAATTCATCTGTTTCAAATTTCATCTTTCTTGGATCCGCGTTTTGAGACCTCCTGAACCCAAAAATTAAGTTTTTACAAAATGTATGTTTGTCTGTCTGTTAGTCTGTCTGTCTGTTAGTCTGTAGATTTTTATTTTGCTAGCACGATAACCGAACAATCAAATAACCGTTTTATATACATGCAAAAAATAAGACATTTCATTTTTTATTGGCCAACAGTTCCCGAAGAAATCTTTTGAAGTATTTAAAATTCTTTGTGAGATCTTTAAGAATCTTTTCGAATATTAAAAAATTGTTGTAAACTCTTTGAAAACTTTGTGAAATCTTTTGAAATCTTTGTGAAATCATTGAAATCTTTTGAAGTACTTAAAATTCTTTGTGAGATCTTTGAACATCTTTTGGAATATTAAAAAATTGTTGTAAAATCCTTGAAAACTTTGTGAAATCTTTTGAAATCATGATGTAATCTATGAAATATTTGTGAAATTATTCTTTGTTTGCGAAATTTTTTGTTTTCGTTTGACATCATCGAAACCTTTTCAAATCTTCTCAAATTTGTGGAAACCTTTTGAAATCGTTTGAAATGTTTGCAATATTATGAAATTTGGTGTCTTTTCTTGAATTTATTTGAATCTTTTGAAAACCTCATGAATTCTTCAGAATATTTTAATGTTTCGAAATCTTTGAAATTCATGAAATCTTTTGAAATCCTTATGAATTCTTTCAAATATTTGTGAAATCTTTCTGAAATCTTTTGCATTAATTTAAAATCATTGAAATATATATCTCAAACCTTTGTGAAATCTTTTGAAATCTTCAGAAAAATGTCGAAATCATTTAAAACCTTGAAATATTTTGAAATCTTTTGAAATGCTTGTGAAATCTTTCTGAAATCTTTATACTCATTTAAAATCATTTGAAATATTTAAAATCTTTGTGAAATCTTATAAAATCTTCTGAAAAATGTTGAAATCGTTTAAAATCTTCGTAAGTTTTTTAAATCTTTTGAAATCACTATCAATTTTTTGAAATATTTGTGAAATCTTTTTTAATCTTCTGAAAAGTTTCAAACTAGTTTAAAATCTTTAAAAAAAATTTAAATCTCCGAAATCTGGTATGCTATACCCTTTTTGAAATCTTTGAAATTCTTGTATATTTTTAAAATCTTTAATTAATTTTGTATAAAATCTTTCAAATATTTGTGAAATCTTTTTTATTCGTTTGAAATCATTGGAATATTCGAAATCCTTGTGAAATATTTTTGAATCATCTGAAAAATGTTGAAAGCCTTTAAAATCTTTGAAATATTTTCAAATCTTTGAAATCTGGTGTACATTTTACAACATTTTTTTTTTCTTTCGAAATCTTTGAAATACTTGAAATCTGTTGAAATCCTTATGGATTCTTTGTAAAATCTTTCTGAAATCTTTCGTATATGTTTGAAATCATTGAAATATTGAAAATCTTTGTAAAATTTTTTGAAATCTTCTGAAAAAATTGAAATTGTTTGAAATCTTCGAACACAAAAAATATAGGTTTTTACAAAATGTCTGTTTGTCTGTCTGTTAGTCTGTCTGTCTGTTAGTCTACAGATTTTTAGTTTTTTAGCACAATAACTTTCGAAAGAATTAACGCACTAAATTGGGCTTTGGTATAACTAAATAACTCACAGTAATTGCATAGAAGTCAGGAAAAAGTCAGGGTTTAAAAAAAAAAATTTGGAAGTCAGAAAATTTCTATAACTCTAAATGACTGTGAAGCAGAATAAATCTGAAATATTTCAATTTTAATTTGAAATTCTTTTATTCCGTTTATAAAAGATTCTAGGTTGGAAATGTTACAAGTTTGAGATTTTGGTATTTAATTATTAATGGTCAGGGTGAATGAACAATTATTCAGAGAAAAATTAGTGAATTTTTAAAATAAAATTTTGCGGTAACCCTGAAATAATATTCTTGTTAGTAATTTATTTGCCATGCAAATTCTTTCTCGTGAAGATTATCTTCTTAGCTATAGAATTTATTATTTGTTTGGAAATTTAACAGTTTTGCTAAAAAGTCATTCTTTTTGGTTGAAAATTCAACTATTTATTTGAGAATTGGTTTACTTAATTTAAAAATTCATCTGTTTTAGTAAAAATGTTATCTTTCTTGGACAAAAATGCAACTGTTTTGCTGAAAATTCGTCTTTTTGGGTTGAAAAATCAAGCATCTTCGTAGAAAATTGACTTCTTGTTTAAAACACATATTTTAATGTTGAATAGTCGAACTCAAATATTTTTTTGATGAGAATTCAAATTTAAAAAAAATTTGATTTCTTAAACTGAAAAATCATCTGTTATAGTAGAAATTTCACTTTTCTTGGATAAAAATGCAACTATTTGGTTGCAGATTTAATAATTTTGTTGAAAAATCATTCTTTTTTCTTCAAAATTCAACTTTTTTGTTGAAAATTCAAGTTATTTCAAAGAAAATTTACTTTATATTTAAAATTCATATTTAAATGTTGAAAAGACAAATTAAAATCATTTTTGTATGAATATTCAATCTTTTTCAAATTTGTCTCTTCAATTTGAAAATTCATTAGTTTTAGTAGAAATTTCATCTTGCTTGGATAAAAATGCAATGGTTTGTTTGAAAATTAATCTTGTTTGCTTGGGGATTCCACTATTTTATTTAAAAATTTTGGTTAAACGACTTTGTTGAGAAATCACTTTTTCGTTGATGATTCATTATTTTTGGTCGACAATTCATCTCTTTGGTTGAAATTTCAACTATTCTGTTGAGAACTGATCTTTTTACATTCTCATCCTATAATGAGAAGGTATTAGATTTGTGTAAAATTTGACCCCCCCCCCCCCGTTTTTGTAAAATGTCTACGTTTTGAGACCTCCTGAACCCAAAAAACAGGTTTTTAGAAAATGTATGTCTGTTAGTCAGTCTGCTAATCTGTCTGTTTGTCTGTCTGTAGATTTTTGGTTTGTTAGCACGATAACTTTCAAAAGAATTAACCTATTGAATTGGGATTTGGTATCCTCTATTCTTTTTTGGTTCAAAATTAACATTTTTGATTGAAGATTCACAATTTTTACTTAAAAATTCATGTATTATATTCAAAATTTGACTTTTTTGGTGAAAAATTAATCTTCTTGGTTAAAAATTCAACTGTTTGGTTGAAGATTCAACTATTTGGTTGAAATTTCATCTTATTTGCTGAAAGTGCAATATCTTTACCGAAAGTTTTGGGAATGTGAAGTCAGTTTAAATAAAAAAAAAATCTGTCAATACCAACAGATTACACCTTAAAATAATATAAAATCACTTCAATTCCATAGAATCAGTTGAAATTCAATAAAATGCTTAAAAAATTTCGTGAAATTTCATTAGATCCGATACTTCCTAAAATCCTCGAAAATTGATTGAAATACCTCGAGAGCTTTTGAAATCCCTCAAAACCAATAAAATCCTCAAAAATGTGATCAAATCCGACAAACCCTTTAAAAATTCATTAGAATCTTCTAAAGTCCCCTGATACCAATAAAACATCAAAAAATTTCTCAAATCCGTTAAAATCCCTTGAAAATTCATTAGAATCTTTTCAAATACCCTACAACCTTATTGGCCCCTTGAACATTCTAATTTGGTTGTGTCCGTACGTATAGACACCACTATTCGGAAAATGATCGTCAAAAGAGAAATTCTTTTTGTGTTCAAGAAATGTAAATTTTTTTAAAGGACATACGATTCGAAGAGAATATGCACGAGCAATAGAAAGACAAGAAAAAGGTTTGAGTTGCTAGAGCATGCCTCGGAAATATTGTGTGTTTTCACAGCAAATATCTTGGGAGCTGTTTTGCGACGGAAGGCGCACATCGAGAGAGAATACAAAGAGACGCGTTTGATTTCCCCCCTTTATTTCTACTTTTTTTTACCATTTTTTTTTCATTTTGTATCAGTCTCATCGAAATTCCGCTGGTATTGCAAAAAAGGAATAAGAGTTGAATTTTATACAAGACTTTTGAACTACATATGAAGAAGCTTTGAGAAATGATATTCGAAGATACAAAATAGTACGAAAATACAAAACGAAATTGCAAAAGACGCGAATTTTCAAACAAAATAGTTGAAGTTTTAACTCGAAAGTTTAATTTTTTAATAAAAAATTGAATTATAGACCGAAAAAGTCAAATTTTCAACATAATCCATGAATTTTATACTAAGAAAATACGTTTCACAAACAAAAATCATATAGTTGAATTTTTATTTTAAAAAGTTGATTTTCAACCAAAAAAATGAAAAATTATTAACAAAATAGTAAAAAATGTTAACACAAAGCGATCAGTTTTAATCAAACCATTGCATTTTTCATCCAAAAAGATTACATTTCTACCAAACAGATGAATTTTCAATCCAAAATGACGAATTTTCAACTAAAAATTATCAATTTCCTACTTAAGCTGGAATAGTTTAATTTTAGGTTGAAAAATTCAATTTTCAAACAAAAAACCAGTTTTTAACAAAATAATTATATTCTAAACCAACGAGATGAATCTTCAATCGGAAAAATTAATTTTTAAACAAGTATTTCAACTCTCAACCAAGTAGTTGATTTTTCAACCAAAAAAGATATATTGTCAATAAAAAATCTATTAGTTGATTTTTCAATCTAAAAATATTTTAATTTTAGATCATTAAAAGTTGAATTCTACCCAAAAAGAAAGAATTTTCAAAAAAAAGTGAAATTTTTAACTAAAGAGATAAATTTTAAACCAAAATTATAAATTTTCATAAAACAAAATCTATTTTCAACAAAGTAGTTCCACTTTTAACTGAATTGTTGAATTTTCAAATAAAAATATATCTTCAACCAAATATTAAACAGACTATCAAGAAATTGAATTTTCAAATAAAAAAGAAAAATTTGGAACAAACAAAATTAATTTTCAACGAATAATGTAATAGTTGTTATTCAAACCAAAACAAGATCTAGTTTTGATTTAAAATCTATTGAATTGACCCAAAAAAGACGAATTTTGAACCAAAATTTTAATTTTCTAGCAAAATAATTTTTATTTTCCACCCAAAAAGATGAAATTTTTTTAAAACAGTAAATTTTTCTTTCAAAAAGTATAATTTTTTATTAAAATAGTTGAAGTTTCGTCAAAATAATTATATTTTTAACAAAGAAACATTTTTTAGTCAGGAAACAAAAATTCTAATCAAGTTATTGAATTTTCAACAAAAAAAGTTAGTTTTTAGCCAAGGATTTAAATTTGCAACTAAAGAAGAGAAATTTTGAACCAGAAAAGTACTTTTCAAGAAAAAATGTCATAGTTGTTATTTCAACCAAGAAAACTTAATTTCAAATAACAAATTGTTTAATTTAACCAAAAAAGACGAATTTTGAACCGATAGTTAAATATTTTACCAAAATACTTAAATATTCAACCCAAAAACTACTAATCAAAGAGATGAATTTTCAACAAAAAAGTTGATTTTTCAACCAAGAAAGATTTTTCAGTCAGAAAAGGAAAAAAATTCAACTCAATTATTAAATTTCCCGAAAAAAACTTAATTTTCAATCAAGGAGTTAAATTTTCAACTAAAAGAGATAAATTTTCTAAACCAACAAAATCAATTTCTAACAAAAAATGTGATTTTTATTTCAATAACAACGAAATGAAAACACAAAACAGTTGAATTAAACCAAAAAAGAGGAATTTTTAACCAAGAGTTAAATTTTCAACCCAAAAAGACGATATTTCAACAAAATATTTAAATTTTCTACAAAAAAGATGACTTTTTAACCAAATTGTTACATTTTCATAGAAATAATTAAATTTTCAACTAAATAATTACAATTTTTACCAAAAATGGTGAAGTTCAAATAAAAAACGATGAATTTTGAACAAAAAAAAAAAAAGTGGGAAAATAGTTGAATAGGGGAAAGATTGTGAAGCCTGCGATGGATGGATACAGATTTTGAGAATTTAGAGACTAAAGAATAAAAGTTCAAATAACATTGATACTTTGAAGATATTAGGTTAGAAAACTGAATTTTTTTTTTTTAGAAAATAAAGTTAATTCCCCCCTGGATTTTTTGATTTCGTACTACGCACCATTTTGGCCCTGAGCTAAAGTTAGTTTAATTAAAAAAAAGAAGAAGTTGACAAATGAAATAATTCGTGAATCGTAAAATTTTGATTTGCATTTCCTTGAAATTTACTGCATAGGCTCAGCTATAAATTACATATTTACGTTTGCTATGTAAATATATAATTTATAGCCAAGTCTCTTTAGTAAATTTCAAGCAAACGCAAGTTAAAATTTTACGATTCAAACCCGAGTCTTCTTTCCGGTGAGAAATTTCCGCGAAATTCAAACATTGTATTCCCAAATGTAGTAAATTTCAAGAGAAAGGGGGAAAGGGAAAGTTCAAAAAAAGGGGAAACGCCGGCCGATAGGGGAAAGACTGTGATCCCTGTGCTACTGAAGATGAGACGCAGACCAAGGTACGATTTATCAAAGAGGCCTGTCTCTTCCTGGGAGGTCTAATCGTGACACTTACAAGATCGGCGACACGGCAAAGACGACAAGCCGTGACGTGTGGTGCAATTCGGACTCTCCTCAGCCACACGTCCCATAAATCTACAGAAATTAATTAGGGTAGGTAAGCCGCAATTTAGCGTGGAGACGCGCCATGGTAACCTCGAGGCGAAGTTGAGCTTTCTCGGCAAAGCTCACTTACTGCAGTATAATATCCCTTATTAGAACACCACGTAGGTAAGGAATGAGGAGAGAAGAGAAGTTGAGGGTGGAGAGAGGAGAAAAGCGGAGGATCGAGATTTGAGAATCGTGGAAGGGTTGGTTTACTTGGCAAGTCAAACATCCTACAGCTTGCAATATCCTGCCAGCCCCTCCCTTATCCTCACTGCTTAGCAGGGTGTAAGATACCTAGCGTTAAGGGAAGACCATCATCTGATGTGAGCAGAGGGTGGGTTGACCACATCAAATGGACTATGGGCTTCGGGCTATGCAAAGTATCTCTTGTTCGCCGCATTGCTTGCTTCAGAGCCGAAAGCTCGCTCGCCTTGCCCGGCTCGCCTTGCCCGCCTCGCCTTGCTCGCCTCGCCATGATGCTGATGAAAGATTCTCTGCTGCAACCTATCCTGCGATTAATATAACTTCCCTGACAATGAGAGAAAGTATGCGCTCCGTTACCACCGCCATAAATCTATGCAAATTGGCTGAAAACTGTGTGACTGCTTATGCCAGCCAATTACCAGTGTTAAATGATTTCCATTAGAGAAAATTAGGTACTTCATCATGCCTCATTTGCTGATAGGCATAAATTAGAAGACTGACTGGCCTCCTGTCATCGCCCTTTGCGAAAGGACGCGGCATATTTTGAGACGTCTAAATTAGATTAAGGGCGAGTCTTCTTTTTTGGTGCAGGGAATTTAGTGGTTGTTCTGAGATGGGAGGAAGTAAATAAGTCTAAGCAAAAATTCTAGGGTAGTGGACAGGTCTCACCAAAGAATGGAATGTTCTACTGAGAAGAATAATTTTCCAATCAAAAAGACGAATTTTTAAATCAAAAAGACGAATTTTCAATAAAATGTAATTAGTGAATCATCAACGCTGTTTTTGATTTTTATTTTATTTTTACTTTCGGACCACCCTATTGCAGAAACTACTTTCTGATAAAACGAAAAATTTACGCGTCCCTGACTTGGCGTGAGACAAGGGACGAAATTCCAAAAAAAAGACACGTAAAGATATGAGCTTTCTCCTTTATAAGACTTCGGACATGCCATTCGATCGAAGAGATTCCAGATAAATTCCAGACGCTTCTCGTACGTGCAAGATTTCACGATCAAATTTTTTCAGCTTTTGACACCACTTCATGCTGTAGCAACACTTTTAATTATTTTTCTATCAAAACCATAAAAAATACTCAAAAAAGGGGAAACAGTGTATTACTTATTTCATCCTCACTATAATTGATATTATGAATTCAAACATGAGAAATGTACAATTATATTTTCAAATATTGTATATTTAGAGAAAAAAGGGGAAAAAGGGGCAACGCAATTATAAATGCTAATTGGATTTTATCTACAGCAATTTTTCGCGACAATTTATATTTTTGTTTACTTTGTTTTAATCTCATCTGTTTAATTAAAATGAAACAAATTATCAGACGACATGAATATTTAAAGAGGCCACTATCTCATCATTATCAAGCCAAAAAAATAAAGAAGATTAACAAATCGAGGAAGATGAAAAAGCTGCTAGTAATCGCAACCGTTGCTTGCTTTAATCTCGTTCCTTTCCTTCTAGTGCCCTTAATTAAATTAGTAACGAGTATTTAATGAAATACGAAGGACATTATAAGATCAGAAATAATTAGCTGTCTCTTCTCAAGTTTAACCTAATTTTTTATTTGTTTTTTCGCAATTTATTTTCATCTAAGGACAAATAATGGAGGATATTCTTGGGATCGACAAAAAATAAAATTCTGCAATATTGTGCTGTGAAAGGCCAATTTCAATTTTCCGAGGAAATTTATTCGCACTTGGATTTAATATAGACGAAATCGATTTCTCTGGTAGTTGAGAGAAAATCACAAGCAGGAAAATCCTTCGAGAATCCCTCAAATATATTCTACAAACTTAGCATGGACACGAACCACTTGATCTGTAATGTGGTCTCAATGTCGGTAACATGTCGGTAACAGGAATCTTGCGTTAAAAATCACCTTACTTGACCACTACAACGATTACGATATCCCTAGCCTTTCTTTTTGTAAAATAGCAGCAAAATATTTGCATCGTTAAAAAAAGTGTCGTTTGGAAACTTTGCAGAATATTGATTTCTGCACGGTCTAAGCGGATCTGGTGTAAGTTGGATTTGGATTCTCTCCACGTTGACGATGACGTGCGTACGGAAGCGGAAGTGGAATGGATTCAGGCATTCGAGATTTAAAACCTTTTATACGAAACACACGCACGAATGGCATCCCATCACGATGGATTACGGATTTCACACGCACGTGTGACTCTCTATTTTTCCTAGTTTGCCGAAACAGGTGTTAAAAATACATAAAACGAGTGAAATTTACTCAAATAAACATTTATGAAAAGGCAAATAAATCACCAATTTTTCTACACTGCAGAAAATTTAGTAAGCTTTAAAGAAAAGCAATTCCGTCCTTATTTTCACTGAAAATCCTGTAAATTTAGCAGACTCATTTCTCTTGGTGTGAATCTATTAGCATGAATGAGTAAAATGCAGGACATTTGGCAAAAGAACTGATAATAAATACAAATGTGTTTTTTCAAGTTCATAAAATCTCAACGACTCTGAGAAACAAGTGCAAAGTAGCGAGAATGAAATAAGCATTTAAAAACCGAGAGATAAAAAAGTTAGTAAAGCAGCGCGGCGTGGCGGTCCAGTGAAGTTTTGCACGGCATCGACATTAATTTGCTCTAGAAGGGAACTTTTTCCAGCATTTTTCGCTTTTGCGCGATTACGGCAATAACTGGGCTCGTAAAGGTTAAAGCGGCAGGACGAAAAACAGGTAGCAGGTGCGGTATCGTTCTTGCACGTCCCATTGCCATTGCATTGAAGGCGGGTTCATAATTTACTGTTTATTCCTTTCACCCTTTCTTACTTCTTAAAGAAAAGGGGAGACTCTATTGTAAAATACAATTTTAAAGTATACTTCATATATATAAATTATACTTCAAAGATGTATATTACAATAGAGACTCCCTGACTGAGACTGAGTTCGTGATCATTGCCATTTGACAGGAAAATCTGGGTGACCAGCTCATCAAGATTGTAACACTAATTATCAGAATTCGTTATGATTTTATACTGACAAAGTGTGGTAAAATGTGTAAAATTCTCTATATAGATACTGACAGCAGAAAGAGAAAAAATAAGTTCTAGGGCCATAGAGAGTTATAGCCCAATCTAAGCATATTATAGTTTTTCTTCCACCCTGAAAGTTGTACAAACTGATATCGGATCCGTAAAGGTGGATCATTTTGATCTGAGGTTTTTTATGATAGTAAAAATGATATGCAACGGTTTCATATCTCGGGGTTTACGGTTAATAGTCAAGTTAACCCGATTGTTCTATTGAAGCCAGTGGACATACTTTACCGAAGCCGCACAAAAGAAAAAATGGAAGAGGAATAAAAACGAGCAGTGACCACCAGAGGGTAGTTATTTCCGGCAGAAAGCGTCGCGATCGATTCTAACGTTTGAACGGGTTTCCGTTTGACAAGTTCCGGATGCGTTATCGCAGCATCGCGAGCTCGATTCCTCTCAAAAACCCTCCACGCGCAAGAGGAAAAAGGATCCGTCCAAGATAAAGACGATTGGTTTCGAGAAGAGAATTTTTAGATTTTGAGAGCCTTGGTGTCCAACAGAGACGAGGGTTGATCATATCCTTTCAAAAGTTTGGCATCGTCATATCGTCTTTCAAGAGTCCTTTCTTTTGTTTGGAAATAGCTTTCACAAGGAAGAAACCAAAGATGTCCAGATTTCTGGACACTTATAATTGGACGTGAAACCTCCTTCCCAAATTTGAAAAGCTTATTCAGCACTCCAACTTCGCTGCCCAAAATTGTCTCAAAATAGGGAAAATACGGTGATTTTTCAGAAGGAAAAAACTTTTTTACTGCTCTAAAATAAGGTCTCGGCAAATTGCATTTGCAGAATCAAAAACAAGTGAAGTAGATCCCATTTGGAGTGATGGACTGCAAATCCCGTGCGCAGGTTCATTTTTGAGAGCACTTCTAGGCCGAAGGGTTCGGAGTTGTATTTTAAGAATCTCATTAAAAGAGCGCATAAGGGACAAAAAAGAAGACCGGAACATAGTTATATGCATATAAAGCAAAGAGAGTAAGGCAGAACTGATGAGAAATGTCAACGAGCAAAATAGATGGGGGGTGGAAGGAAAGAAATAGGCGCAAAAAAGAATCCATTATAACGTCGGGAACCAGCTTTCAAGGGCTCTGAGTTCGAGACATAGTTGAGAAAAATTAAATAAGTCGACAAAGGACGTTGCCGAATATTAATGTTCCTGTGGAAGTCCGCCAGGAAAACAAACAGTCAGATAGACGCTGATTAACAACGATTGTCCCACTCTTAAAAGAGGCTCATAAAAAGCTTAATTGCCCAAACCTTACTTGATTCTCGATTCTTATTTTGATACCAAAGAACCGGTTTTTGCACCCTTTTATTCATTCATTCAAATTTGTGAATTCCGAGTTTTCAAAGGTTAGAGGAAAAACTGGGAAATGAGAGTGAATGTCTTTCAATTCTAGCCTTTAAGTATGACCGCACCCTACTTCTACTTCGATGTGAGCTTGTTTCGAAACGGACCTTTTTGAACTCAGAAATGTGACAGATAACAGATGCGAATATATAATAGTAGTATATAATATATAATCTTGTCAGAAAATTTATTTTTTCTAAATTTAACTACTTAGTTGCAAGTTGAACTGCTTTGTTAAAAATGAATTCCTTTTCTCATGATTTATCACTTTACTTAAAAATTCAACTACTTTTGACTGATTCAAATTTAGAGTGTAAATTGAATATTTTTTCTTTATACATACTTCAAATTACATAAAGTACAGTTTTTAAATAAAAAACTCAAATAACCGAGAAAACTGTTTGAAAGTCCGGATTCTATTCTGAACCCTGTGAGAGTGACCATCTTCTCTCGTATTTTACTTCTTACTCTTAAAGAGAAGGAAAAAGAAATAAAAGGAAAGGGGACAAATTTTATTGAAGTAAAAGTTGGATTTGCGGGACTTTTCTTTTGACTACGTAGCATTTCCCGAAGAAAATCGTCATCTCTGCTGGGTGTAAGTCAGCTTCGGGCAGAAGCCAAAAGCTAAAGTAAAAGTACTCCGCCGGTGTTTGTGGACGAACCTGGAGTACGTTTACGACTCAGAAGTTTTACGTTAGCGCGCTCGTCGGCGTGCATACGCTATAAAATGCGGTGCAGGTACGATGTACGCAGCGGTAGGTCCTCGGGATATTCATCGATTCTTCCGGCTGATAGGGGAGAACAAAAAAAAAAAAAATCTTCTTGAGATCGTATTCCGATATCCTAACTGGGCGCTTCGCGACGAGAGACGCGGTTCGTAGGGTCGCCGAAATTCCTTCCACCTTCATAACTGCAAATTAATCCCCAGGGCATAAATACCAACTCGAGTGCAATCGAAATGAAATAAGCTTTTACCGTTAATTGAAAATCAACGAATCCTTTCACTCAAGAATGTATTCAAGCATCATTGATATTTTTACGCTTCAGGCTCTTTGTCCGCAACATTTTTTCACAATTCGACATTTATTATGTATGAGATTTATAATGATAAAATTCGATTCTCGTGTGTTTATATTAACATTAGAGACACGTTTGCTTTTATGTAAGCAACTATGGGTACCATAAAGCAAGACCCCGGGGTTCAGTTTGCGAGTTTACAATTTTATTACGCGCATTTGATTGTGTCAATAAATTCCATACAAGTTATGGGGTTCCAGGCTCCACCTATTATTCCAGCGCAGTTGGGCATGAAGCTTCTTAACACGTTGTCAGTGCTATTTTATTGCAAATAAGCTCTTCAGGAAATAAAAAAAAAGTAGTTTGTTTCCTTTGGTTTCGAACTACTTCAAGTCATATTGTCTTGTTGATACTGTAAACATTAGTCAAAAAAGATGCCACCCGATTAAGTCGCTTAGTCCTTCCTCTCCTATACTTTCCCAAACCTAGATTCCCTTTTCTCGCTTCCATAGTTAACACTTCCCTTCCACTATTTTCTTCTACTCTCTCCTCCACTTCCTCATCTGCTTTTTCCTCTACTTCCTCCTCTCCTCACTTCCATCATTAACACTTCCTTTTCACTATTTGCTTCTACTTCCTCATCTGTTTCTTCCTCTATTTCCTCCTCTCCTCGCTTCCATATTAACACATCCCTTTGCCTATTTCCTCCGACGCTCTCCTCTACTTCTTCCTCTATTTCCTCCTCGCCTCGCTTTCACAGTTGACACTCCTCGTCCCCTATTTTCTCCTACTTCCTCCTCTATTTTATAGCTCTTCTACCCCTTTATTTCCCTACTTTCCCTCCTGTGATATCACCATTCGCCCCAATCCCTTCACGAACTTCTTCCTCCTCTATTCCCTCCACTACTTCTACCTCCCTTTGCTTCCATAGTTGAGAATACCCTTCCACACTTTCCTTCTACTTCCTTCTCTACTTCCTCATCCGCTTCTTCCTTTACTTCCTCCTCTCCGTCCTGTCACAATATGTTCTTCCAATATTTCCTCCTACTTCCTCCTCTACTTCCTTCTCTAATTCCTCCTCTCCTCGCTTCCATAGTTAACACATCCCTTTGTCTATTTCCACGTATGCCCTCCTCTACTTCTTACTCTATTTCCTTCTCGCCTCGCTTCCACATTTAACACTCCTCGTCCCCTATTTCCTCCTACTTCCTTCTCTACTTCCTCTTCTACCCCTAGATTCCACTACTTTCTCTCCTGTGACATCACCATTTGCCCCAATCCCTTCACCAACTTCTTCCTCCTCTGTTCCCTCCTCTGTTCCCTCCTCTACTTCTACCTCTCCTCGCTTCCATAGTTGACACTACCCTTCCACACTTTCCTTCTACTTCCTCCTCTACTTCCTCATCTGCTTCTTCCTCTACTTCCTCATCTGCTTCTTTCTCTACTTCCTCCTCTCCATGCTGCCACAGTTAACACCCCCGTTCTACTATTTCCTCCTACTTCCTCCTCTACTTCGTGATCTGCTTCTTCCTATATTTCCTCTTCTCCTCAATTCCAGAGTTAACCCTCCTCTTCCCCTGTTTTCCTTCACCAGCTTTACTTTCCTTCCCTTACTCGACCTCATTTATAATAATTTGTCTCACTTCCTCTCGCTTACACACACTTCCCTTACTCGCCCTAATTTTCCCTAACTTCTGCTACAATCATTTCACATAATTTCACCTACTTTCCCACTCCCTGTTTTTCCTCACTTCCCAAACTCCCCATTCATTTCCCAAAATTTCCACTCACTTCTCCGACTTTCTATTCATATTCTTTAATTTCCCCTACTTTCCCTCCCATAATTGCCAGTCACATCACCTCACTTCTCCTCACTTCTCCTTGAAAAAAAGTACAATGGACGGACCAAAAATTCTGTATTTAATGTTGAAAAAAATGGTTGAAAAATTAGGGACTGTGTAAATCACAAATAATATGGAGATTTTTTTTCAATTTTAATGAATTTTCCCAAAAATTGGAAATTTTTTTAAAGTTTCAGACATTTCTATGGGAAGAATATTAAGTTTATAATTTAATCTGATAATATTACCAAGTTTTTTATTTATTGATATCTACCCTAAATTTTCTATTCTTTACAAAATTAATGAATAAACATATTATTAACAAATAATTATCTGATTTTTAACTTTTTTTGGTATTTACGAATTTTTCTGAAACCAACGTCAACCATTCAACAATGTTTGAAGATTTGACAAGTAACATATATTTTTTGGGAATATTCCCACAATTTTTAGGATATATTTTCTAAGAAACTTTGATGTTTTCCCCAGAAATCGTGGTGACAAAAATTACAAAGAATCAGATATTTGTTACGGTAATATTTGAGAAAATTCCTATTTTTGGCGAAAATGATCTGAAAGTAGCAGAAATAAGGAGATTTTAAGCCAAAAAGTTCAGTTTCTAACTAAAAAGCTGATTTTTTAACCAAGATGATTAATTTTCTACCAGAAAAGACCAATTTACAATCAAACGGTTGAATTTTCAACTAAAAACATATTTTTCAATAAAAAATCGAATGATTGAATTTTAGTCATAAAAGTTTGTTTTCTACAAAAAAAGAACAAATTTTAGACAAAAAAAAATACTTTTTCTACCAAAACTGGAATAGTTAAATATTCAGTTAAAAAAATTAGCTTTCACAAAAAAAGTTAATCTTTGAACCAAAAAATTTAATTTTTAATGAAGTAGTTCATCCTTGAACCAAGTACTTAAATTTCAACAGAAGAAAATGTATTCTCAAACAAAAATGGAACAGTAAAATTTTTAAAAAAAAAAAAAAAAAAAATTTCTTCGCAAAATGTGAAATTTCAGATTCTTACGAAGAATAATTTGATTGTAATTAAAAAACAGTTGAATTTAATCAAAGAAGAAAAATTCATGACCAGATAATTGAATTATCAACCAGAGCAGATTAATTTTGAAGCAAGCATTTTTAACCAAAAAAATTTAATTTCTGCCAGAAAAGTTGAATTTTCAACAAAAAAAGATTTTTTATTTAAAAAGGAAACTAAATTTCAACAAGATTGTTGAATTTGATGCAAAAAAGTTGGATTTTCAATACATAGTTCAATTTTCTGCCAAGATCGTTGAATTTTCAAACAAACAAAAAAATGTCTCGCGAAACCGATACATTTTCAACCAAGAAATATTTTTCAGTCACAAAAAGAAAAAAATTACAACCAAATTATTAAATCTGTTACAAAAAAATTCCTTTCTAATCAAACAGTGGAATTTCCAACGGAAAAAACCGAGTTTTCAACAAGAAATTTTAATTTTCAGCTGAAAAAGGTGACTTTTAAACAAATGGACACTATTAATTCAGTTCGTATTAAAATTGAAAAACATGAAAAAGGGGAAAAAGTCAATAATGGAAATATCAACCAAATAAACTTTTCTACAGGCTGAATGCACTAATTCCAGGGTTATTGTTTTTTTTTAGTCATTCAAAAATATTTTGAATAATGATATGGTAAACTTAATAAATAATACTTTTAACAGCGTTTTGACGATTCTGCCCAATTGTGCATCTTATAACTGACATGCCAATTTGAATTAAGCGAATTCGGTATGGTTCATGGGTTATTCTTTTCTGTGAGACAGGAGGATTACAATTTATGGTCCGTCCTGTGGTCGATTGGACACCGCTCCCAACAGGATAATTACACGCTTGATCTGAAAAGTCGATGAGGAAAATTGAGTCATTAAATAGTGTTCATCCACCTCCGCAGTAATCGGGTAATAATGCTTGTACCTGCACTCAAGTCGATAAGAAAGGCTTGTCCATCGATAGAGAAACGTGTCCCTTATCGGTTTAGTTAGTCGTATCTCGCAAAAGTATCACGCAATATCTACCTACGTAAATTTACGAATCAGACAAGAGGGTCATAATATAACTCACATCAATTTATAAACTCAACCGATAAAAATGGAAACCTCACGACGTTACTAACTCCTACTGTCTCGAAAACGTTTAAATTTCAATTCAACTCCACATAAAAGTCATCCATAAAATTAATGAGAGTATCCTTTCAACCCTTTCACAATTGGACAAAAGATAGTTGATTAATTCAGCAGGTTCGCGAAACTTCAGTTTCAAAATTCCATGACCTTTCCCTGATTTTCCCCGGAGCGATTTTTAATTTTTCCTGATTATTAGGACGTTAATTGAGTCGCTCAATCCTCTCCCTCTCATTCTTTTCCTCATCTACTATCCCTGCTTCCCCCACGTTCCTATTTACACCCACAATTTTCCTGACCTCACTTCACCCTTTGCTTCTCCTACCTTTTTCAACTTCTCCATCCTCTAGTTCCTCTCTCACTTTCCCAGCTAACATTCACTTTCCCATCTAACAATCTCATTCCCCGCCCTTGGGTCCTCTCTCCTACTGATGTTACCTACTCCACTAGTTTTTCCTTCACTCCCCCTTATCTTCTTCGCATATAATAATTTTCCTTACTTCACTTCTTATATTTAACTGCCTCTACTTGCCCTTCCTATATTTCCTCTACTCCCTCTTCCTTCATTTCCTCTACTCCCCCTTTCTTCATTTCCTCTACTTCCGCTTCCCTCATTTCCTCTGCTTTTACTTGCCTTATTTCCCACTACTTCCCGTCCACTCTTATTTCCCGAAGTTTTCCTCTCCTCACTTCGTAGGAAACACTTCCTTCGCAAGCCCTCACGTTTCCTGGCTGGCTTACCTGAAGTAACCTACTAGACACTATTCACTTCCTCTAACTGCCCTACCTCACCTCCAATAATTTTTTCTATTGCCTCTCACTTTCCTCCATAATTTTCTTTCACGTATACGACTTCACATCCCGAAATTTATCCTCACTTCCAAACACATCGCCTAGTTCTCCACCTCTGATGTGCCTTCACTTCTAATACTTCCCCTCCTTTATTTTCTCTACCTCCTTTTGCTTTATTTCTCTCTATTCCTCCTTCACTAATTTCTCTAACTTCCCTTCTCCCTCGCTCAATTTCCCTTATTTCTCTCCCCTCCTTTTCCCAACTTCCCTGCTTCTTACATCCCCTCTCCTCACTTCCCATCTCCTTACTTCCCCAGCCAACACTTCCCTTCCCGAACCCTTAGGAACCCTCCACTACTCACATGCACTCATTTAGTACCCCTCCACTTCTCCTTACTACCCTACTTCACCTCCAATCAATTTTCCTACTACCTCCCTTTTCTCCCTAATTTTCCCTCACTCCCACTACTACACCTCCCATAATTTTCAATACTTCTCCTCCACTCACTTCCCCTACTCCCACTCATTTTCCCTAATTCCTCTCTATTCATTTTCTCAACTCCCCCACCACTAATTTTCACTCACTTCTCCTCTCCTAATTTCGACCACTTTTCCTACTTCCCTTCCTAAGAAAAAAGTACGGTTTCTTTCCGGGATAACGAAACCCTGAAAAGTGAACAAATTACCCATTTTAAACTGAAAAAGTTTCTAAAAGTGATTTCTAACCAAAAAAGTTACTAAAAGTGACCGATATGTATTGATAATATGACTAATATTCTTCCCAATCTAAAAGAAATAAAAATAATTCGATCAATAATACAAAGTAGAAGAAATTTCATTGACTTCATTAAAATGAAAATGAATTCAGAAGGATTTAAAGGAAATGAAAAAAATTGGATAAAATTCATAAAAATGTGAGGTGAATTCAAAAAATTCAATTTAATTGATAATAGTTAATGATTTGAGAAAATTCACCGAATTCAGTCAGGTTGGAATGAGTTTAGAAAAATTCAACGGAATTAAAAAAAATTTAAGAAAATTACGAAGGATTCGAAAGTATTCAAAAGAATTTAGGATATAGCAATAAGAATTCAAGGTTTATTGCAAATGGATTAAAATGAATTTCAAAAAATATTTGAAAATGTCTTCAAATTTTTGAAGTAAAATAAAGTATCTCATTTCGTGTGACTATATTATTTGAAATCCATTCAAATATCAAATACCGTAAAATTCTATGAAATTTTATATTTCCTGAAATCCCTCAAATTTTTTTAAATCTCTGGAAAACTCTTTGAATGTTTTGAAACCACCCTAAATTTTTTTTAGATTTTTTCAAACTATTAGAATCTATTCAAAATTCTTTGGAATATTTCAAAATATCCTGAAATGTTTCAAGTTCTTTAAATTCTTTCAAAATTACTTTAAAATTCTCAAAACCTGAAGATTATTCTGGAATTTTCAAAAATACACTTCAACTTTTAGAATCTTTTGGAATTAATTATAATTTTTGAAATCTTGTCAATTCTGTGAAATTTTTTCAAATTATTGAAATAAATTAAAAAATTCCTTGGCTTCTTTTAAAATATGCTACAATAATTATAATCCTTCACAAAGGTTTGAAGCTCTTGAAAATTCCTTGGATCTTTCAAGAAAAATCCTTAAATCCTTTAAAACCTTCGAAAGGTTTAAAGCTCTTGAAAACGCCTTGAAACTTTTAAAAATATCCTAAAATATTTCGAATCCTTTGAAAATTCTTGTAATCTCATACAACTTTCCAAGCTAAAAATTGGTGAATTCCTTTGAAATCTCATAAAATTATTGATATTTATTAAAAATTGGTTAGAATCGTTAAGAATATCCTAAAAGATTTCAAGAGAATTTAAGATAATTCAAAAATAAGTATATACCTGAATTCAGTACAGATTAGCCCAAGATTTAATTTGAGGATTAAGCAAAAAAAACATGATAAATCCATTTTTGGAAAAAAATTAAGTACATGTGGTTTTATCATTTTGAAGGATCGAGGAATATGATTATAGACCCTCGGTTCACAAAAAAATTGTATCCCATTAGGCACTCGCTTTAAAAATGGTTCAAGAATTCGGTAATATTGGATAATTAGTTAGATGGTCTCCTTCGAAAGAGACTAACTGAATTTTTCTTCTATTTCCGGTTTCTTTAATATAAAGCAATTTTTTAATTATTGAAAAATCACCTTCATGAGTTCCTTTTATTTAAAAAAGTGACTTATAATGACAGAAATTTCCTAACTTAAGTTTTTTTTCAAAATCCTTTACTTTTTCCTAAATTTCCCTGACAAAAAAAATTCCCTGACTTTTCCCTGATTTCCAGGATTTTTCTAACTTGCGGCCACCCTGTAATTGGAATTTATCTTGAAAGCTGTCAGCGTTATAACAGATTGTTTATTGATCCAAGAGATTTGTGCGAGTGATGATTTTTCGGTGCAGGTATTTCGAATGCATGTATCTAATTTGATCAACTAGGATGATCGCTACCAGGCGTACTGATGATGAACAACTTACGAGAGAGGACTTATCTTCTGGATAAGGAGCCATTGGAACAAGAGAGAAAGAGAGAGAAACAGAGCGAGAGACTGAGAGAGAGAATGTGGACGAATACATTAAGAGATGTTATCAGCACCTCGACCCTGTTACCTGCGTATGGTCTGGACCCAATTGGACCTGTTCCGTAGTGACTCCAGGGCTACATTGCCATCCCTAGTCGATGCGTAACAGAATGACAAATTGTCTGCCTACAGAACCTTTTTTTTCAGTGAACCCGAGTGGACGAGTTCTCCAAATGCAATCCTTTCTTAATGATTTCCTGCCCTCGAGTCTTCCATGATTACATATTTTAAAACAGGCCTGTTCAGCGAGGAGAAATTTACCAGGCCTGTCCTGCGAGGAGAAATTTACCAGGCCTGTCCTGCGAGGAGAAATGAACCAGGCCTGTCCAGCGAGGAAAATTTACCAGGCCTTTTCAGCGAGGAGAAATTTACCAAAACTCCAGATCGTGCATTTTCACCACCATTTCACTCTGATCACTCGAGAAAGCTCGGGATTGGTTCCTAACGTCAAGTAGGAAGGGAAGTGGAGAGTGGAGGTGGAAAACTTACACCTGCAATTTGCGTCTCGAGGAAAATTCCTGGAATTTCTCCTCGCGGGATAGGTCTGTTTCAAGACGAAAGACAATGACAAATATTAAATGAATCAAAGTTCACAATTTCAGGCATTTTGGAGGATTCCTATTTGATGAGGCAATAGTGTTATAAATTTGATTCGATATGAAGCGCTTTAATTTTCTAAAATTTCAAGTTGAAATATATTCCGTTTTGACGAAATGGGGGAATTTTCCACCGAAAAAGTTTTCCGACAAAAAGAGATGAATTTTCAAACCTAGAAAGAGGACTTTTCAAAAAAAGAGTTCACTTTTGACGATAAGTAGCCGATTTTTTTTTAAGAACGGTTGAATTTCGAACCAAGAAAGATAAATTTTCTACCAAGAAAGATAACTTTCCTACAAAAAAATATGAATTTTCTATTCAAAAAGACAAATTTAAAATTCAAAGAATTAATTGAATTTTCAAACTAAAAAGTTGGATGGAAAAAAAACGAATGTTCTAAAGAGAAGATTTTCCACCAAAAACATGAATTATTTTCAACAAAATAAATTCATTTTCAACAAAATAGTTCAATTTTTGATCAAATTACTGAATTTTCAAAACCAAAAAGCGGAATTTTGATCTAAGATGATTAATTCTTAATTTTCAACCAAAAGACAAATTTTCAGCAAAATAAATTGAACAAATAAATGAATTTTCAACCTAAAATGAAGTACTGAATGCTTCAGTTTCAAAAATTAATTTTCCACAGAAAAAAATGTTAAGCAGTGGAATTTTACCAAGAAAGGCGAATTTTTTACAAAATAATTTAATGCTGAACCAAAAGCAGATTAATTTTCGGCTAAATAGTGAAATTTGCAATAAAAAAAAAAATTTTCAGTCAAGAAAGAAGAAAAATTCAACAAAATTTTTCAATTTTTTAGCAAAATGATGAATCTTCAACCAAGAAAGGATTTTAATTTCAAAGAAAAGTTATTGATAGAAACCAGGAAAGATGAAATTAGTACAAAAAGAGATAAATAAAAAAAAGGCGAGTTTTTAACCAGAGTTGCATTTTGAACCAGAAAAATTGATCATTCAAGAAATACAATAAATTTAATAAAAAATGTATTTTTAAGTCAAAAAGACGATATTTCAACAAAACAGTTTAATTTTCAAACAGAAAATTACATTTTCAACCGTAAAGATGAATTTTCAAGCAAGAAGATTAACTTGCTACAAAAAAATGAATTTTCAAGGAAAAGCATCAATTTTTTATCAATTGCTTACTAAAAATGGAATATTAAAATTTTGTAATAAACAGTTGAATTTTCAACCAAATAATTGAATATCACTTAAAAAAATTAATGTTTAACAAACAAAAAACTAACTTTTATCAGAGTTGCATTTCTATATAAAATTTTTTGAAACAAAAAACAGTTACATTCTGAACTACAAAACAAGGAATTTCTATAAAAAGATATATATTTTCAAACCGGAAAAACGAAGGTTCATCAAAATAGTTGAATTTTTAACAAAAACCATTTTTTTGGACAAGACAAATTTTCAACTAAAAAGTATGACTTTTTAACGGCATTCTTGCATTTTCAACAAAATATTAAATTTGGAACAAAATAATATCATTTTATGAAAAAAGATGAATTCTTAATCTAAAATTTAGAGCAGACCTTTTACCCGGAAAAAATTAAAACTGGAAAAGGGGCAGGATCCTGCGATAAACTGGAATTTTTATCAAATGTAGACTAAAGCTGTTTAAAAATATTATTTATGTTTATAATAAATGAAAAATGAAAATTTCTTGCTAGTGATTCGCAGACTTCAAAATATTTGACTTAAAAATTATTTTTCACCACGTACCAAAAAACATTGTTTTCATTGAAGCAATTCAGTTTAAAAAAGTTCGAAACAGATTGCATTTTCATAAAAGTATTTTCGCCTTTATCCGCAAACTAACACTTTTTTTATTTGAAATCAAATTTTTATTTTCCAAATAAATTCCCTTTTTTGAGTCGGTCAGTGTCGGTAATTACAATAATTTCCCTTATCCAATTATACATTTTGTTGTATACGTCCGGTGCTCGATTCGAGAGGAATTCCTTTTCTAAATAAGCTTTCCGGGATCAAAGGCCGTTCGGTTCAGACTAGACTCTTGACTCTAGATCTGCGTTTGCTTTACAAATTGGTAATTGCGATAAAATAACATAGACTGTGGAATAACATGAAGTAATAACCCCTTTTCATCAAATTCTCAAAATGCATTGAAGCAAATACAAAATTTTTCTCATATAGTCCCTTTTGAATCAGAAATGGGTTACTGAATCAAATCAGAAAGAATTTTCACTGATTTAAAACGCAATCTCATTCATTGAAATGGCTAAAAATGGGGAAATTATTGAAATCAGTGAGGATTTTCACTGGCAATCAGTAAAATTTCTCTGATTCAAATTTAGAGAGGATAGATCTTCTAAACTTTTTTTCAAAATTACCTGATTTTTCCCTGATTTTTTCTGAATAATTTTCCATGCTCTCTGACCCTCATTATTCAAAGACAAGCATTTTCATCTTGTAAAATTTTTAACAGAATCTTTTATAATCGAAATGAATAAATTTCAAATTTAAATTAAAAAATTCCCAACTACATTTTGAGGGTTCAATTTTAATTCATCATTTATGTTTTATTTATCCCTTTTTGAGAAATTTTTAGAAATGTATCTCGTTTTTCGTAAAACTGTGATTGTTGGTTTAAAATGTACTCTTTTTTAGTCAAAAAATCAAATATTCTCGAAAGGGGAAAGTGGAGGGAGGAAAGAAGGGGAAGCGGAGGAAAGAAGGTGGGGGAGTGAATAGACGTGAGGGGGTCATGGGAGTGGGGGTATGGAAAGTGAGGGGAAGTAAGGAGGAAGTAGAAGAGGGATAGTAGTGGAAAAAGAGGAGGGAGAAGTAGACGAATGGGGTGAGGGGGGCAGTGATAGGAGGGATTAAAGGGAAGTAAGGGAAGTGGGGATAGGTGAAGAGAGAAGTTCAAAAGTATGTGAGGGGGTGATGGGAGTGGGGTATGTGAAGGGAGCGGAAGTAAGAGGGAAGAAAGGAAGAAGTAGAAAAGGAAGAAGTAGAAGAGGGAGAATGGAGGATGAGATGGTAGTAGAAAAGAGTAGGGGCAAGGGATAGTAGTGGGGAAAAAAGCGCGAAATAAAGGAAAGGAGTGAATATGAAGGTGGAACTGAGGAAAGGTATAAATAGGGGAGTAAGGGGAGGTATCAATAAGGGTGTAAGGGAAGTGGGGGTAGGTGAAGTGAGAGGTATAGAATCTTCTGAGGCGAGGGGAAGTAGACGAAAATACGGGGAGTAGGGAAGATTATGAAAGGGGAGATTTGAACGACAGAAATTATGCCTCAACAGGCTACAAAACCCATTTTCGAAAGTGCGTGGCGCCTACAAGAAAAGTTGACTAATTGTCAGTACCTAGCTTTGGATTCAAATCGCATTAATGTTTGATAGCTTTTACTTTAGAAGCCTCTTTTAAATTTCGACCCATTGTTTCTAGAACTTAGGCAGTACCTTGCCTCAAATCATTGATTCTGACCTTTTACAGCCAGGATGGGACGTTTGGGAGTGCAAGGAGGGAAGTAGGGGAAGTAAGGGAATCAAGGAAGAGTGATAGGAAGAAAGTAAGAAGAAATGAGGGGAAAATATGGTTGAAGAAATAAAGGAGGAGTATAGGAGGAAGAGAAGTGACAAGGATGGGAAATTAAAGAAAAAGTGAGGAAAGAGGTTGTAAGAAAAGTAGGGAAAGTGAGTAGAGGGGAATTACAGGAGGAAAGGAGAAGTAGGCGAAAGGAGCGGGAGTAGGGGACAAAAATTATGGGAGTAGATTCAAGCGACATAACTAATATCTTCATAGGCTACAAACCCCTTTTTTGAACATGACAGATTTTACCCTGAAAGCCTCTTTTTATTCTGAAACCCTTGTTTAAAGAATTCAGACAGTACCTCTCTGTGAATCACTGATGAAGCGAGAGAGAGGGAGTACAGGAGGAAGAGAAGGGGAATGGATGGGAAATAATGGTGGAAGTAAGGAAAGGAGTAGTTGGGGAAGAGAGGAAAGGAGTAGTTGGGGAAGAGAGGAAAGGGGTAGAAGGAGAAGATAGGGAGAGGGTAGAAGAAGATAGGGAAAGGCTGGTAGGAGCAGTATAGAAGAAAGGGAAGGGGTAGTAAGGGAAGTAGGGGAAGTGAGAGTCTCTTCTTATTTTAGAACCCTTTTTCCAGAATTTGGTCCGGTCCTCGCTTTAAATCATTGATTGTGATCTTTTACGGCCAGGATGGTACGTTTGGACTGTGAACGGAGGATGTAGGTCACTTTGCAATTAGGTGCATCGTCGTTCAGGAGGGTAACGATCGCACACGATCCGCATACGAATCTCATAAAAAGACCACAGCAGGTGAAACGCTTTGAATGTAAAAACTTTAGCTTTTGGACTCTAAGACTTTCAACCCTCTCAACATAGTTGAGAGCTTTTGGATGCAGGAGTACGTGTCACTCTCTTCATTGAAATTCCATGTGTTTTATACACATATATCTGCTGTTTTATGGATAACATAAAACTGTCTTCACGGCCCGAAATGCTCTCAAAAGAGTGGAAATAGGGTGATTTTTCACAAAAATGAATTTCCTAAAAAAAAAAAAAATGAATTTTCAACAAAAAAGCTCGTTTTGTAACCAAGGAAAATGAGGTTTCAACCAAATAGTTGAACTTTCAACCAGAAAAAATTACTTGTAACGAGAAAGTTGCATCTACAAACGAATAGTTCAAGTTTTAAGCAACAAATTGGAAATTTTAACAAAAAAGTTGAATTTTCAACCAAATAGTTGACAATTTTCAACCAAAAATCCCTTTTTTTTTTAAAGTTAAATTTTCAAGAGCGAAGGTAATTTTAGACCAAGAAAGAGGAATTTCCAGCCAAAAAATATAAACATTTCTAGGAAAAAAAATAATTTTGTAGGCAAAAGGACGAATTTTTTTATTAAAATGGACAACAAAGGAGTGAAATTTTCAAACACGACAGATTTTTCATTCAAAAAAAGGACTTAATTTAACAAAACTGTTGAATTTTCAAGCAAGAGACAAATTCTTAAAACAGAACAAAAAACTGTTCAATTTTCAACCCAAAATTATGAATTTTTAACCAAAAAAGTTAATTTTCTGCCAAAAAAACTGAATTTGCAACCAAGTAGTTCAAATTTCTCGAACTGTTCAAATTTCAAAGAAAACAAGCAACTTTTTGACAAAACAGTGGAATTTTGAACCTCAAAATATAAATTTTTAACAAAAATGTAAATTTTCGACAAATAGTTGAATATTCAACTAAGACAGATTCATTCTTACCTAAACAATGGACTTTTTAATAAAGAAAGATGGACATTCTACCAAAAAAGATAAATTGAAAAAAAAGACGAATTTAAAAAAAAAGAACTGAAAAAACTCACGCTCTACTGCAACTATAAAAAATCCAGAGAAATTGCAAATGCTTACCTGGAACAGAAAAAAAAATTTTAATTAGCAAATATACAGACATATAAAAATAAATTTTTAGCAAAGCAGTTCAACTTTCAAACAAATATATGAATTTTCTACCCAAAAGATAAATTTTATACCGTAAAAGACGAATTTGCAACTAAAATTATGAATCTTCAAGCCGAAAATTATCTTTTTAAAAAATTTGTTGAATTTTCTACCAAAAAAGATAAATTCTCAAGAAAAAATATAATAAACATTTAAACTAAAAATGTTTCAATTTTTAATCAAAAAGTGTTCAATTCATCCAAAAAGGGAAATTTCGAACAAATTAATTAAATCCTCACCAAAAAAAGGTTCTAATTTTCAACCAAACAGGTGCGATTTGTATTATTAACTCGAAAAAAAACAATTTCCAAAAACGTTTTTGAATTCCCAACCAGAAAAGTATTTCCAGTTAAGGAATGAAAAAAATTGTAGGCGAATTGTAATTTGAAGGGAAAAATACTTTTCAATACAGAATACAAATTTGGAATAACTATTTATTTTTTGAGTTTCTTCGTTTATTTGCTTCGAAGTTATATAAATATAATTTTCCTATGTTTTTGAGAGAACGCAAAAAGTTTTTTTTAGAGATTTCTAAAATATGTTAACAAAGTAACGAGAAAATGACTAAGATTTTTTTTTATTTTGCAGGATTTTGCAAAATTTTATAAGATATTTAAATGAGTTGAAAATATATTTACGACATTTTCAACGCTTGGAGAAAATTTTGAAATATTTTATAAAATTTCAGAAATCTTTCAAAGTTTTAAAATATTTGTAATCTCTTTAAAACTTCTCAAATTCGTAAATATCTTCTAAACTGACTCGAATTATTTCTATGGTTTAAAAATCTTGCCGATTCATTTTTGACATTTGGGGAAATCTCTTCTGTTATTTTTTATTCTTCTTCAATATTTCCTTGAAGTTAATTTTTCAAAATAACGAAACTGAAATCCCTGAAATCTGAGAAAAAAATTATTATCTTGAAACCTTTCAAAATTTTGCGAAAAAATTAAAAATTTTATTCCGAAATCTTCAAAAATCTATATTTTGCCTTAAAATCTTCACGATTCTATTTTGACAATTTAGAAAATATTTTGGAATGTTTAAAATCTTTTTAAATATTCTCGTTAAATAAATTTTCTAAAATGAAAAATTATTCAACATTTTTAAGAAAATCTTACGAAACAATTTGTATCCTGTTTGAACCTTTCAAAAATCTCAAAAATCTTAAAAAGCTTAAAAATCTTTTGTTCGAAATCTTCAATAAATTTACACTTTTCTTTAATTTGTTGAGATCTTCTCAAGATTTATATTATTTTAGAATCTTTCGAAAACTTCTGAATATTTTTCAAAAATAATTTCGAGTTTTCCTAAAACGTTTTTAAAGCCTGCCAAGAAAGAAAAATATTTTGAAATTTTCAAATCTTAAGGACAGAATTATTTCAAAATAGTAAAAAATATTTATAATTAAAATTCTCTCATTTATCAATAATATTTAACCACATTCAGAAATAAAATGAATTAGTAACAGAATTCTACTGTCATTTTTTAAACATTAGCTCAAGTCTCAATAACATAGATTTTGACTTTATTATTAAAGAATCATTAAAAATTGAAAGTCGTCTCTTTCAAAAATAAATTTTTTGAAATCAAAATTCCTCATTTGAAAATTGCGATTTAGAAAATTCGAGGAAATGCAATAGAACAAATTGAAAACAGTAACTTGAAGTTTCACTAATTTTATTATTTAAACAAAAAATATAATACAAGACTTTTTAATTAAAGAGTTAAATTTTCCAAATTTAACCAAATATAGATAAATTTTCTTATAGGGTTCTATTAATTAAGTTCGCATTTAAGTGAAAAAAAAGGAAAAGAGAAAGAGGGGAAGCTCCCAGCTGGAAATATTTTGAATTGAGTTGGACAATTATATTATCAATTTATGGTTCAAGCCTTTAGAAATTAGATATATATATATGGAGAAGAATGTGGCTAATAGAGGAGGAGGTGGTGGAGGGAGGAGGAGTAAGAGGCGGTGGAGGGAGGAGGAATAGGAGGAGGTGGCGGGAGAAGGAGCAGGAGGAGGTGGACGGAGAAGGAGTAGGAGGAGGTGGCCGGAGAAGGAGCAGGAGGAGGGGGAGGGAGAAGGAGCAGGAGGAGGTGGAGGGAGGAGAAGCAGGAGAAGGATGTGATGGAGGGCGGAGGAGTAGCAGGAGGAGGTGGCGGAAGGAGGATGAGAAGGAGAAGGAAGAGGTTGCGAAGGAAGGAGAAGCTGGATGAGGAGGAGGGGTTTTTAAAGATAATTTTCATCTTGCCATATCTTGATTGAAGCGTACTTGAAGACTGAGCCAATTCGAATAATTTTTAATCAAGTTTCTTGAAAATATGTCGTAGAAAAGAGAATAAAAGGGAATAGGGAAAGGAGTATGAAGTCTGATAAAATCCAAATTTGGAAGCTGAGAAAGTACAAATACAGAAGGAATAACAATAATTCCCATTCTCTAAAAATAAATAGCAACATTTGAAGCCAATTATTTAGATTATAATCCCTAATAAATTTGACACTCCCCTTTTAAGAAGAAACTTTTAGAGGAAGTTTCTCATAAAGTGTAAATTTTCAGTGGGGAGGGAATTGCTGTCGGTTTAAAGAACATGAGACATGAGGAGGGAAACGAGAGCTACGGAAGCTTGATCCATGGTGATGGCGTTTGGTACAAGATTTTCGTCTGAAAGCACGACGGAGTTAAGGGCTAAGCCACCGGGTGTCACTCCAAACGAATCAACGAGTGTGAAGAGGGATTAGGAGAGTCCCTGATGTCTTTCCTTTCACAAACAACGTCTTTTTTCAAGGAATTCAGAATTTTTCAGAAGACGAGTCAGGGTGGCCGTAGGTCAGGGCAATGTCAGGAAATTTTATTGTTTAGGGAAAATTCGGTACAACTCAGGTTGAAGCTTCAACTGGAATAGTTGAATTTTCAGTGGGAAATTTTTATTTTCAACTGAGGAGATGAATTTTCAACTTAAATGATGAATCTTCAACAGAAGAATTAAATTTTGTACCAAGGATGATGAATCTTCAACAGAAGAATTATATTTTTTACCAAGAAAGATTCTTCAGAAAAGAAATAAAAAAAATGTGAAGAGCAGAAAAGATGAATTTTTTATAACACAGGTGAATTTTCAACCAATAGAGATTTCAGTTAAATATTCACAAACAAAGTATGAATCTTCAAAAAAAATTTAATTTTCTGTGAAAACAGTTAAATTTTCAACAAAACGGTTAAATTTTCATCCAAAAAATATTACTCCTTAACAACATTGTAGAATTTTCAGCCAAATAAAAAAAAATTTATCTAAAAAATATAATCGTCAGGAGAAAGCAAATGTCTTTCATTTAACACTAAATTTCTTTTTATAAAATATCTACAATTACAATATTCGTTGAAAATATATCTCTTCGAATGAAGATTCAACTCTTGTTGAAAAAAAAAATTTTTAATCAAAAATTCGTTTTTTTTTTTAAATTGAAAATTCGATCTTTTATTTTGTTAAAAATTCGTTTTCGTTTAATTAAAAATTTTGTTGAAATGTTCTCTTTTTCTGTTGAAAATTCCACTATTTGGTTAAAAATTAACTTTTGTGTTGAAAATTCATATTTTCGGCAGAAAATTCAATCGTTTCACAAAAAAATTCTTTTGGCTTGGAATTTTGACAATTAGGATGAAATTTTTCTCGTTCAAGACTGAAAAAATCTTCATCAACTTTAATCAACTTTACCAACTTTATTAAACCTTTATTGAATCAACTTTATTAAACTTTCGTTTTTTTTTAAACATATAGTATTTTATTTGAATTTTTTTTTTTTTTTTAAATTAAAAATTCGTTATTTTTTTTTTTTTTGAAAATTTGTCTTGTTTAGTTGAAAATTTTGTTGAAATGTCTTCCTTCTTGGTTAAAAATACCACTGTTACCTTTAAACTTAACTTTTTTTTTTGAAAATTCATATTTTCGGACAGAAAATTCAATCGTTTCACAAAAAAATCGTCTTTTGGTTTGGAATTTTGACAATTTGGATAAACTTTTTTTCTTTATAGACGAAAAAATCCTTATTTGCTGAAAATTCTACTCTTTGGTTGAAAAATTCAAATTCTGGTATGAACTATTTCCTGAAAAATTCATTTTTCTGATTGAACATGCATTATTTTAGTTGAAAATTGATTTATTTTGTTGTTAATGTGATCATTTCATTAAATATCCGAGTTTTTCTGTTGAAAATTAATTTTTTTCTACTGAAAATTTAACGTTTTCATCATTGGTTGAAAATTTATGTATTTTACAATAGTTGAAAATTGAACTATCTGGTCTGAAAATTCGTCTCTTTGGTTGAGAATTCATGCTTGTAGGTTGAAATATTAACTATTTTGTTTTTTATTCAGAATTCGTCTTTTTTCAAAAGTCTGGATTTTACTTAATAATGGTCGATAAAAATAAAAAATTTGCCAGGAAATAATTGAAAAATTTTGAAAATATTCTTGTCAGTAATTTATTTACCATTTATTTATATTTCTAATTTTTTTTCAAAGCAGCTTTCTCCTGAAGATTATATTTTTAATAAACAACTTTATTATTTTTTGTTAAAAATTCCACAATTTTCTTAAAAAGTCACCTTTTTTGGTTCAAAATTCAACTGTTTTGTTGTGAATTCGTCTTTTCTAATTGAAAATTCAACTATTATGTAGAAAATTCACTATTTATTGAAAATTCACATCTTGGTGTTGAAAATTTAACTATTTTTTGAAAATCTGTCTTTTTGATTTAAAGACTCGTCTGCTTTAGTAGAATTTTTTTTTTATAAATTTTTATAAATTTTTGGTTGAAAATTAATCTTCTTCAGTTAAAAATCCAACTATATTATTGAAAATTATTATTATGGTTATTTTGAATAAATTTTTCTGAAAAAAGATCTTCTCCTTTCGCTCCGCTGGGAATCGAACCTCAGAGCTTCCGATTGCCGGTCGGGTGCTTTCCCATTCAGCTTCTAGGGAAATTATTATTATTAATTATGTTTATTATTATTAATTACGTTTATTATTATTAATTATGTTTATTTTTATTATTATACCATTAGGCCATTTCCATTTTGGATTAGGCGTGAAAATTGATATTTTTAAATTGAAAATTCAACTCCTGGAGTAAAAGTTTAACTACTCGTTCAAAAATTCATTTTTTTTATTGAGCGTTTATCTCTTTGTTTGAAAATTCAACTATTTTATTGCGATAATTGTTTTAATGAATTTTTTTCAACTAAAAATTTAATTATACTATTTATAGATGAAAATTCATCTCTTTGGATGAAAATATATATATTTTTTTTTTTTTTGAACACTTTTTAATTCAACCACACCCCTCTCGATTTTTCGATCTAATTTCCGTATTTTCTTGCAATTTATTTTAGTTTCGATAACAATTGTTCAGTATGATTATTTTCATTGCTGGCTATAAATGTAAGTTCTGGTTATTTTTTCGCGCATGGAGAGCAGTTTCGTAACAACATTGGAGAAACGAAATTGTTGGAAAATAAGTTACCATAAAAGGAGGACTTTTCGTGGCGATTCATGTAGAGTTTTACAACCTACTCTCCTCGCAGTTTATGGAACACAATATGCCCTATGGGGCAGCAGCTTTGGCTCGCAGTAATAAGTATAAAGCAATTATGGTGGTATTGTACTCGTTGATCGATTCAGAAGAGGCTATTAATTATCTCGGATTGGTTCCAAGTTCCATCCAATGAAGACTCGACATGAAAGGAGACAACGAAACACTTTTGTTGCCATTTTGATTAGGTTTTTTTTTCTACGCCTACTTGCATAGCATTGCGAATCATTTCTATCCCATTGACTTTCAAGTTAAATAACATGTTAAATAATAATAAGACTTTGTGCGTTAAAAAAAATTTATTTTTTCGTTAACTTTTGAGTGTGGTCGTGCGGTCTCATAGACCGCACCATGGTTCGGATACGTGGGTCCCTCCCCCACCGATGTGAAAAAGGGTGTTTGAAAGGACACTGGAATATGTAGGAAATTAATAAATTTTATCAACTTCTATTGTTAATAATTTTTTACACCAGAGGGAGAAGGCACCCACATAATAGCACCATGGTGCGGTCTGTGAGACCGTACATCTATACTTAAAAGATGGTCCCTAAAGTCTCCTTTTTTTATGACTTAATTTCTATAGTAATCCATTTTTGAAAAAAGTAAACTTTGAACCAAACAAATTCATTTTTGAGCTGAAAAATAATAATCTAAACATATCAGTTTTCTACTAAATATGATGAATTTTCAACCGAAAATGGGAAAGTAAAATGTTTAAAAAATCAGCCTGAGAAAAAAAAAACAATTTTGAACAAAATAGATGAATTTTCAACCAAAGAGATGAATTTTCAACTGGAATAGTAAATCCACAATCGAAAAATTATTTTTCAACAAAAAAAAACAAACAAATATTCAATCAAAGAGATAAATTTTCAACTGAAATGATGGATTTTTCACGAAAAAATTATTTTTTAACTATTTGATTCAGCTTTCAACCAAATGGTACATTTTTCAACAAAAAAGATGAATTTTTGAAAAAATAGTTGAATCCTCATTAAAATAATATTTAAACATGAATTTCCAATAAAAAGCTAATTTTATACTGAAATAATTTAATTTTTAACTTTAAAAGACGAATTTGAAACAAAACGGTGGAATTTTCGATAAAAAAATGTGGATTTTTTACTGTTTGCATTTTTAACGAAAAAAAAACAGTTTTCTACTAAATATGAGAGATGAATTTTCAACTAAATGATGAATTTTCGACAAAGAAATAATTCTTTAAGAAACTGATTCAGCCTTCAACCAAATATTACATATTTCAACAAAAAAAGGTAAATTTAAATATGTCATTCCTGCTTGAACAGATGAAATTCTAAACCAAAGAGACTAATTTTAAAAAAAAAGTTGAATTTTTAACCAAGAACGATTTCAATTGAATTTTCGACACCAAAAAAAGAATTTTTAATGAAAATGTAATTTTCTACCAAAATAGTTGAATTTTTAAGCTTGAAAGACGAATTTTTAACAAACAAAAAAAGTAAAATTTTTGACCAAAAAAGGTCATTTCTTAACAATATTGTTGAATTTTTCACCTGCGGAGATGAATTTTTAACACAAAATGTAATATTTGATATTTCAACCTAAAAGAAGGAAAATTTGAACCAATAGTTAAATTTTCAATTATAAAAGATTTTTCAATCAAAAATGGAAAACTTTAATTTCCAGTAAAAAAATTAATTTTCAATAAAGAAATGGATTTTCAACAAAATGGTTAAATTTTTAACCGAATAGATGAATTTTCGACTAAAGTGATGAATTTTTCATCCGAAAAGACGAAGTTTCAATAAATAAAGATTTTTCAGTCGGGAAATAAAAAAAGGTTAATCTGAATTTAAAAAATATGTTTTTTCAAAAAAAGTTAATTAAAAAAAATGGAAAATTTGCGTTTTCAGATTGAAAAATTAATCTTTGACAAAAAAAAAGATTTTTTAACAACATAATTAAATTTGCAAAAAATGAGATAAATTTTGAACCAAAATAATGATTCTTCAACTAGACGAGTAAAATTTAATTGAAAAAAATTAATTTTCAACAAAACAAAATAGTCCACCACAGAGATGAATTTATAACCGCAATGATGAATTTTCAACAAGAAAATTATTTTTAACAAAGAACTTCATATTTAAAAAAAAGATGAATATTCAACAAAATAGTTGAATACTTATAAAGAGAAGATTAATTTTCAACCAAATAGTTTCATTTTTATAAAAAAAATCAAATTGCTACTGAATCAGAGGAAATTTTCAAACAAAAAGTCGAATTTTCAAAAAATAGTTGAATTCTCGACCAAAAAAGATGTCTTTTTGAACAAAGTTGATTTTTTAACAAAAAATGGAGAAGTTATGTTTTCAGATTGGAAAATTAATCGTTGACAAAAAAAAAAGATTTCTTAACAAAATAATTAAATTTTCAAACCAAGAGATGAATGTTGAACAAAAATAATGATTCTTCAACTAAAATAGTAATATGTCATTTAAAAAAAATTAATTTTCAACGAAACAAAATAATCAACCACAGAGATGAATTTCTAACTAAAATGATTAATTTTCAACTAGAAAATTATTTTTAACACAGAAGGTCATATTTAAAAAAAGACAACTTTTCAAAAAAAAAAAGTTGAATACTTATCAAAAGAAGATTAATTTTCAACCAAATTATTGAATTTTTATACAAAAATTTAATTTCTACTAAATCAGAGGAAATTTGGAAACAAAGAGATCGTCAGAAGAAAGCAACTGCAACAGCAAAACTTCAATTTCGAAATTTCCTACATTTTTTGCTGATCAATTTTCGATTTTCTCTTATCATTCATATTCAAAGACCAGATTTTTAATCTTGTAAAATCTTTCACATAGAATCGTCTATAAACGAGATAAAACAATATAAAATTTGAATTTAAATTTTATTCCTTCAAACAGTTTATTAAAGTCCTTCTTTTGGAAATTCCCTGACTTTTGCAAGATTTTATTTTCAAATCCCTGACTTTCCAGGCTTTCCCTAACCAAACGCCACATTGTTTTAAGTGAACAAAATTTTTTTCGTAATTACAAAAAATGTCCTGTTTCGTTAACTTTCAAGTAAGGCCGTGCGGTCGCACAGACCGCACCACGGTTCTTATACATCGGGTCCATGTTAGTGCAAAAATGAGATCAGGTCCATACTTAAAGGTTGAAACAAGTTAAAGACAACCTTAAATTCAGTTAACTTTCGAGTATGGCCGTGCGGTCTCATAGACCGCACTACGATTCTTATACATCGGGTCCATGTTAGTGCAAAAATGAGATCAGGTCCATACTTAAAGGTTGAAACAAGTTAAAGACAACCTTAAATTCAGTTGACTTTCGAGTGTGGCCGTGCGGTCCTACAGACCGCACCACGATTTTTATTCATCGGGTCCATGTTAGTGCAAAAATGAAATCACGTCGATACTTAAAGGTTGAAACAAGTTGAAGACGGCCTTAAATTTGAGCAGATTCTCGACTGGCCCTTGTAAAGTCAACTGAAGAATTTATAGTCTGCCACAAAATGGTAAAACGCAAAACGGGCAGGCGGATCCTGTGGCGTGGACAGATTTCCCCCCTCGCGGGGATGTCGCTTGATATATGTACACACATAGACATTTTGGAGGCGACTGCAATTACGGCACCTGGTCAGCCGATAGTATGCGAGCAGATTGCGTTAACGTAATTGATTAGGCACCGGTAATTGCCGGTAATTAAAGCATCGGTACACCGTCCCCATCCACGCCTCTACTCTCAACCATGCAATGTACTAAGGGTACTTACCGACAAATCTGTTTTCCATCTCTACACCCCCATCTGTGCTTTCAGAGAAGCTCGATTTTCGACTGTAGCATGCTACAAGGACCTAACACACATTTTCACCATTTTATAGCACAACCAGAGAAATTTCTTTTTCAATTTTTATTATTTATATTCGTTTAACCCGTTAACCACACACTTCCGAAAAATAACGTAAGCCACACACATGGGTCCAGCGGACCCGAGCATGAAAAACGTTAATAACTCTTTTATGTATGCATATAATGACTTCAAAATTTTTTGACATATAGTTTAAACCTTGTTCAAGAGAGCTGCATAATAATTATTGTCAATTTTAATCTTATAAGAATCGAGAAAAATCGTCGAAAAAAAAAATGAGGAAAAATGGATTTTTTTTCAAAAATTCATAACTTTTTTAGTTTTTAATATTTTTACTTACAATTTTAACTGGAAGCGTATCAAATACTGTAGTTTATGATAAAAATAATTTTATATGGGTTCCATGAAAAAAAGGTACATATTTATTTTGAACTTTGCGCAGATGAACACCAGGCTGCTACTAAACGTTTCGGCGGGATCCGGAAACTATGCAAGCCTACTCTTGTACCCTCAAGCTATAACAAATGGCACTGACATCAGCGTTTGAACACGATCGTCAGACGGTACATCAATTCGAAGTTGGACCGGGTCTCCTGGACCCAGGGTGTGGTTAACGGGTTAATCACTTGAGTAGTTTACAATTAAGCACTCAATTTGAGAAACAGTTAGAAATCACAGAGAGCCAGGCCAGAACTGTAAGGGGGCTGCCGAAATTGTGGAAGACCGTGTTTCACCAGAAATTTCTGAATGAGCTGCGATAAATGGGCAGTGGTATAAGGGACCGTCCATCAACTACGTCATCAATTTCGAACTATTGTGACATCTCTTCACAATTAAGACCATAGTTTCATCCCCCCC
>CAKNXH010000434.1:121731-137580 GCA_932178445.1 Andricus quercusramuli
TATCAATTTAGAACTATTTGGCATGTCCTCTTCACAATTAAGACCATAGCTTCATTCCACCCCCCCTATTTTAAAGTTAAGGTGGCCCAAAATTTTCTCACAACATAGAAGATTAATTTTCCACGAAAAGACCAATTTTAAAGAAGTTAAATTAAACGAAAAAAAAAATTTATTAACAAAATAATTGAATCATCGATCAAATAGTTACATTTTGAACTAAAAAAGATATTTCCTGAACTACAAATGAAATCGTCAAACATTCATTACAAAAAAAAATTATGAAAAAAACAAAGCAACCAGTTGAATTAAACTCAAAAAACAAATATTTAACCAAATCGTTGAATCCTTAATCAAAAAGATGAATTTTCAAAAAAAAAGTTCATTTTCAACCTAATAGTCTAATTTTCTAAAATATCGTTGAATATTTCTACAAAAATACCAATTTTCTACGAAACAATTAAATTTCAAACAAAAAATATGATATTTTCAACGAAAAAAATGCTGTATGTCTGTCTATCCGTCTGTCCGTCTGTCTGTAGTATCGTATAGGCACGATAACTTTCGAAAGATTTATCAGATTTGATTGTGCTTTGGCACAATTTTTTATGGCCTAAAAAGAAAAAACGAGTTCGTTAACCAGCTATTTTGGATAAAAATTCAAGAAGTGAGCACATTTTTGAAAATTTTTTAAACCCTCTTTTTTTGAAGATTTGAAAATTCTATGTACAGTTATTAGTAGTAGGCAAAAAGACAAACAAAATATCCTTATGACGTTTTCAGATAAAAAAAAATTACCGGCATTATAGCATTTTCAAAATTCCAAAAAACAAACGAAAATGAACATTTTAAGCCGAAAAACGCACGATATGAAAATAGTCAAAAAAAATTTGCTTTTTGAACACCCTACAATATTTTCATAACAACTTTTTGAATTTTTTGAAAAATCAAAATTTCAGATTTTGATCAGACAATAAAATAATGGAAAATCAAAAATTGCATTTTGCTGTCAAACTATGCAAGATGCGACAAAAGATGATTAAATCAAAATTGTGCACCTAAAAAAGGTCTACAATTTTTTAATAAAAATGCAACTGTTTGGTTGAAAATTAATCTTCTTTTGATAAAAATCCAACTATTTTGTTGAAAATTCGTCTTTTTTTGTAAATATGAAGTTCTTTGTCAAAAATAATTTTCCAGTTGAAAATTAATCATTTTAGTTAGAAATTCATCTCTGTGGTTGACTATTTTGTTTTGTTGAAAATTTATTTTTTTAAATGACATATGACTATTTTAGTTGAAGAATCATTATTTTTGTTCGACATTCATCTCTTTGTTTGAAAATTTAATTATGATCTTAAAAAAAATCCTTTTTTTTGGGTCAAAAATTAATTTTTCAATCCGAAAACGCGACTTTTCTATTTTTGGTTAAAAATTAACTTTTTTTAAACAGACATATTTTTTTGTCAAAAATTCCACTATTTTTTGAAAATTCGACTTTTTGCTTGAAAATTTCCTCTGATTCAGTAGGAATTTAATTTTTTCATAAAGATGCAACTATTTGGTTGAAAATTAATCTTCTTTTGATAAGTATTCAACTATTTTGTTGAAAATTTGTCTTTCTAGTATTTTTCACATACAAAACGAGAAATATGTAACTTATCAAAAAATAGTATCAACAAAATTTGTTCACCTTTTTAGTATGAACGATTAATTTATTGTAAATTTATGTTGTTTGTTGTTGAAAATTCCACTTATTGATGAGGAGTTGAACCATTTTGTAAAATTTGACATTGTCGGTTTTCATCAAATCTCCACGTTTTGAGACCTCCTGAGTCAGAAAAGACGATTTTTACGAAGGTGTCTGTCTGTCCGTCTGTCTCTTTGTATGTCTGTCAGAACGAATGTCCGTATGTCTGTTCGTCCGTCTGTATGTCTGTCTGGCTGTATGTATGTCTGTCTGTCCGTATGTCTGTTCGTCCGTCTGTCTGTATGTCTGTCTATCTGTATGTCTGTCCGTCTGTCTGTCTGTAGTATCGTGTAGGCACGATAACTTTCGAAAGATTGATCAGATTGGATTGTGCTTCGGCACTCTTTTTTATAGCCCAAAAAGAAAGAACAAGTTCGTTAACAAGCTATTTTGGATGAAAATTCGAAAAGTGAGCACATTTTGACTTTTTCTGATAACATTTTTTTTTCATTTTTTCTTTTTCTTTTGCAATATCGTCATGGACACTAACTAGCCAATTAAATGAAGAACGGTTAAGCTTCACGTGCGGACGTTAACTACCGGCTATCCTTCGCAATTACCACGAAAAGTCAAGGTGTTAAAAGATTCACAGACACACTTGGTCTCGGGAGCTTCCGTCGTCTCCCAAAATATAATGCAGCTCTCGGCACTTTAAGACCGGAGATGTCTTGTAAGTCTCCATAAGTAAGTACGAACGACTGGAAGCTAGGCTCTGTGAGAATTGAGAAAGCAAAGATATCAGGTGCTTTATTGTCTTCCAAAAATACCAACTTTCAAAAGTTCCCGGCTTAGAAAATCTCCTCGACAGCCTCAATGAATATATCATCAGGGTGGGTCTAAAAAACAAAATTATGGATAACGAAATTGGAACTGTGTGAAAACATTCTATGCAAAAAAAGTCTTGTTCATTCCCGTAGACAGGTGTTATAAATATAGTTTAGTGTCAGATAAAAAAAGGTAATAAAAACACAAAAGTCAGTTTTTCCATAATTTACTGTGTTTACATTCATGATTTATCATTCCTGTAGATTTTAAAATTGATTTTTGAAAACAGGCAGGGTTTCTACCCTACCTAGAAAAACCTGGAACTGTCAGGAATTTTTTTTTTTTAAGTCAGGGAATTTAATTGTTGAGCATTTCACTATTTTGTTGAAAATTCGTCTTTGGGTATGAAATGAATTTTTTCGAATGAAAATTTAACTATTCTATTTTTGGTTAAAAATTGACCGCTTTTGGTTGAAAGTTTTTAGTATCTGATTGAAAAACCATGCATTTTGTTGGAAAATCATTCTTTTTTGTAGAAAATTAATCTTACTGGTTTAAGGCTTACCTTTTGGGTTTGAATTTTTTTTTCTTTCTTGACTGAAAAATCTTTCTTAGTTGTATGTTCAACTGTTTTTATTTAATAATTAAAACATTTTTTGGTTGAAATATCAACAAATACATTTTTTTCAGCATTGGTTTTTTTAGTGAAAATTCAATTATTTGAAAGTTAATCTCTTTTCTAAAAATTAATTTTTTTGGCTGAAGATTTATCATTTTGATACAAGATTCTCTTTGGTTGAAAAATGAACTAAATGTTGGAATTTTGTTCTTCCTTCAGATAAATATTAAGTTTCTCTATTGATGATTTAACTACTCCAGTTGAAATTTTTACTGTTCAGTTGAAGATTTCTTTTTTTTTGTCAAAAATTTAATTTTCAAACTGAAAATGTAGTTATTTCTGTTGAATATTCCATAATTTTGATTAAAAATTCAAATTGTTTGTTGGACATTAATTTTCTTAACTAAAAACTTATTTATTCAATTTTGGGTTAAAAATGTTGTTTTTTTTTCAGTAAAGAACCGTTTTTTTTTTAGTAGAAATTAATCTTTTCGGTTTAAAATAATAGTTGAATTTTAATAAAATTCAACTATTCCAGTTGAAAATTCATTATTTTAGTTTGCAATTTATGAATTTGGATGAAAATTTACATTTTTTGGTGGAAAACTATTTTTTTCAACTGAATATTTGCCAATTTCATTTTTGTTTGAAAACTGCTCTTTTTCACTGCCAAATTCAACTATATGGTTGAAACGCTGTATTTTCCAGTTAAAAATTCATGTACATTGTTGAAAAATTGATTTTTGTTTTTGTAGAAAATTAAGCTTTTCCTTTGTAAATTCATTTTTTTGGTTGAAAATTCAAGTATTTCAGGTAAATAATCATCATTTCAGTTAAAGGTTGTGTTTTGTTAAAAAATTGCCTTTTTGATACAAAATTGATCTTTTTGTTTGAAAATTAATCTAAATATTAAAAGTTAATCTTCTTGGTTTAAGACTCATCTACTCCAGTTGCAGATTCATCATTTTAGTTGAAAATTCATCACTTTGGTTGAAAAAGATTTTTTTCGGTACAAAATTAATTTTTTTTACTGGAAAATTAATTATTCCATTTTTTGTTGAAATCTGATCTTTTTTAGTTGAAACGTTAACTATATGGTTGAAAATGTATCTTTTTTTTAGTCCAAAAATCAACTAAGCTGTTGAAAATTTGCTTTTTTTAGTTGAAAATTTAACTTTACCATTAAAAATTTATTTATTTTGTTTGATAATAGTATTTTTTCAAAGAAAATTAATGTTGTTGTTGAAAATTCGACTATTTGGTTAAAAATTATCCTTCTTTTGAAGGTGCAAAATTTTTACTTGAAAAGTTTTGAACTCGAAGCGTTTTTAATTGAATTTAATATAGTACCCATATTAATTTCACCTAAATATGCACTGAATTTGAAGTATAAGAAGATAAATTGAAAATTTGTTCTAATCTTTTTAGCTGTAAAATTTATTATTTGTTTGAAAATTTAACAGTTTTGTCAAAAAATCATTCTTTTTGGTTGAAAATCCAACTATTTCATAGAAAATTAACTTGTTGTTTAAAATTTATATTTTGGTGTTGAAAAGTCAACAGAAATCTTTCTTGGATGAAAATTCAACTATTTATTTGAAAATTGGTTTACCTAATTTGAAAATTCATCTGTTTTAGTAGAAAATTTATCTTTTTTGCAAAAAAATGCAACTATTTGGTAGATGATTCAATAATTTTGTTAAAGAGTCATTCTTTTTGTTTAAAAATTCAACAAATCATCTCAATTATCTCTTTTGTTGAAAGTTGAACTATTTTCTTGAAAATTGATCTTTTTACATTCTCATCCTATAACGAGAAGGTATTAGATTTGTATTAAATCCCCCCCCCCCCCGTTTTTGTCAAATTTTAATGTTTTGAGACCCCCTGAACCCAAAAAAACAGGTTTTTACAAAATGTATGTTTGTCTGTCTGTTAGTATGTCTGTCTGTTATTCTGAAGATTTTTAGTTTGTTAGCACGATAACTTTCAAAAGAATCAACGTACTGAATTGGGCTTTGGTATATCTTTTGTTTCTATAATGGATGGGGATATATTTACGTTGGATCCCAAGCAGTAGAATTATTGAATTTTTGGTTACAATTTTACATTGAGAAGTCTACAATTTTTCAAAGAATTCAAAAGATTTGAAAACTCATGGTTCATTTGGCGGATGGACCAGAAACTCTGCTGGGCACCCTGTTTTCAAAAAACTCCCCTTTTCTCGGTTTCAGCTTAAATTAAAAATGAATTAATGGAACCCAATAAGAAAATCCAACTATTATCTATTTTGGTTCGGAATTCGTCGCTTTTGAGACCCCCTGAACCCAAAAAACAGGTTTTTAAAAAAATGTATGTTTGTCTGTCTGTTAGTATGTCTGTCTGTTATTCTGAAGATTTTTAGTTTGTTAGCACGATAACTTTCAAAAGAATCAACGTACTGAATTGGGCTTTGGTATATCTTTTGTTTCTATAATGGATGGGGATATATTTACGTTGGATCCCAAACAGTAGAATTATTGAATTTTTGGTTACAATTTTAAATGTAGAAGTCAAAAGTTTCCAAAATTCAAATTCAACAGATTTAAAAGCTCATGACCCATTTGACGGATGGACGAAACACACTGCTGGGCACGCTGTTTTCAAAAAACTACCCTTTTCTCGTTTTTCAGCTTAAATTTAAAATGAATTAATGGAACCCAATGAGAAAATCCAACTATTATCTATTTTGGTTCGGAATTCATCGCTTTTGAGACCCCCTGAACCCAAAAAACAGGTTTTTACAAAATGTATGTTTGTCTGTCTGTTAGTCTGTCTGTCTGCTTTTTAACCAACCCCAATACAGATTCCAAAAATAAAAGTTTGAACAGCTTTTACAATGATTTGCTTTTTAGAGCGACAGGGATTAAAAAGAACGGTTCTAGAGTTACAAGAGACAATCGATTAAATCCACATTCTAATCCATTTGTAAGTAGGAAGTAGTAGAAGGGATCGAGGAGAAAGCTAGTCGGATTCTCAGTTGGGATTTGGTTAATTCGAATCTGGCCGTGTATCGAATTTCGCAGTGCATTCCTTTTACAAGAGCATCTCAAATTACCAATGGAAAGAGGATTTTAGAATGAAAACAGAAGCAATTCAGGTTCCACTCTCGGGCACTATCGGGAAACCCGTTACGAAATCATGTGTACATATAGCAGTGTCGTTATCGGATGAATAATACCGGTAAGTCGAGATGACAATTTACGGCTTTGCTCCCCATTATCGATGGTCCATCCTGCAATTTCTTTGTAATTATTTCCGCACGGAATTGCAGGACTGCCGCAGCGAGTTACTTCATCTTCTTTACCTGCGAAACGGTTCGGTTAGACACAGTCGAAAATAACTCCTTTTTATTTGGAGAGAGATTACGATACATGCTTTACGACCTCTAATAAGCGCATTCGCGTTAACTGGAAATTAATGGCACCCCTGGGCTACAACTCTGTGTGCACTTGCACAAAAAACGAGCAAAATCCATGTGCTAAATGCACCTTTTTCCTCTTCATTACAAACAACAGCTTAAGAGATTTATTAGCTTCCGAGTGTGGCATTTCTGAACCTTCCTCAAACAATTTTTTATTTCGAAAATATTTTCAAGTGGCAATCAAGGTACAAGGTCTGTTACCAACAGGGAGGGTTCCGTTGTCAAAAATTTTAGAGAAATATTACACTGTCCTTTATTCACTGAGTTTACAAGCCTTAGAGTGTTACTGGGAACTAATCAAGATCACGATACTACTGACAGAAACCGCACGACCATTAAACCACCATAGACAACCGCACGGCCATTACACTACCGTCGCTCACCGCACGACCACCACGCTCCGGAGACCAAATTATATCTACCTCTAAAATACCATCTGATTTTACACTTATATTTTTAAATAGGTCGTAAAGTGGGCAATGTTGGTGGCGAAATCAAGAGTAAATATCTTTGATTCAGCTACAAATTTTTTTGTATTTGAAAAAAAATCGTCATAACTTTATAGTCCTATAGTGAGATTTTACGAATGTTCGTAATTAAAAATTGAATAGAAGAAATTAACGGACTAAATATAGGTATTCTGTTTCACCACATTCACAACTTTTCCGCAACTACTTTGGTTGGAAAATTTAACGATGTGACTTTTACGGCAGTAATTTATTAAACGAGTTTTCCACCCTTTCTCGTTATAAATTCAGAAAATTTAAGTACATTAAAAGGGTTCAAATTACTTCTGCGTTCTATTTTTTCTGTTTCTCCTCTCGATTCTTTTTTTTTTCTGAACCAACGATTGAGTAGAAATAAAAGTTTCATGGAAGGTGTTAAATATTCATTTTTTTGTTAAAAATTCATCTCTTCGGTTGAACATTTTACTCTCTGGTTGAATTCTTTTGTGAGAATTAATTTTTTTTTACTAAAAATGTAACTATTCCATATTTAGTTGAAAATTTATCTTTTATGATTTAAAATTGATCTATTTCTTGGAAAATCCATGTAATTTGTTGATCTTTTTTGTTAGAAACTTAATTTTATTTGTTGAAAACTCATCTTTTCGTTTCAGGAGTCAACTATTTGAATAAAAATTCGAATTTGTTTTTTGAATTTAACTGGTTGAACATTCGCCTTTTTGGTTGAAAATTAATTCATTTTGTTCAGAATTGAACTATTCTGTTGAAAATGCATCATTCTTAGTTGAACTTAAATGCTTTTTATTCAAAATTAAAATCTTTTCAACGATTCGGTTACATTATTTGTTTAGTTCAATTTGACTGGTTTCTTTGTTAACATAAACCTTTGAACATTAAAATTTTAATTGTTCTACTCAACAAATTTTTAATATGTAAGTGAAAGTATTGAATTTTGATACATAAGTAACAATTGAACAATTGTCAATTTGGAAAAAAATTGAGTTACTTTAAGAGATATTTACAACTTTTAAGAAGATCCAAATTTAATTTAAAACAGGAAAAGATGTCAAAAAATAAAAAACATTCAAAATAAAATTTTCAAGCTTCTTAAGGATCTTCAAAACTTGAAAAAAATAATAAAAAATTTTTCTTAAATTTGATGGGAAAATTTAAAATGATTTTTTGTTTTGAAAAATCAATTTTAAGAGAATATTTTTAAGAGATTAAATTTCTTTTGAATAATTAATGACACTTGAACAATTATTAATTTGGAAAATAATTGAGTAAGTTTACAATATTAGAAATTTTGAAAAGATTCCAAAATAATTTAAAACGTGAAAATATTTAAATCAGAATGTAGATTTTTGAAGATGTGAAATACAAAATTTATAAGCTTTTTAATCATTTTAAAAGGTTTTTACTGTTGTCGGATTTTCGAAAAATTGTACGAAAAATTAGGTTCCAAGATAATGAAAGTATTATTTAATTCCTGGAAAATTTTCGAAGGATTTTTTACAAAAGATTTTTTGAAGAATATTTAAGAAGATCTCGAAAGAAATTTTAATGTATAAATTTATTTTTCTAGATTAAAATTGCCTAAAATAATATAATTTTGAAAATTTATAAATTTTTTGGTCCATATTCTTCAATTCAGATTATTGAAAATGATAGCGAGGATTTCTATTTTTTTTTACATTTTTTCAACTGTACAATGTATACAAGTTAAAATTGAAAATTTTGCAGTTTAACGGATTTTAATTTGCAAATTTTCAATTTAAAAGTTTTAAAATCTTTCATTTTATACGCGAAAATTATTGAGTGTTTGCATAAATATATTTTTTTAAATTTAATTTTAAAAGTTTGAAATTTAGAAGTATTTCCTTTTGACTGTTTTAATTTGCGTTTCAGTTTTCATAACTTCGAATGAAAAATTAGAAACAACTTTTTTACTGCAAAACCTGCAAATTCCTGTAGATTCTTGTAACTGTAAATTCTCGTGGGAAATTAAAACTACAATAAAATACAAGAATGTACAATAAAATAGAAAAAAGTACAAAATGGGTCTCAATAATAGAAAAAAATGGTACTTTCCTCTAATTTTGGTTGTAATTTATTTCACTCATTTGTAGATTCCCGTGAAGACAGCTTTAGTTTTCTGAACATGTTTGTAAAAAAAATTTCACCAGTGATTCACGTATTTATTTTTTCAAGATTTCCATTAATAATAGAAAAATGAAAATTCGTGCTCGCCGATAAAAGAAAGTGGTTTCCTCTTAATCTCAAAGGATTGAAGAAGAATTTTCCAAGGTGAATTTACTTTCCTCTCGAGAAATGTGTCTCCTCGTTAGATCTCATTAGATACAAGAAACCTTCATTAAAGTAGACGGTAGCTCACAATTTAATTAAAAACTTGAAGATTAATTCTGTAAAAACTCTTATAAGCGTAAAATCAAAAATTTATTTTCTAACAGCTAATAAATTCAATAAATCACTGTGTTATCACAGTTAAGTGTATGTTCAATCAAACCCAATTCAATTAGCTTAATCACAAAAGGGAAGTATAAATATTAATTCAGAGACGTCGCGAGAGTAATCAGTCACTGAAAGGTTTTTCTTTGTTGACTATTTTTCTGGCCTGACAAGACCCGGAAAAAAGGGCAGTCGAAAATGAGACGATTTTTCTTGGTAGACAAAATACAAAGATTTCCGGGCTCTTAGATGATGGTAAGAACGTTTAACAAAGGGAGAATGCGAAAGAGGAAATAGAAATAACCCCGACACCATTACCACACAGTTTATCCTGAAGACTGGGAACATGGAATGGAAGAACAACGCATCCCTCTAGCGTGCATTAAAAGGAACGCGTCCAAGAGGAAGCAATTCGAAGTGTGATTTAAGCGTTTCTGCAAAAACGAGCTCGATTACTCCCGAGCTAACGATGATAGCACTAACTACAAGGTATGTCCTGTACCTCTTTACAGTGGAATATCACGATGCCAGTATCATGACCCAGTGTGTATACCAAGGGATTGGGTATACACACTGGGTGACGCTAACCCGGCGCGATTTTGCAAGATCTGTTATTTCGAAACAAGAAGAAGTGTGGGTCTATTCCCAGGTGGGACAAAATTTATGGGCCTGTACTACGCAGAGCTGCCTTGCAAGCTTCAGTGTCTCGAAAACTGCCGAAGGACGCACTTCGAAACTTTCTCTTCGGGTATTTTTCACTCAGTGTGTATATGGTGTTACAAAATCCAGAAAAACAGAAAAATCTTAATGTAAGCAAATGTTATTTTCTTTGTATATTTGTAATGTTCAAAGCTTATGTTGAAAGTAAAAGGTCTAATTCGTGTGACCATGTCTCCCAGCGTACGTTTTGCATCTGCTGACTATGATATTCTTTTATTCAAAATATCAATAAAAATTGTTTATTTTTTGCAGCTACTTCATCAAAATGCTTACGCGTGCGGAAATTCGCCTTGTTTATAAATTCTAGAAATGCGAAAGACCTATGTGTAAGGAGCACAATGCAACAATTTGTGAGCAATGTGCCCAGCCGTCGGAATAGGCTGAAACGTAATTTACGCTGTTTGTGTACAAAAATTATTTTCAAGTTTTTCACTCATATTTTGATTCTGAATTAAGAATTACGCTGAAAAATTCTAATATTTTATATATAATTCTATCTCCAAAACCAAAAAATTGAGTATTTGTTTGAACCGAAAGCACAGTTTTAAAGTACAAATCTCGAACTTTCCATCCATCAGTATTTCAGCCTATTTATCTTGATTTTTATGTGAACAACAGCCTTTTAGAAAAAACGTGATTTTTTCAAAAAAATTTTAAAGATGTCTTTCTTTATTTGAAGATATGTATACGTTTTTTTATATTTATCACTTTCAAACCCGTACTGTTTAATTCTTGAGGAGTTTCTCTATAAAAACTAAAGAAAAAGAGGCAAAATTGTTCAATTAGGAACGAAGATATGAGCTGTTAAAGTTTGTCGGGTGAACCTAACCCAGTGTGTATCTATTTTCAGCTTCAAAAACAATTTAATGAAACTTTTGAAATTCAATTTTTTTATGTTTATAATATCAATTCGAGTTCAGCACCGTGTGTAATGAGATTTTTTTGGCAGAACTGGTTGACATTTGACTGAGTTATCGAATTCTAAGTCAATTTAGGTTTATTTTCAATAAAATAATAAAACTGTTAATAAATAAGTTGATTTTTTTACCAAATTGTTGAGTTTTCATCCTACAAAGATGAATTTTCAACTAAAAAATCGAATTTTAAACAAAAAAGATTGAATTTCAAGTAGAAAACGGTTCCATTCCCAACAAAATAATTGAACTTTTTAGAAGACAGTTTAATTCTTAATAAAAAAGGTGAATTTTAAATCCACATTTTTTTAACAAAATACTTGAAACTACAAAAATGATTTTCCAACCAGATAGTCTTGTTTTGAAAAAAAATTAAACTTCAATCATAAATTGTTGAATTTTCAACACCAAAATTGGAATGCTCGACAAAAAGACGAATTCTCAACGAGAACTTAAATAGTTGGTATCTCAACAACAACAACAACAAACGAATTTTCAATGAAATAGTCAAATTTTCAATCAAAGAGTTGAATTTGAAAAAAAAAATCAACAAAATAGTTCAATTTTTAACCAAAACGACGAATTTACAACAAAGAAAATTAATTTTCTACAAAAAAAAGATACATTTTCAACAAAATAAACCAATTCGCAAACAAATAATATCATAGATTTTCAACAAATATAATATATTTGAAGAAAATTTGTTTAATTTTTAATCGAGTAGTTGAATTTTCATTTAGGAAGATTTATTAATTTCTACCAAAAAAGATTAATTTACTGGAAAAAGATGAATTTTCAACCAAAACTGGAATAGTTGAATTTTAAGCAAAAAAAAAAAAATAATTTTTGACAGAATTGTTCAATTTTCAACAAATAAAATGAGTTTTCAACAAAGTAGTTCTACGTTCAACCAAGAGGTTGAATTTTAAATAAAAAAGGTGGATTTTTAATGAAAAATTTAATAGTTGAATTTTCGACTAGAAACGATCAATTTTCAACTGAACATGGAATAGTTTAATTTTCAATTCAAAAAATTAATTTTCATAAAAAAAAAAAAAATTGTTCAACAAAATAGTTCAATTTTCAGCCAATAAAATGATTTTTATAACAGTGTTTTTTAGATTCTAACCAAGTAGTTGAATTTTTAATAGAGAGAATAAATTTTCTAATAAAAAAAAGAGATAAAATTGAAGAAAAAAACGAATTTTCAATAAAATAGTTAAATTTTTAAACAAATAGTTTAACTTTTCACCTAAAAATATGAATTCTTAACCAAAACGACGAATTTTCAACAAAGAAAATTAATTTTTACCAAAAAAGACAAATTTTCAACAAAATACGCCAATTTTCAAATGAATAATTTAATTTTCAACTAAAAATGAATAATTTTCAGTGAAAAAAAAATTCAACTGAATAGCTGAATTTTGAACCAGAGATGAATTTTCAACTAAAATGATGAATCTGCAATTCTGCAACCAAAGAATGAATGTTTAATAAAGTAGGTAAACTTTTAACAGACAAAAAAAAAATTTACAAAACAGATGAATTTTTAACCCGAAATTATTAATTTTTTACCAAAGAGACGAATTTTTTAATACAAAAGAAGAATTTTCAACAAATAAAGATTTTTCAGCCAAGACAGAAAAAAATTTTTAAGAAATTGTTGAATATTCAAGACAAAAGACAGAATTTTCAACCCAAAAATACGAATTTTCAACAAAAAGTTAATTTTTAAACAAAAATTTCAGTTTTAATCAAAAGAGAGGAAATTCTCTCCAACAGGATTAGTTTTCTACCAATAAAGAAAAATTTTTGTTTTAAAAAGATTAAATTTCAGCAAAAAAATGGAAAAGTTACAGTGGTAGGTTAAAAAATTAATTTTTATTAAAAAAAAGAATTTTCAGCAAAATATGTAAATTTTTAATCAAAGAGATCAAAGATCAAAGAGAACCCTCAAACAAATTTTCAACAAAGTGGTTCAAGTTTTACCCAAGTAATTCAATTTTCAATTTAAAAAATAGACATTTTCAGCCAAAAATGAAATAGTTATGTTTTTAGTGAGGAAAATTACTTTTCAAACAAAAAAAGGCATTTTTAACCAAAAAGATGAATTTTTTACCAAAAAATATGAATGAATGAATTGATCAAGTTTTTGTCAAAATGTAATGCGCGATCTTTGTTCGATGCGTTCCGTCATCCTGAAATGCGTCGCGTACACTACTAGACTAAAGAATCGTAGGTCCATGTCACTTTTAGTAGGGGGTCTAATTTTTATTAAATAATTAAATTCAATTATTGCTGACCCTTCGACAAATTCACCAACAATTATTTTATACTTTTTAACACAATTCATCATAAATCTCTCAGGTTTATCAAGATTTAAATCCACAGGATCCATGCGATACACTTTATTTTGCTGAAGTGGAAAATGGAAAATGGAGAGTAGATTTGCGGAAATAGGTCAGGTGCTTACTTCGCAAGTTTCTATTACAGCCAGCAACTTCCGGTCAATGGGATTTAAATGGTCGACCAAAATACGAAACGATAACTATAAATAACCACTGCCTACGGTTACCGTTATCCTTCCATTAAAATTCAATGGTGTGGCTATTTTATAAAAATTTAATACACGCACGTGGAAAAACTCTTGAATATTCAACAAAATAATTACATCTTCAATAAAATAGTTGAATTTTCAACCAAACACTGGAATTCTCTACCAAAAAGACAAATTTACAAAAAAATAGCAAAATTTGAAAAAAATAAAGTTGAACCAAAACAGTTGAATTTTTATCCCGAAAAGTTGAATAAAAAAATGAATTCTTGACAAAAAATATAATAGTATATATTTCAACAACAAAAAGAATTTTCAATAGAATAGTAAAATTCTCAACCAAGGATTTAAATTTTCAACAAAATAATTTAATTTTTAACAAAATAGTTGAATTTCTATAAAATAGGTGAATTTACGACCTATGATGACGAATTCTCATCCAAAATGACAAATTTTCGACCAAGAATATAAATTTGAAACTTAAAATACAAAAGTTCAATTTTCAGTAAACCAAAATTAATTTTCAACAAGAAACAAGTTTTCAAAAAATAGTCACATTTTCAACCAAAGAGATGAATTTTGAACTAAAATGATGAATCTGTAAAAAAAAGAATTTTGAAAAAAGTAGTTCAACTTTTAAAAGTTGAATTTTTTACCACCGAATATTAGTTTTTTGCCACAAGAACGATTTTTCAAATGAAAAATATCAATTAAAGAAAAAAGTACTTTTAACTAAAGAAATGAACCTTGAAAAAAATTGATTTTTAGGCAAGGTTTTCACATTTTACCCACTTGGTTGAATTTTCAATTAGAAAAAAATCCATTTTTAACCAGAAAAGGTATAATAAAATTTCCAGTAAAAAAATAAATTTTCAATAAAAAAATAATGATAACGAAAATTATGAATATTTAACTGGAATGGTTTAATTTTTAGTTTAAAAAATATATTTAACGAAAAATAAATATTGCTATAGTAGATATCTTAATCAAAAAAGATTTTAACTTGAAAGAAAACAGTTCAATTCAAATGAAATATGAATTTAAAAAAAAGCTGAATCCTTAACCATAGATGATTATTTTTCAACTAAACAAGTGCTTTTTTACCAACGCAAAAATGAAATTTCTACCAGAAGAGATGTATTTTTGAATCGAAAGAAACGGGTTTCTTATATTTTTTATATATTATATAATTTTACCAACAAAAAAAAACAGATTCCTATTTGAAAAAAACAGTTGAATTTTCAACCAAAAAGGATGAGCCTTCACAAAATTGTTCAATCTTTAACAAAATAATACAAATTTTAACTGAAAACATTAAGGAGGAAGAAACTGAGAAAATAGAAACAGAATTAGAAATACATGGCAAATAAAATTTGTAATATTTTGCAAATAGTACGAATTTCTGGATTTATTTCATTGAATTCGAACACGATTAAAAGCAGCAGAGTGGAACTGGAATCGTGAAAAGGCTGGAATACTCGAGGCGTAAAAACGCTAGGGAACTTAATTTACACTTTTTTCAAAAGTATATTTTATTTCCAGATGAGCAAAAAGATACCCCGGATTATTCAAATAGTAAAATTTTCTGGACAAATTGCATTGAATTCGAACCCAATTAACAGCATCAGAGTAAAATTAGAGTCGTGAAATTGCTAAAAAAACTAAAAGCGTAGAAACGCTAGGGAATTTAATGTAAACTTTTATCAAATATATTCTATTTTCAGATGAACGAGAAGATGCCCTAAGTTATTCAAATAGTAACAATTTTCAGACAAATTTCATTTGAAAATGCTAAAAGATTCGAGGCGTAGAAACGCTGAGGAATTCCATTTAAACTTTTTTTTTTAGAAATACATTTTATTTCTAAAAAAAAAAGATCGTCTGGATTTTTTAAATAGTTCAAACTTTTGGACACATTTCATTGAATTGGAACACGATTAACAGCAGCAGAGTGGATCTGGAATCCTGAAAAAGCTGGAATACTCGAGGCTAATCGGCTTTCAGGCCACGATATAACTATAGATTCGTTGTTTCGGGCTACCAGAACAGCCACCGATACAAAACGTTACAGGCCGGAAGGCTTATCGGGCAATCGCTCAACCGCCACGAAAAAAAAAAAAAAAAAAAAAAAAAA
>CAKNXH010000434.1:137680-149894 GCA_932178445.1 Andricus quercusramuli
AAAAAAAAAAAAAAAAAAAAAAAAAACAGTCAACTCTGAGCTCTTTTATGGCATGTAATGCATTCCAGATAAATTTGACACTTTCGATTGCTCCAGGCTGTTAGTGCATGTTAGCTGTTCGAAATAGATAAACCTGAAAGTTGGATGAAGACCTCCTCTTTTTTACGGGACACTCAAGGAAGAAAACGAGTCTTAAGAACCACATTTTTCAAGTCAAGCTGAAGAAGCCCTTCTTTAAATTTGTCCGACCACTAAATTATCAGCTCATCAAAAATTTTGCCTTCAAAATTTCAAACACAAAAAGGTTGTGAAGAGGGTAAAAGATAATAAAGATGTACCTAGAATTATTTTTAACTCGTCGTGTGTGGCTCTGACCATTGAGAATTTTAATTAAAGGAATTAGGCGTGACGTTATAGGCTTTAAATTTTGCTAAATACAAGAAAATAAAAAACAAAAAAATGCTGCAGCTTTTAGAAGACGCTAATTGTGTTTACGACCTCTCGACTCTCCTTTTTGACGCAGGTTCGTCGTATAGAGTGTCGAGTGTCATAGTACCAAAAGATGGTATTTGAGTTCCACAACTAAAAAAAATAATTATTTTGAATTAAAACCCCGTTTGTTTATCAAAATTTTGTTCACTCTAACAAAAAAATGATTTTTTTAAACCAAAGAGTTGTATTTCATCTAAAGAAATTTCTTTGAATCAAAGAATCTTTTTTCTGAATGTAGGATGCTGAAACCGCAAGAGAAATCGAGCTGTTATTTCAGGAGGGAAAAAGTTATTAAAAGCGATTATAAATGCGCTATAAATTGTATTATACCCTAATGGGGAACATTAATTACGTTATAAGTTTAGTACCCGTTTCTCGCCGTTGAGCAGACTGCAAGATCTTACCACTGCACTCTGTATACTTAATAGAGTCATTACTCAAAGCAGCTACCACTCCTTTTAAATAAGTCATTGTGAGAAAACAAATCGAGGTATTGAGTTATTTATTATGTAACTATAGCAAATGTTAATAAAGAGAATATTTTATTATCGGTCCTTTCGTGAGAATTCTGTATATATGAAGTGTTTACATTCTCTGTAATGGTACTGTAAGTACTGTAAGTAATGTGTTATTTGTAATAGGTTGCCATTATAAAAATGATTTTAGTTAGATTCTCTTCCACATTTGCTTACATTTAGCAATGCGGTTACTTTTGTTTTTATGAACCATTAAACAGATTAGCTAATGAGTCTTGCTCACTATAGCTGATAAGAATATGATACAAGAATTTTCTTGATTTTCTAGCAAGGAAAACAAATCTTAACGGGATGTTCTTGATTCTAGAGTGGTAATTTGATATCCCTGGTTTTGATCCCCCCGGAAGATAAGTACACAGAGTCGCTCGTCGCTGGACGATAACAATGCGGAAAGTGCAGATCACCTGGTGAGGAAACTTTAGTACCGAGTAATTAGATTAAACAGCAACTGGAGCGCGCTAAGCGCACCTCGCCTAGAATGAGTTGTGGGTTTCTAGTGTACCCTTGTATAACAGTGTTAACAGCAAGGTGTGCATTAGTACTACCATTGCTCTCTAGAATCAAGATTTGCCGCGAGCGACGATCCATGGAAACAATCAATACCGACAGGTATTTGTGTTCCGATCTTGCAAATTCATGTCAAGAATGTTTCCCGTCATGATTTCTTATAATCTTGCCCATCAGCTGATCCCTTCCAAATTAATTAGCTATGATCCAACCTCATGGTTGAATGCAAAATATGTTCTATGTAATCTATGTTCCATGTCATCTATGATCTATCATGATGTACAATGAAATTTGAATCATTAATACGACCTATTAAGTTTACACATCATCATCAATAACCCTCGAGATTGCCAAATTAAATTTACGAATCAGTAACAATGCTTTTTAAAGTACAATAAATACCGACAGGTATTTGTACATGATACATGATATGACCACTTCCAATTTAATGAGATTTGATCCAACCTTATAGTTGAATGCGAAATATGTTATATGTAATCTATGATCTATCAGGATGTAAAATGAAATTGATATCATAGGAACGACCCATTAAGTTTAAAAATCATCGTCAATATTCCTTGAGATTATCGAATTAAATTTTCAAGGTAGTAAAAATGCTTTCCAAAATTGTAATAAATGTCACTCTAGCGATATCTCTCGCACGACCAACGTTGAACAATTTATGACCTTCTACTTCCAGGTCACTCGTTTCAGAGTGCGTTTCATGATCTGATCGTGATTTACTTTTTTCTCAATAAAAACGAAGACTTTTACCACCTTCTGAGAATTTTGGTACTCTCACTTGATTTAGTAGAGCTTCATATTTTTGAGTGTTCTGCCGAAAGTTGTTGTTATAGTACATACTGCGACACTTACCTGAAACAAACAAGAAAAAATAATATTAGCTGGATATAGACAAAACAGAGTGAACATGCTTAGAAACTATAAAACAGAGGGGCTTATCAGTTGAAAGGAACATAGGTTTACTTGTTTCCGTTTTCACCGATAAAACCATATTTGCAGAAATGGAATAAATAACAAGTTTTAATAATGCAACTGAATTTCCGACCAATTACAAAATTTGAAGTGCCTTATCGAGCGTCTGTTCGGACAACTTGAAGCCGGTCTGCTCCCTGAGGGCTAGTTGGGGTTCCTATACGAAACTTTACAATGGACCTTCCTCACAATAGATCGCTAGTTTACATTTATTAGACCCGCGGCCAAAAACTCGAAATATGCATATATCATATCCAATACATTATATAGATCTCTCGTTTCAAAATAGACTTGAAAATTTCGTCACGGTTCACAAACATATATCAAACAATTTTTCCAGCCAGAGGAAACTAAAAAGCATATTTTTGCATGGGTGCATAAAAAACAGCAGTTAGGCAAATTTCCCGCTCTTTGTCAATATTCCTCGCATCTCCAAACCTGTAATTACGTTTACGTAACTTTGCATGATATTTTTTCATCTAAAAAATAGAATAACTATTTTTATTTTCGAAAGGAAAGACAAATAGGCTTCAATGTTTTGAAAATTATTCACTTTCTTGGTGGTTTAATAACGGATATCAGAATATGAAACAAAGTGTAAACTAATAAAGAAGCAAATGTAAATACAGTTGTTCTGGGCTGTGCACGCTTCCACCCACGGGAAATAAGATAAGTTTTATTACCCCTTGGAATCCGGATTCTCGCTTTTGTTCCGAGTCGAATGACTTAATGTGAATTTTCGCGGATACCTGTTCATGAAATGCAAATTTATTGATATGACAAATGTGATGGAGCGAGACAGGGATCACGAAGCGGATGGCAGAACGAGGCAGGAAATCATCAGAGAGAAGGGGAGTTGTAGGCACCTACCAACTATTTTACCTTCTACCTTTTTGCCTACCTATCAGCTCACCAACTTGACCATTGTAGAGTCGACGAGACGGGACTTGCATTTCGCCACACTTTCAACTTTGTCGCATTGTTAAGGCTGTCACCCTGCATTTTACGCATCGATATAATATGGTCCTAACTCCTGATGCTTGTATGAATGTAGACTTGGATAATGTATACCCACGTGGACACTGGACACGTTTATAATATAGTGTAGATGTAGAATTCTACTAGCACCCTGGGGAACGAAGCATTCGCGAGGACGCCCACGCTTCTCTTCCCGGAAAGAAGATGTATACGTCGTTACGCACAATGATATATGGGGTGTTTGATAATAAATTTAAATTTTTAATAGCGATTATCTACGCTAAGACCTAGGTTCCGAATATTTCATTTCTCACCCTTTTCTTGAATTCAAAGTTACTTGAGATGGTGGACATGTTTTTTAGCCATCAGTGAAAAAGTTAGCAAATATTTTCAATAGGAACGTAAAGAAATAGTGGCATTAGTGGCATTGCTATAAAAAGTGTCAATAGTGGCATGAGTCCGAGCCCTCCTGATTTCTCTATAATATTAAAAGATCTTGAAGCCACCCTCGCTAAGTGGTTAACCCCTCGTGTTATATGTCAATAATCAGTTGGATGTTTGATGGATTGGATTTCAACTTGAGATTAAAAGAATTTTCTTGTTTGAAGAATGAAACTCCTTGAGGTGGAAGATCAGAAAGAGAACATGTGGAGCTATCTCAATCAGAAATCAAATTACCATTGCTTGTGTCGAACACGTTTGCAAGTAAACTCGTATATATTGTCAGGAGTAAGAAAAGGTTGAGCTGAGAAAGGGAGGAAACGAGTGCTCGTCGCATAAAATTTGAGTGCGCTCGAGCCGCAGACAAACGGACAGGTGGAGGTTCGGCGAGCTTTTTTATCGCAAGCTTGGTTGCGACTGGTGAATGGAAAAGGCAGCGCTGCCGCATTCTGGAACAACGGTGGTACGGCAGAACGGTAAAGAGAAAATAGATGTAGAAGGCTGGCTGGCTGGCTGGAGCAGACGGGAAGCAAAGGGAAGCAAACCCCCTTTGGTCCGCGTGTGCGTATCTCATCTGCATAGAAACAAGCTTGGCAGGACAATAGGATCTCTCGTCCATTCTGAACACTGCAAATACGTTGCAACCATGTTCCGCGGACCAATAGGAAACCACTTCACCATACATCGCTAACCCTTTCGAGAGTATCGACGGTCAATATTTAGCTTACTACGTGTCTTTTGTGTAAACTACTATACCTTGTCGAACTCCATCAGCTCCATGGATGTTCAATTCATCTATTAACAATAACTCACAAGTCATGACTCTACAAACATAGGGTCATTTCTTCGATATTGTCACCTTTACAGGAGAGGATTTTTAAATAGGGTAGTTTGTGAATGAAGGCGTTTACTGATAATGGAAAGAACACTTTTTTACCTGTTTCCGGAAAGAATAATCAGAACATATCATCATTGAACTACCTTCTGGTGCAGTTAACTCGTGTTCGTCCAAAAAAATTGATAGAAATCAATGCTTTAATGATTCTATCCGATTTTCATTTGCTTCGGTTAATTCTATCAACCAATTATAATCAGTTAAATTTTAGACATTTTACTGATGGATCTAAATTATGTCGGACTTGATTGAATATAACTAGGTGACCAACTTGAAAACGAGAGCGACGAAAATAAAAAATTCGATTGTCATTACCCTGCACTGAATATGACCTAGTCCCTTTTCCACGATAATTACGTTTGCCGCTTTTTCTCTGAAAGTGCATCATTTAGATGAGAAAGGAAAAATTTTTGGGTCAATTTGGAGAGTCAATTTATTTTAAAGGTGCATAATAATTCATTTGTTCGTTTTTACTTAGCGAAAATCCCTTTTTGGGAGGGAGAGCATTGGAGAGTAGGCATTGTATTTAAGAGAGCAAATATTTGAAGGTGTTTTTTGATCGATTGTCAAGCAATGAAAAGATCGTCTCGATTTTCGTTAAAAGAGAAGTCGGAGACATATTGAAACTTGGTTCAGAAGGCTTAAGAAACCAGTTGGAAGGGATTCGGTGGCATTAGCCGATATCGGCTTTGTTCGTCTTTTCTTCTCTTCGCGCGGGAAATGGGTAGAGAATACCGAGTCTCGCCGCCTCGCTTGGCGCAATATCCTTCCTCTGCACTCTGCCGGATATCGTTATCTCCGAGTCGACGAGATTACGATCTTTGCAGCTAGTTATATCTTTAAGGACTCGATTCCTCGAGCAAGTTTCCGTTAGAACTGACTCAGTGACTAGATATCAAGGATCCATCATTAGAGAAGAGACTACATGTCCCCGGCACACAAAGAATCAATTTCATCCTTCTGGAAAACTTTTTTTTTTGGGCAGGTACCAGGATTTTATCATGTTACTTTTTTTAAATCCTTTCAACACTTGTTTTTCTTTAATAGTCAGTTTGAAATAAACACCAATTTACTGTCATATACAAATCATTTTACAGGGACGCCACTCAAGATGAAGTCAATTTAAACATTTGTTTAATGCCTGCGTAATACTTGAACATGTTTTCAAGTTCTCTGAGTTTGTCACTGCAATATTTATCAAAGATAAAACAAATTCTGTTGTAATGATATTGTCGTAAATTAGGTGTTTTCCTGGATGTTTACGAATGTATAAAGACACATTCACGTTAAACGAAACTATTGTATTCTTTCGAAACTCTTCAAGATCACTTCAACAAATTGAAGGTACGTCTAATTAGCCTCAGGTGTACTAAGAACACCTCATAAATAAAATTCAAGACTTGTAAATTCAATTTGTTTAACTTGTTTTTGATGGTTTTGGTAATACCCCGGTTTAGACTTTACCCTATATACGACAATTTTAAATAGCTTTCTGATCATTTTCTCAATATTCAGATCCAGAAAAGTTTTGTGCAACTTTATCAATTCTTCAAGATGAACGGAACAGTAATATTCTCGCTTCTACTAAGTAAGTGTTGCCTGGAAGTTTTGCAGAAAATTCCTAATCTTGAGATTATCCTATTAAACCATTTTGATGTTTTATTTTTTAAGCAATTGCCCCTTTATTGGCCATCGCAATACCCGCTGCTGATGTAAGTTCAATTTAAAAATTGTAATTCTTATAATTAGTCGTAGTAGTTTAAAAATCCGCTTGGATGTACTTCGCTATGAGTATTTTCTTGTATGCTAAATATTGCTCATTTTGTGAGGATTGTATTTCCTCACATGCGTAACATAAGTTTGTTTGCGCGAAAAATTTTTTTCACTGATAAGAGTAAAATATGATTCACTGATCAATTATAAATCATCAAATTATGTAATAGTTCACATCTACAATATTTATGCTAATATGTATTTTATTTCTTACACAATACCTACTTTTGTCCTTCCCGGCAACGATCATAACGATAAGGCTGATAATGACAAGGAAAAATCGTGTGAAGACGCGTGCATAGTGAGTATAAAAAAAATTACGTTTCCACTTTTTCACATTGAAAAATTTATTCTTACAAGGAATGTGAGGTTATTAACCCAATATGTGTTTTTAGGTTCAAGGAAACCCAATGTTGTGTGATATTAAAACTGGTCTCGTAGATTATTGCTACAAAGGTTGTGAGAAAGGATTAAGTAGTAAGTTCTACAGAAAAATATATTCAATTAATTTATTATTTTTTTATTTATATTTATTTATATATATTATATTTATATATATTTATTTATTATTATTGATTTTCTCGCATTATTGTATAAGGAGGGGTTGAGATAAACTCTTTGGTCAAGAATCACCTAATGAGTAACTTTTGGTTTGTTAGGAATGAAAGTTATAATTATTCAAGAATCAGGAAATTGTTATAGAATAGTTTCCAAAACTTTGCTTCAGTTCTCCCTGGGGTTGTCTGAAATAATAATAATTGTTATTAATAATTTCAGTTTCACGGGACAGAGCATCACAGCATGAAGAATGTTCACTAAAATACAGGAAACGAGCTGGCCACTGATGGATCATTGTGGAAAAAAAACTTCTTTCCGCCTTTTTTCGAATTTGAATTTTAAAAATATATTTTTCTTTAGTGTATAGATTATTATTATCGGAAAGTTTCAAATTCGGAATGTTTTTATTTTATAGTTTCACTGTTGACTGTTCAATTATGTGCGAAGATTTCGCAAAAATAAAAAATGTGTGATTTTGTGTTTGAACCAAAATTTTTTATTTCTTAATCACCATGCTAAGTCAAAATTATAATTCTATGCGAAAATTCACGGTTACAACTGAGGATTATAATTGCTCTGGAGAAATTCTGGTTCCAACTCAGAATTTGTGAAAATTTGAAAATTCCCTGTTTAAAATCAGAATTTATTTAAATTTGAAAATTTCCTGTTCCAAGTCAGGAGTATAATTATTTAAAAACATTTTCTGTTCAAATTCGGATTCTAATTCTTGTGGGATGAATATTTCAAATGAAATCATGAATATTGGGATCAAATATTTCAAATTGGTTGAAATTTTTCAAATTTGTTTAATCCTCTAAAATCTCATGAAATATTTTCAAATTCCAAATAATCCCCACAAAACCTGTGATATCCTAGGGACCTATTTCAATTGTCTGAAATTTTTGAAAAACTGATGAATTTCTCAAATGTGGAATCAGTGCAAGGATGCATTAAAGGAAATCATCGTTGAACAGTGACAGAGATAGAGGAAGACGTCGGGATTCCAAAAAATATTGTATCGATTTAAGCCAATATTTTTTGGCAAAGTGGCGACTGGGTCTTTCGCAACAGTAAAACAACCTTCCTATTCATCGCAGCTCATTCAGCAATTTCTGGTGAAACACGGTCTTACAGAACTTCGGCAGCCACCATACAGTCTTGACCCGGCTTCCTGGGATATCTGGCTTTTTCCCAAATTGAATTATCTTCTAAAAGGAACACGATTTCAAGAAGTATTATAGAAGAAATGAACCAGAATGTTACTAACCAGCTGTGAGCTATTCCGAAAGCTGACTTCAAGGAATGCTTCCGAAAGTGGGAGGATTGCTTGATGAAGGTTGTGGCTTATTGGGGAGTACTCTGAAGGGGATATCGTAATTGACCAAAAATAACTATTACTCCTGGTACACCACAAGGTCGGATACTTTCCGGACGGACCTCACATTCTTATGGAAAATTAACTAAATGCCGCCAAAAAATTCGAAACTTTTTTTATGGGCCAACCTATTAGACACCCAGAAAATACTGTGAAATTGCACTGCTTCTTCAAACTATAATTGAATTCGAAATTTTGTGGGACGATGGTCGTGGGGGTTAAGTACTTGAGGCTGTTGCTCTTGGTGGTTCGGAACCCACCTTAAACTGTAGGTCCCCCTCCCACGACCAAGTAAGTGCGTGGGGGGGGGGGGGTGTATAAAGGAATAGGGAAGAGATACAAGAAAAATGTAAACCCTTAGGGGACATATTGGAAGCTAAAAAAAAATTCGAAAATTCCAAATTGAAAATCATTAAATAATGATTTAAAACGACATTTTTATCCCCGTTGACGGGAATTTCACGGTTGAGTGCGAAGGTATAATCGTCCACCTTTAATCACCGTTGAAGCGAACGTGCTAACCGAATACGATTGCACATTGCGGAGGACAGAACGTTGAATCGAGTCCGATGCTGTATCCACCACCGGGGAAAACAAGGGTCGAACAGACGCCGTGTGGGGTCCCATTCTCGACGCAAAGAGGGAATGACTCGGCAAAAGAGAGGGAGGGAGGAATAAAAAATAAAATGGAACAATTGAATCTGGGCGAGGCAACTCACGTACTCGCTTTCGTACAAGCTGTATGCGTACGCGTTCACGCATAGGTTTCCGATTCCGAATGTCCGGTGTATGCGCACCTTTATGCCGCATTCGAGCTTGCAATTTGTATTTATTACAGGGTGAGGAGCCCACTGGCGTAGACGAGAATATCCCCATAAAATCAAAATTTTTCCACTTTATGGGTAATTGTCAAATTTTAGGCAAATTTAGGCACCTACAGTATATAAGCAATCGTACGCTCTGATTTTGTACCGTACGGTAATGATAGGAGGAAAATTATGAAGTTTAGCCTTTTCTAATATTTATGAAAAATAACAGATTTTAATTATAAGAAGTCACCTACTTATGAAAGAAAACATTGTTGAGCAAGTGAAGGAATAGTGTTTATAATTTTTTTTTCACTCTGAAAATGGCTTTGAACGCACGTACGAGAATGACGTATTTTTTTGTCGAAATGCACTTTTCAGTTTTAATGTCCGATTCACAAAAACGAGTTAATATTTCAAGCTCAATTTTATGGAATCTTGTATTGAACAATACTGTTACTGTCTAAAAAAAAGGGAGAACATTAGTTTATCCTTGAGCAAAGTGAGGTTGGGACGCCGTACGGTAATGACGTTTGTGGTGTTCTTATATTAAATTAAAGTAAACAGGAAAAGAAATTGAAAAAAAAAGAAAGAACTGACCATTTTGTAGAGGATGATAATAACTACTTATTATATAAAAAAAAATTACGTGTTTCTAAGTTAATGTTATATTACTGGTACTTCAAGTTTGCCTTTAATTTGACAATGACCCTTTTATAAAATTCATACAGTAAATGCCAGTTCATCAGTTTGAGACTGAGATTGGATAAAATGATATGCAACATTAATGCAAAATTCTCTGATCCGATTCACACGATCAATTGCCTGTTATTAATGAAAATATTTTAAGAAAATTCCTATATTGTTTTTTTTTAATAATTAGGAAAATCTATAGAAACTATTTTAGAAAAAAAATTAATGTACAGCGTCAAATATTTGTTTCTTTTGGTTGAAAATAATTATTTTTTTACTTTGATATAAATAATTATTTATATTTTTTATTTATTTATATATATAAATATTTATTTATTTTGATAGAAAATCTAACCCTTGTAGTTGATTTACTCAAATTTTTTGTTGTTTGTTAAAAATTTACTTATTTTTGGTTCAAAATTGCTTTTTTTGTTGAAAATTCATATTTGCGGGTTTTAAATTCAGCACTCTGGTAGAAAATTCGCCTCTTTAGTTTGAAACTATAACTATTTGGTTAGAATTTTTGTTTTCTCTTGATTGTAGAATCTAACTGGGTTAAAAATTTATTTTTTTTTTTTGCGGAAGATACATAATTTTAGTTAAAATATTCATTTCTTTAATTAAAAATGTATTCATTTTGATAAAAATCCGTTCCCTTTTTTGTTAAATAATTATTTTTACAACTCGAAATTCAACTATTCCATTTTTGCTTGAAAATTTAATTTTTTAGTGGAAAATTCAACTGTTTCATTAAAAATTTATATTTCTTAGTTGAAAATTTAACTTTTTCTTTTTAATTGAACTATTTTGTTGAAAAATCGTTTTAATTTGGTGCCACATTATTTGTTTTTTCATTTTTCTCATTTTATTTTTTTGGTTGAAAATTTAATTATGTTGTCGAAAAGTCTATTATTATATTTTTGGTTATAATTTTATATTTTTTAGTAAAAAATTTAATTTTTTGAACTGAGAATTGAACTATTTTGTTGAAACTTTATCTTTTTTAGATTGAAATTAAACTATTTGCTTAAAAATTCACGTAATTTTTCAAAACTCGTTCTTTTTGGTAGAAAATTAATTTTCTTGGTTGAAAATTCATTTAACTATTCCAGTTGAAGATTTATTATTTCAATTGAAAATTTATCTGTTGAATTGAAAATTCATCTCTCTGATTGAAAATTAAACTATTTTGGTAAAAATTAGTTTTTTTTTAGTTGAAAATTAATTTTTAAACTGAAAATTAAACTGTTCCATTTTTTCTTTAAATTTTTTGTCTGATGAAAATTAAACTATATGGTTGATACTACATCTTTTTTAGATCGAAATTCAATGATTTATTTGAAAATTTATTAATTTCGTTGAAAATTCGTCCTTTTCGGTAAGAAATTAATCTTTCTGCCTGAAAATTCATCTTTTTGCCTTAAAATTTAACTAAATGTTTGAAAGTTGAACTACTTTCAAATTTTTTTTTTAAATTAACTGCTTTTACTGATAATTTAACTATTACATTTAAAGATTCATCATTTTAATTGAAAATTCATCTCTTTGATTTAAAATTCAACTACTTTGCTGAAAATTCGTTTTTTTTTTAGTTGAAAATTAATTTCTGCACTAGGAATTTAGCTATTGCATTTTTGGTTGAAATTTGTTGTTGGCTTGATGAAAATTCAATTATCTGGTTGACAATTGATCTTTTTTTAGTTTAAAATTCACGTTTTTGTTAAAAATTCGAAATTTTAAAAAATATTACTTGTTTTAGAAAGTTTATGTCGGTCACTACTAATCTACGATTTTTTAATTTTTGATCCGAAAAAGTGGATTATTTTCATCTGAGGTGGATAATCCGAATGATACGGAACTTTTCCAATTTTTTTCAAATGTGGAAAAGTTACGTAATCATCCCCACTATTCACTGTATAATTTTTTTTTAAATTCATCCCACACGTCACCGTTGAATTTTGTACGTCAGTTATTACGAAAAATTGTGTATAGTGAAAAGTAGGGAGCGGATAGTGTGCAGTGGAAAGTAGAATGTGGAAAAATTACGCCTTCGTCCCCACAATTCCCTTGCATAATTTTTTTTTAATTCACACCACACGCCACCGTAGAATTTTATTCGTCAGTTATTACGAAAAATTGTGTATGGTGGAAAGTGGGGAGCGGA
>CAKNXH010000434.1:149904-164154 GCA_932178445.1 Andricus quercusramuli
CTTCGTCCCCACAATTCCCTTGTATAATTTTTTTTAAATTCACACCACACGTCACCGTAGAATTTTGTACATCACTTATTACGAAAAATCGTGTGAGGTAAAAAGTGGAAAGCGGAAAGTGGGAAGAGGAAACTAGGATGTGGAAAAATTACGCCTTCGTCCCCACAATTCCCTTTTATAATTTTTTAAAAATTCACACCACACGCCACCGTAGAATTTTTTTCGTCAGTTATTACGAAAAATTGTGCAAGGTGAGAAGTGGGGAGCGGATAGTGTGAAGTGGGAGGTAGGATGTGGAAAAATTACGCTTTCGTCCCCACAATTGCCTTGTATAAACATGATAATTGAGAAGTGTGGAGTTGAAAGTGGGAAGAGGAAGCTGGGAAGGGAAAAGTGAGGAGTGAAATGTGGGAAGTGGAAAGAGAGATGTGGGGATGGTACGTAATCATCCCCACTATTCACCTGCATTTTTTTTTAATTTACACCACACGTCACCGCAGAATTTCGTAATGTCACTTACTACGAAAAATCATGGTAGGTTAGACGTGGCAAAAGAAAAGTGGGAAATGGAACGTGGGATGTGGGAAAGTTGAGTAATCGCCCCCCCCCCCCCCCCCCAGAAGATAAATGTGCAAAGAATATTATTTTTAATTAGAAAAAAAGTATGATGGAATGGACACTTTAGACTCTAAATATGTTGTAAAAAAATTCATATAGAGTAGCACTTGTATTGTTCATTCTACTTTATTTCAGTTTTATTGCTTCAAGTGGGAAAGAGGCGATTCTAAACAAAGTTATGACCCACTTTTCACGTAATATTTCTTGCTGGAATGAAAATTTCTGCAGAAACTTCTGTGGCATTCAACTTTTTAAAGTTTCCATAAAATGAAGCTTTATTGGCAGGCAGTGGTTACGCCACTGCAAGTGGATAGAAACAAGAGAGGCAGATCGGAAAGGCTGAATGCGAGAACGTGCGCTTCCGATGCTCTATTACTCCCTCAAAGAGAAGTTTTCCGAATCAAATGAATGATCGGATATTGGATGCGACTTACGAACCGCTTAGAGCTTTCTCCTTTGAATTGAGAAATTCATTCCTTTGGCGAAATTAAACTTTAAATTAGTCTAATCGGTGAGATTGACTTCAGAAAAAAAGTTTTGGAAAATATGAAGTTTTTAGAACCATTCACTGGAAACTAATAGGTGTTACATCGAATTTTCAACAGCGAAAATGACAGTGAGTTTTTTGGTTTTTAACTAAGATGAAGAATCTTTAACCAAAAAATGGACTTTCTAACAAAATTGTGGAATTTTCTACACAGATTAATTTTTAATTAAAAAAGATGAGTCTAAAAATGAAAAAAGCGAATTTTGAAGAAAGTATTTCAACTTTCAACCAAGAAGTTGAATTTTTGACCGAAAAAGATTGCATTTTTAACAAAATAATTAAATTCCTAACCAAATAGTAAAAGAGGGAGGAATGAGTCAAAAATCATTGGAAATAGCGTCATGCAATATGTGGACGCTCCCAATGATGGGGTTCCAAATTGTTTGAATTTTTTATATTATTAAAAAGCAATTTACTGTCCTTAACTGAACAGTGAAATTGTCACTGGTTGAATCAGTATTTTCAATTAACACTGGTGAAACAGTGATTTTCCGACTTTGACTGGGTGAACCAGTAAGTGACTCTACTCAGACAGCGCGTAATATGTCCATGCGTAATATTTTTTACATGAAAGTGGGGAGGCATCTGGCCACTCGGATTTGACTTTGAGATACGCGACACGTTGACGTAATGACGTAATGACGGGCCTTCTTATAGTTAGGCCAGTTGACCACTGGTAATGAGTAACCGGTTAACCTCACTGATCAAACAACTGATGGAATTCCACTGTTTGAACCAGTGAAATCTGATTGTCAGTGACATACGTGGCTTTTTCAAACAGTGAGATTACACTGGAAATCAGTGAATTTTCACTGGTTCATTTTAAGGGGGAAAAGAAGCAATATTTCACGAAGAAAGAATCCACTGCGACAAATTTTGCGGCTTTGGCAAATTGTGTTTCTGGTTGGCACAAGCGAGTGGTTTGAGTCATCCGATATTATTCAGTCTCCAGCGGTCGAGAAGTAAAGCCGCGGAAACCCCTTGCGTTTATTATGGGCAAGGTTGTACCAACCAGACCCTACCTCGTCTCTGTAATTAATCGGAGAAACTTAGATCGTAAACAAGGCGCCGTCCATTAAGGTCCCATTCATTAAACCGGAAGTGGTGTTGCAGCCAGGTACGGCCAGCTATGGTGGGTGCTGGCTCTCCGCTCTCCCGGCCCGACAAACCCAGACAGGTGGGCGAGACTTTGCGAAATAAGAAGAGCTTCCAAACGCCATACCATAGCAAAGGGAGGAAAGAGCCGAAGACTTTCAATAATTCTTCGGAATAACTTTGAAGCGCAGACTAACCGGCTAAGGAGTTTTCCCAAAGTTTTCACTGCCATTCCTCCAGAGTCTGCTTACCCCCTCACTCACCCTCTCGCAACTGCTCCTTCACTCGACGCTTTTCTTTATTTGATGTAATACGCACGAAGCTGAAGAAGCGAGAACTCCATGTCGAGACCAAAGAGGACCATAGAAATATCTGAGGAGTCATGAAATGGAATGGATTTTTCAACTTTGCCAAAGTATTTTCGTTGTAATAAAGCCAGTTTTGAAGCTGCTGCAGTGACCGCGGCAAGTATAGGAACATTTCGAATTTTCATCCCACACTTACTGTAACATTTTCTGAAAAATTCGCTCTTGTTTCTATGGGATTGTGCATAAATGAAGGAAGGAATGAACAGTGAAATCATAACTTGTCAAAATCACAAACGAATCCTTGATCGTCAAAATCTTTTTATCGGAACGGCCAAGATGGTGGTGGTCGTGCTGAAGCTCTTCTAGTAAATTCTTTCATTCCTAAGTTTCCATTTTTCAGCTCTGGTTCTTAATTAACATGGAAAGCAAAGTGGACGTACAGAAGAGGATTGAGGTGGACTGTCCTGCATAATGGAGGAGAGTTGGCAAACTGGACGCTTCCGTCCAATAGGTTCTTGACTGTATAAACGCCCGGCGATGGCACTTCTCACCCGTTGTTTACGAACCCGACACCGATTTTACTGATCCACCCTTCCGAACTTGCTTGGAATGGAATTCAATGAGTGCAGTTTCACCCGACGATCTTAGGCGTTTAGCTGCATTTTGTTTTCTAAGACAATATAGCTATGTTACCTACATTTCTAGCTGTGTTACCTGAATATCTAGCTGTTTTAGCTAAAAATTTTCAGGTAGAATTTATCAAGATCAATTAGCTAGATCATTTCTAGATGGCAAAATGTAGCTCAAACAGCTAGATATTTAGATAACACTTCTAGAGATTAAGGTAACACAGCTATATTTTTTCAGAAGATGAAATCCAGCTAAACGTCTAGCTAGGACAGCTAAACTTTTTTTTAGTGTTCAGTACGTTTCTTGATGATAAATTCTAAAGAATTCTTTTTTTTTCAATAAACATACCCTTTCTCCCCTTTTTATCGTTTTTTTGCTTAAATTCAAACTAAATTAATAGAAACCAACAAAAATATCAACTACTTTTGGTGGAAAAGTCTGCTTTTATATTATTAGTTCAGAATTCATATTTTTTGGTCAATAATAAATAAATGAGACTGTTTTGTTAACAAGTCATCCTTTTCGGTCAGAACTTAAGTTTCTCGGTTGAAAATTGAACATTGTTAAAAATTAATTTTTTAGCTGTATATAGATTCATCTCCTTGAATGGAAATTTAACTATACCTTTTTCAGAAAATTAATCTTCTGGGTTGAAGCATCATTTTTTTGTTTGAACTCTTTTGTTAACAAATAATTTTTTAAAATAAATTATTTCAGTTTAAAATTGATTACTTTTGTTGGAAATGTAACTACTTTGTGAAAATCTCGTGTATTTATTACAAATTAATTTTTTTAACTGACAACCTAACTGTTCAACTTTTCGTTGAAAACTTGATATTTCTTATTAAAAATTGATCTTTTCTAGTTTAAATTTATGTATTTTGATGAAAATTCGTGTTTTCTGGTAGAGCTTTGATTTTTTTGGTTGAAAATGCCTCCTTTTTGATTAAAAATGTCCCCGTTTAGGTCTAAATTAATCTGGTTTGGTTCAGGATTCAACAACTTGGTATCAAATTAAACTATCTGGTTAATAATGAACTTTTCTGCTTAAAATTAAACCAATTTTCTACAAATTTATCTTCTTGGTGGAAAATCAACTTATTTCATTGAAAACTTATATTTTTTGGTTAATAATTAAACCAGTTTGTAAATAATTAGTCCTTTTGCCTCTGAAAATTCAAAGATTTTGTTGAAAATTGATGTATTTTGTTAAAAACTCCTGTTTTTTGGCAGATGATTCTTCTTGCTGGAAAATTCACCTCCTTGGTTGATAATTTAACTTTTTTATTACAAAAAAATAATCTTACCGATTAAAAAATCATCTTTTGCGTTGATTTCTTCTGCTGAAAATTTTGTTTGTAAGGCTCATAATTTGAGTTGAAAATTCACCTGTTTTGTTGCAGATTTAACTATTTTTTCGCAAATTTGATTTTTTTTTAACGAGAATTAATTTTTTTTATTAACAATCTAGCTATTTCACTCTTGGTTAGAAATAATTGATATTTTGTAGATAAATATTCATGTATTTTGTTGAAAAAATCGTCTTTTTTTTTATTCGAAAATTATTCTTCGCGGATGAAAATTCAACCCTTTTTGTTAAAAAGGCAACTGTACAGGTGTAGATTAATCTGGTTTGGGTGAAGATTTTACAATTTGCCAGAAAATTAATTTTATTGTTAAATTAATATTTTTGGTTGAAATTTAACTATTTGGTTCAAAATAAAACTATTTCTATGAAAATTTAACTTCTTGGTAGAAAATTAATTTTTTTCTTGAAAAATCATGATAATTTAAGTTTTCCATTTTTCCAAAATTAATCTTCCCGATTAGAAAATCATCTTTTGCGTTGAACTCTTTTGCAGAAAATTCATTACTTTTTTCAACTAATAACCTAGCTTTTAAACTTTTGATTGAAAATTTATATTTTTATTGAAAATTGATCTTTTCTAGTTAAATAATTATTTATTTCGTTAAAACTTCGTCTTTTTTTGGTCAAAAAATAATCTTCTAGGTTGAAAAATTGAACATTCATCTCTTTTGGTTTAAAAGGCAACTGTTTGGGTGTAAATTAATCTGATTTGTTTGAGGGTATCATAATTTAGTAGAAAATTAATTTTTTCATTAAAAAATCATATTTGCGAGTTGAATATTCAGCCTCTTAGTAATTCATTTTTTGGCTTTGAAATCCAACAATTTTGTTTAAAGTTAATGTTTTTAGGCAGAACATTAATCTTCTTGATAGAAAATTCATCTTTTTTGTTGAAAATTTAACTATTTCGTGTTAAAATTTATCTTTTTTAATCTCAAATCTTTTTTCAATTATTAATTTTCTCATTATTGAATAATATTTTATTTTACTTTCATTTTATTATTTATTTATTTTATTATTATCAGTTATTATTATTTAATAATTCAAATAATTTTTTTAATCTTCTGGGTTGAAAAATCACCTTTTGGTTTGAACTCTTTTGTATCAAATTAATTTTTTTAAGAATCATTATTTGAGTTGAAAATTCACCTCTTTTGTTGAAAATTTATCTTGTGTTGTTGGATTTTTTTTTCTAATAAAAATAATCTTTTTATCCGAAAACTTGACTATTCCATTTTTAGATAAGTTAGGAATTCTTCTATTTTGTTGAAAATTCGTCTTTTTGGTTAGAAAATTGATCTTCTTTGTTGAAAATTCAATATATATTTCGAATTGAAATCTTAGGAACTCAAAGTGCTTTATATTCAATTCAATATGGTATTTGCATTAATTTGTTTCAAAAGAATTTATTCCTCCATTATTGCCCAATTTTTTGTGAAAAATCATTCGCTTTTCGACTTTTTCAGAGAATTTGGTCTACGTTACTTTTTTCTTGTGATGAGGGGGAGTTAAAACTACGATTGTCAGCGAGGGCCTAAAAAATTAGTGAAGCGGGAAGCACACACTTTTGCACAGCGCATAATGGCGCACAGCATGGCGCAGAAGGCGTCGAAAAGTTCGCAACGTTCAACTTTCGTACTTTCTGCGCCTTCTTGTGCAATCGACAGCCGCTTGTAGCAGACGATTTTCAGTTTTCTAACCACAAATCTCTCGTGCTTCGCGTCTTTGTTTCATCAAATGATCAACTAATATGTACGAATTATTTTAAAACTACAAAAATATAAATTATTTTACCAAATTTCTGATCTTAAAAGATGACACCCAATGATATCAAATTTCCAGGTTACAGCTTGAACATCGTGAAATAAACTTTAAACGATGCTGTTTCATAATCAAAGACGGACGAAGAAGTTATTTCACATAAAATCACTTAGTTTTATAAATATTAGATTAATTGTCCACGAAAAACACAGCTTTCACAATTCTCACGTCAGCGCTTTACAGTTTGAGGTTACAAAACGCTGGTCGACGCCACCTGTCGGTAGCTTGCTACAGCTCCGTGTATAGGAAGCAGCTATGCGGATCCGTGTGCGCTGAAGCGTGTTCTCTTGTGCGTTATGCCTTGCGCTTATTCGCTACGCAAAAGTGTGTGCTTGCCGCTTGACGCAGTTTATGAACGACGCTTTATCCTGTATAGGAGTGAGTGAGTTGGGAGAGAGTGCTATCGGCTTTCCCTCTTCCACCCATGCATCCCATTCGCCTAAGCCACTGGATACGCCACCGTCACTCATCTATAAGCGACGCCACGCCGCCTCAGCACGGATCATGGTTCCACCGATCAAGCTTCGGCGGCGTGGCGTCAGTTATACGTGAGTGGCGTAGCGTATCCAGTGGCTTAGAGGTGGAGGGGATACATAGGTTGGAAAGAGAAGGCGGATACGACTCTCGGACTCCTCGCTTACTCCTGTGTGTCCCCTCCACCTCTAAGTCACTGGATACGCCACGCCACTCACATATAAGCGACGCCACGCCACTCACGTATAAGCGACGCCACGCCGCCGAAGCTTGGTCGGTGGAACTACACTCAATGCTACCCCTAGTGAACGAGACCCCTCTCGTAATTTCATAGCTGCGCGAACGAGACCGTCAATCCAAGTGTCGCTAGAGATACGGCAATCTTAGCGACGCGAAACTTTCCGTATTTATTGGCACAAGGCCGTATATATCTTGATGGGGACGTGCGCCTATCTGTCTCATTTATGGACCCGTCTCGGATAAGAGTATTTACTATACAGCCGGCTGCTGGAGGAAGCGCTCCCTGAAATGTGCAAATCAAACAAAGGGCAGAGAGGGTCACGTTTATGGTGAAAAAGGTCCTTTTATTATCTGCGAATTTCTTCCGTTGGTAGAAGACAAATGAGGAATTTCTTTGCAGGAATATAATACATGGGGTATTTCTATTAGATCTTAATGAAACTCATCTTCGTTCTCTATTATTTATTAGTTTAACGTTCACGTGCCTCGGACTTATGCCACTATTTACACTTTTTTATAACGATGCAAATCTGTTTCTACTAGTTTCATTCGAGGATACTAATGCTACTATTTTCACAAATTTATCAACTTTTAAAGTATCTTCAAACTTTTTTGACATATTGACTAAAATAACGTATTTCTCATCTCAAGAATAAAAATTTCAAAGTTTAGAAGATTTTGACAGATTTCTGAAATTATAAAATTATTTTCAAACGGTTCTAGATATTTCGAACAATTTCACAAGATTTTAAGAGATTTCAAGAAGATTCACCTGAATTCAGAGGATTTAAAAGTTTTTAACATTTTTATACATACTTTAAGACATGTTATAAATTTTAAGAATATTTGCGGAATTTCAAAATATTTCGAGGAATTTGTAGAAGTTTTCATCAGAGCTAGGCGATGTTATAAGATTTCAAAGAATTTCTGGAGAACTTTAGGAAGTAAATTAAATGCAATGAAATTTCCAGGGATTTCTACGGAGTGCATGGGGTTCAAAATTTAACTTTTTTTTGAAAATTGAACAATTTTATGAAAAAACTATCCGTTTTGTTGAAAAGTCAGTCTTTTTTTTGTGAATTCACCTTTTTTGGCTTGAAAATGCAACGCAATTGTTTTTTCTTGACTGGAAAAATATTTCTTGGTTAGAAATTCAACTTCATTGTTCAAAATTCAAGGATTTTGTTGAAAAGTCATTCCGCTTGGTTAAAAATTCAACTGTCTGGTTGAAAATTAATCTCTTTGGTTACAAATAACCCTTTTTGTTGAAAATTCACACTTTTGGGGTAAAAATTGAACTATTTTGCAGAAAATTCGACTTTTTGGCTTGAATATTAAAATATTTTGCTACAAATTTCAACTGTTTGGTTGAAAATGAACTTCATTGTTGAAAATTGAATTATTTAATTGAAACACGACTTTTTTGTTGAAAATTCCACTATTTGGTTACAAAAAATTGTTTTTGCTTAAAATGCATATTTTGGTGTTAAAAATTGAACTGTTTTGTAGAAAATCGTTATTTTCGGATTTAAAATTGAACAATTTGGTAAAAATTTTATTTTTTTTGGTTGAGAATGCAACGATTCTGTTGTGAGTTAACCTTTTCATTGACAATTCATTTTTTTTTTTTTTTTGAAAAGTCAACTGATTTGTAGAAAATTCGATTTTTTCACTTGCAAAGTCAAATATTTAATATAAAATCACCTTTTTAATTGAAAACTCATATCTTTGAGTTTAAAATTTAACTATTTTATTAAAAATCGACTTTTTCCTTCAAAATTCATATTTCTTCATTGTAAGTTCAACTGATTTGTAGAAAGTTCGCCTTTTGGCTTCAAAAATTCAATTATTTAATTTAGAATCACCCTTTTCTTATTAAAAACTACTATATTTTCGGGTTAAAACCTCAACTGTTGGTTAGAAATTGAACTTTTTAATTAAAAATTATCTTTTTTCTTCAAAATTCATATTTCTACATTGAAAATTAAACCGATTTGTACGCAATTAGACTTTGGCTTGAAAAGTCAATTATTTAATTTAAAATCATCTTTTTTTTTTATCAAAACTCATATTTTTGGGTTGGAAATTCAATTGTTTGGTTAAGAATCCCATTATCTGGTTAGAAATAAATTTTTATTGTTGAAAATTCATATTTTTTCGTTTCAAAAATTTAACAATTTTGTAGAAAATTTGCTTAAAAATGCAACTATTCTGTTGAAAATTCTATGTATTTTTTTTAATTCACCTGTTTTTTATTTAAAATTTGGTTGATGATTTATCTCTTTGGTTGAAAACTTAAATATCGTCTTAAAAATTCGTTTCATATTGTTGACAATTCAACTCTTTTGTAGAAAATTCCAAAATTCGATTCTAAGGGATTTTAAGACATATCAAGAAGTTTTATCTGATTTCAACTTTTTCAAAATTTCTGAAGAAATTTGGAGACTCAAAAATTTTCGATTTTTCAGGGATCTAAGGACTTAATAGATTTTTTAAAGGATTTTAGGGATTTTCCAGTATGTCTTCTTAAATATTTCAAGATGTTCTAGGGGATTCAAAAATATTTCTAGGGAGTTAAGATTGAAGGGATTTTAAGATATTTAAAGAATTTTTGGAAAATTCGTGTATTTTGAAATATTCTGCGGAAACTCACGAGATTCAAAAAAATTTCGCAGGATTATAGAAAATGTAGAGGGAATAAAAAAATTCTAATTAATTTCAAATTATTTTGCAAGATTTCTAGAAATTTTACAATATTTTAGGGATTGATGAGATTTCAAAAAAAAAAAAAAAAAAAAAAATAGAAGATTCCATAAGATTATAAGGAATTTTCATCGATCTCAGAAGAGTTGAAAGAAATTGGAGAATTTGTCATGGATTTCAGAGGAATGAAACAGAATTCAAGGGTTTTCAACAGATTTCAGTAAACTAAAGAGGATTTTCAAGATTTTAAAGTTTCCTAAAGGCTGTCAGCGAATTTAAAAATTTTTCTCCAACAGAAACTTGTGAAGACCCAAAAGGGTTCCTTTGGAAACACTTGAATAGAGCACCATTCCGGCTATTAAAATTGGGTTCCTTTGGAGATCCAACTGTAGTCTCCTTTGGAACAAATTCATCGTTTTGGGTTCCTTAGGAACCAAAAATTGGTTCTTATGAAAACCCCACTTCTTCTCGGTACTTTAAAAGAGTTGAATGAATTCCATTCTCGCTAAAAAATAAACTAATTTGTTTGATTTGCTGAAGTTGAAAGTATGCATTTGAATGCATGAACTACACTTTTTTGCATGCTTTCATACTTTGTCATCCAACTAGAAAATGCACGGTACCGGAATATATTAGGTGTGTTCTGAGAGGAAAAATTGCAAACGTACTGTATGCTAATAAATTCACAGAGGTAATGAGAGCAGAGGAAAAACAGAAACCAAATTACAGAATTGCGGAGTAAATCGTGGACACCATGAAAAGGGAGAAAGGTGCGATGCACAAAAGTGTGCATGAATATCTGTCGCAGAGGGCGCGACCTTATTGCATTATGAGCTTTTCAGGTCAAAAGAGTAACTACGAAAATAAAGGAAAAAGGAATTCCTAAAGAAGAACATGAGAAAGGGGATTAACATAAAAATATTAGCTGCGAAAATTGGAGATGGTTGCCATGCAATTTACACATCAAGCAGATGGAAAAATCTTCTGTATGTTTCCTTGATGAGTTGGGACTTTATATTTTTTTCCAAACAATGCCTGACGTACTCAATCCTGTTGGTTTTTCAATTTCTAAAATCCCCTACCGTTTGTAGCCGTATTTTCATTAGAGGCGCTCGCATTCGCCTGAAAAATTGGCCAGGGAAGTGGAAAACTGCAGAAAACCAAAACTCTAGAGCAGAGCCGGTTACCGAGAGACGAGTTGGAATGCAGACTCGGTGTCGAGCCTCCCACTCGACAGTAGTTCAAGTGAGTAAAAACACGACGAAGCTAGAAACACGAACTGTCATCCATCCGAGCGATAACCGCGCTCATGCGTGCTTAACATTCGAGATCTTGAGGAGTCGAGAATCACTGCTATTGGTTACTTTTTTCTACTATTTGTGGTAGTAGAAAGATGTAAGAAAGTCGCGATGAAGAAAGGAAGAGTAGGCAAGTGGTTACAACTTTCAGCTACGAACCAATGCGGCTTCTTATCTTTTATGCATTATCGGCAGCGTGATCCTTCTCTGAGACTGGCATATTCCTTACTCCCATATTTCGGATCCAATATTATGCTAATATTTACCCACGGAGAGAATACGCTGAGAAGCCAAGATGAGGGCAAGAAGCGAGAGAAACACGTGCTCGTGTCGCAAAACACGCGTTTTCATTCGTCCATGATCTTACCGTAAAGTTTCCACAAACAAGAAAAAAACTGGGGTTGTAGAAAGAACAAAGTAAAAATAGGGTGTAATATTTACCCCGATTTCAGACTAAAATTTATCTGCAACAGAAAGGACTATCACGTACTACAGTGAAACCTGGGATGTCAAAGAAAAAAAAGGTGTAATATTTACCCCGATTTCAGGTTAATATTAAACTGCAACCAAAATTACTTTCACGTAACAAAGTGAACCCCGGGATATCAGAGAGAAAAAATCAGGTGTAATATTTATACCGATTTAAGAGTAATTTTTATCTGCAAACTGGGATGTCGAAGAGAAAAAAAAGTGTAATGTTTACCCCAATTTCAGAGTAATATTTATCTGCAACAGAAAGGACAGTCACGTACTACAATGAACTCCGGGATATAAAACAGAAAGAATAAGGTGTAATATTTACCCGGACTTCAGATTAAGATTTAACTGCAACCAAAATTACTTCTACGTACCATAGTGAACCCCGGAATATAAAAGAGAGAAAATTATAGGTGTAATATTTATCCTGATTTCAGAGAAATCTTTATCTTTAAAAAAAAAAAAATACTTTTGCGGATCCAGAATGAATTTTGAAATCCTTATAACTCTGAATGTGTTGAGAAATATTGAATTTTAAACTAAATACATGCATTTTCATTAAATAGTTGATTTTTTAATCAAAAATGGAAAATTTAAATTTTTAGATAGGAAATTAATTTTCAAACAAACAAAAAAAGAATCTTCAGCACAGAAGTTAAATTTTCAGCCAAAGAGATAAATTTTTAAATGAAATGATGTATATTCTCTTGAATGGAAAATTTCATCCAAATTGTTGATCCTTCTACCAAAATGGTTAAATTTTCAACCAAGAAAGACGAATTATTAATAAAAAATGGCTTTCTAACCAAATTCTTGATTTTTCAGCCAATATTATAAAATTTTCAAACAAAGTTTTAACAAACAAAAAAAAGATTTCTTAACGGGTCATGTGATGGTTGATATTTTAACCCAAAAATATGTTAATTTGAAATAAAAAATGGTTGCATTCAACCAAAAATGACGAATTTTTTGCAAAAAAGTAGGATTTTCGAACCGTAAATATGAATTCTTCACCAGAAAATTCATTTTGAACAAAATAATTAAATATTCAAATGGAAAAAAGACTTTCTGACCAAATTGTTGAATTGTTAATAGAATAATTAAACTTTCAAGCAAAGAATGAAATTTTAAACCAAAAAAGAAGAATTATATAAAAAAAATAATAGTAGAGTTTTGAACAGAAAATAATTAACTTTTACTTTGCTCAGAAAATAAAAATAATTGCCTAATGCACATTTTTTTATGTCGGACTCCAGACATACAAATTAAGGAACTCACGTTCTACCGCAACTGTCAGATAGCCAGAGAATTTGCAAATGCTTACCTGAAACAGATAAAAAAATTTCAATTAGCAAACAGGCAGACAAATACAAAAATATACTGCTAATTAAAATTAATTCAAGGAGAATAAACATAAATTTCCTCCTGAATAATTGAATTTTCAAATATGAAAGATAAACTCTCAAACCAAAATGAATCAGTTTAATTTTCGGTTAGAAAAAAGCAATGTTCAATAATGTTCAATCTTCCCAAAATAATGATTTTTCAACAGATGCGTTCAACCTTCGACGAAGTAATTGAATTTTTCAACAAAAAGGTGAATTTTTAATGAAAAATATGATAGACAAGCAGAAAATTTTTCATTTTAAGAGTTAAATCTGCAACTAATAATATGAATTTTTTTAAAAGTAGTTTAACTTTTAGCCAAGTAGTTGAATTGTTTGCAAAAAATGGCGATTTTCCAACAAAATACCTGAATTATGAACAAAAAAAAAGTTTCAAGTAAACACTTGATTGTTTTACAGAAAATGATTAATTTTCAACTACAAAACTAATATTTATATTTACAGAAGAATAGTTGAATTTTCAACCAAAATAATGAATTTTAATGAATTTTGATGCAAAAAGACGAATTTTCAACAAAATACATGAATTATGAACCAATTTCGGGATTGAATAAATCAAATGCTATTTATCCGTCATGTCATCCTTATTGTATCTTCTTTTACTTCAACATGAAAAAATTCAATTTTATCAACTTGAAAATTTACTTCTGTTTTTTTCCTGTGGAGAAAGAAGCCTGGAAATATTGTAAAATAGAGACAATATGAGAAACTTTGATTGAAATTTTTCAGTTAGCGATAAAATGTTGCAGCTGAAAAATGACACTGGACAGTTGCTACTCCTAAAAATGCATCAAAGGAAATTCCTTAAAAATCGGGTCATTCTGATAAGAAAAAATTCAACATGTACACTTGAAAATTTTCCGCAACCAATATACCCTTCTGTTTTATTTTTTTGTGAGGAAGAACAAAGAACCCTGCGAATATTCAATAATTAAAGACAATACGAGAAAATCTGTTTGAAAGTTACTATTGACGAAGATTTATGACAGGCAATTGATTTTAAAATTCGGATCATTGTGATAAGTAATTTGCTAATTAATTAAAAAATCCGCAATCTCTATAAAAGCGTTGCATATCATCTTGATGCAATTTAACCCACCCCATTGGGAAGGGTACCATGTCTTCTTTATTGTGTCTTCTTTTGTTTTGATGAACTAAATTTCGCATTTCCCACTTTGAAATTACATGCAGCAAGCACGAACTTCTGTTTATTTCTATAAAAAAGAAGAAAGGACCCTGAAAATATTCTAAAATTAAAGACAAT
>CAKNXH010000434.1:164164-189733 GCA_932178445.1 Andricus quercusramuli
AGTATCATCTTGATCCAATTTGACCCATCACATTGGGTATGGTTACCGTATCAACACTATTGAATCTTCTTTTGCTTCGATACAAAAGAAATCAACATTGCCTATTTCAAAATTTCCTACAACAAACACGAACTTCTTTTTATTTCTGTAAAAAAGAAGAAAGAACCTTGGAAATATTATAAAATTAAAGACAATACGAGAAGTTCAGCATGAAATTGTTTAGGTATTGATGAAATATGGCATACAAGAATTGACACTCGACAGTTGCTAATGAAAATGCAGCAAAGGCAATTGATGTTTAGAATCGGACCACTCGGATGCACAATTTGCTAATCAAACTCAAAATCCAAAATCTAAATGAAAGCGTTCAGTATCATCATAATCCAATTTGGCCCACCACATTGGGTATGGTTACCATGCCAATTCTATTGAATCTTCTTTTGTTACGATACAAACAAAATTTAATATTGCCACTTCAAAACTTGCCACAACAAAGACGAACTTCTTTCTATTTCTGTAATAAAGAAGAAAGAACCTTGGAAATATAAAATTAAAGATAATAGAAGTTCAGCATGAAATTGTTCTGGCAGTGATGACATGTGGCATAGAAGAATTGACACTCGACAGTTGCTAATGAAAATGCATCAAAGGCAATTGATCTTTGAAATTGAATTTTTCGGAAGCACAATTTGCTAATCAAATTAGAAATCTCTATAAAAGCGTTCAGTATAATCTTGATCCAATTAGACCCATTACATTGGATATGGTTACCATGTCATCATTATTGTCTCTTCTCTTGTTTCAATCCAAAAAAAAGCAACATTACCAACTTGCAAGTTTCCCGCAACAAAAATGCACTCTTTTTTTCTCTGTGAGGAAGAAGAAAGAACCCTGGGAACATTCCAAATTAAAGACAACGCAGAAAAGCAGTTTGAAATTATTCAGGTAGTGATGTAATAAAGGATAGATCGTAGTTCAGCTTTAAAGGGGAAGTTTCTTGAGAGGCCTTATTCTGTTTAAATCAGGCGTGCTCCTAAATCATCTACTCGTGCCGAGGACGACCTAATACCACCGAAAAGCTGGGTAAACCGTTGAAGAGGATAACCAAACTCAACTGGTTCGCGTGCGCAGTGGAGCCTACTGCAGAGGTCCCGTGAGCATGTACCATGTACTACATTCAGCAGCCTTCACCTACGCTGGACAAAAGACAATCATAGTGAAACCCTTTGGGCTAATATTGACGCAGGCTGCTATCGCAATAATGGACAGACGTGTAGGGATAACGACGGAATAAACCTTTAGTGAGGAACGTTATCCACTAGAACAGACGTGCGTGCACTCCAACCGTCAATCCTCTTTCGTTTGGATAGCCACTACACCCTCAGCTCTGATTCACGATACTCAGCACTAATGCATTTTTCTTCAATCTCGGCCAATCCCAAAGATACATACTTCCCAGATTTATTCTGCAGATAGGCGGCAACAAATAAACGTCAAGAAGCCTATTTCACTGACTACGAGACCATTCAACAGATCAAGTGGTCCAAAATGAATTCCTAGGATAGTTCAACGTTCAACCAAGTAGCTGAAGGATTGATTGCTTCCTCGATAAATATTGGTGACTGATTTAATAGCCTTCGAGAAGATTACAAAAACTTAGGATTGATATGAATCACTTGAGTTGTGGAATTGTCTCGAATTCGGTAAGGTAGCAATATCATCAACTGAATTAAAGCTACATCCAATTAAAATTGGAAAGAACAGGTCAATAACTGCATTTTCTTATTGATGAATTTCGTTGGACTTTGTACTTTTGGAAACAGCTGTTTGTGTTCCAGATTTAAAAGCTTGGAACCAGGATTCTGCATTCGATATGATCTCCAGAAAGTTCTCGGCTACTGTGCCGAATCATCCCCTTGGGTGTGCAGTCGGCAAAGAGAAGGTCGCTGAAAGGGAGATTCTTCGAGACGCGGATCAAAGAGATCGGATCGCTGACAGGCGCACAATAAATCCTCGGCCCCGAGTAATAAGCGATGCTTCGTGGATCGCTCTCCCAGCTCCAGGCATAATATATATTAGGACTACCGATACCGAAAATTCATAGAAAAACACCCGGCAATTTCGGCACCTCGTAAATCCAGAGTTCATTTTTACCCCGTTGTCGATCTCAATTTTGAAAAAAGGTTTTAGGCAATAGAAAAAAGTAATAATTAGTTAATCGAACAAAGGTTTTAAAACATATTCGTAAAAGTAGACTTTACAGCTCAAAATGCTCTCAAAGGAGAAGAAATAGAGTGCTTTTACACGATATAGGGGAAGAATAGAGGAATAAATTTCTTTGTAATAAAATAAAATTTAAATTATTTAAATTTTTTATTATTATTTGAATTGATTTAAATTCAATTTCTATTATTTGAATTAAAATTTAAAGAATTAATTATTGAAATATATATAAACAAAATAGTTTATTTTTCCACATATAATTTAATTTTCAGCCTAGAAAGATATTTTCAACCAAATGATCGAATTTTAAACTAAAAACGATTAAACTTCAACTAAAAATAGTTGCATTTTTAACAAAATAGTTGAATCATCGAGCGAGAACAACGATTTTTTTAAATGCAGTACTGAATTTTCAAACAAGAACTTTCATACAAATAAATATAAATTTTTGATCCAAAAATACAAAGTTTTCACTCAAAATGACGAATTTTCAACAAAGGAGTTGAATTTTCAAGCCAAAAAGTCGACTTTCTCAGAAAAAAGTTGAATTTTGAAGCTGAGAATACGAAATTTAAAAAAAAAATTAGTTTTATTCCAAATTGTTGAGTTTTTACCTGAAAAAGGTAAATTTCCAACAAAAGAAAAACTATTTGAATTTTTAGTGAAAAAATTAACTTTCAACAACATGAAAAAACGAATTTCCAAAAAAAGAGATGAATCTTCAAATAATAAAATAAATGTTTAGGACATTAATTCAACTTTCAACGAACTTGTTGAATTTCTTTAAAAAAATATGATTTTTCAATGAAATGCATGAATTTTTAACCCGAAAATACGAATTTTCAAAACAAAATACACGAATTTTCAAACAATTAGTAGAATTTTTGACTAGAACAATTAAATTATCGAATTTGCAACAAGAAGGTTGAATCTGCATCCAATAAAATGAGTTTTTAACAAAGTAGTTTTACTTTTCACGGAAAATTTGAATTTCAGCAAAAAATAGTAATTTTCAAATAGTTGATTTTTCAACTGAAAATGATCAATTTTCAACCCAGAATACAATAGATAAAATTTTCAATTAAAAAAATTAATCTTCAATCAAAAAAGAGAGCTTTCAACAAAATAGCTGAATCAATAGAAGTAGAATTTTTAACGAAGAATATTAATTTTCATGAAAATTCATGAATTTTCAAACAAATAATTTATTTTCAATCAATAACTATCAATTTTCAACCATAAATTGAAAAGATAAATTTTCAGCTAAGAAAATTATTATTTGACGAATGAAGAAAATAGTTTTCAACAAAATAGTTGAATTTTCGAACAAGAAAGAATTATTTTTCAACCAGAAAAAATGAATTTTCAACTGAAATGATTAATTTTCAACCGAAAATAGAATAGTTAAATTTTCAGTATGAAAAATCATCTTTCAATAAAAAAAATCGAATTTTTAACACATACAGATTAACTGAAAAGATGAATTTTTAACAAAGAAGATTCATTTTTTACTGAAAAGACTCATTTTCAAATAGGAAAACGAAATTTCCACTGAATAGTTTAACTTCACTCTAAAAAGTATAAATTGTTAAACAAAAATAAAAAATATAATTTCAGTTGAAAAAATTCATTTTCAACCAAAAACAAAATGAATTTTCAATAAAACAGTTCAATTTTCATTAATGAAAATTGATATTCTGCCAAATATTGTTTAATTAAAACAAATTTTATTCGAATCAAACAAATTCTAGCTATGATATTGGGCCAAACAAATGTTTGTTTGGTTCGAACAAACATTTTTCTGAATTTAAGAAAGATAAATTCTCATCGAAAAATGTAATAGTTGATATTTTAACAACATTAATTTTCTAATTTAAACAAAAAACGGTCGAATTTAGAAAAACATTTTTTTTCAACAAATGGTTTAAAATTTTGAACCAAAACAGATTTATCAGTCAACTAAGAAACAAAACCAAAATCTTGAATTTCCAAGCAAAAAGATGATGTTTTTACAAAAAAGTTGAACTTTCAATCTGTAAATATAAATTTGCAAGAAACCGATTAATTTTCAATTAAACAGTCGCATTTTTAAATAAAAAAATCAAATTTCTACCAAAAGAGACGAATTCTGAACCAAAAATATAAAGGTAGACTTTTGAATTAAAAATAAATTTGTATTAACATTCAACGAAAAATAGTTAGAATTTCTTATTAGGTTCTATTAATTTAATTCGCGTTCAACTGAAAAATGGAGAAAAAGAGGAAAAAAGTAAATTAATTCCAAATCGGGGGAAAAAAGAGGACTTTTTCCAAAAAGGGGTGAAAAGGGGAATAGGGGAAAGAGAGTGAAGTCTGTAAAAGGGTATATTTCTAGAGATCTTTCTCAAGAATTTCCATTCAATTGCACTCAAAAAACGATTCGGTTGAATCAACAAAATATTTGTTCCTTCAACCATAGAATGTGGTTATTATACAAAAAAAAAATTGGATGACCTAATCAAATTGTTTAGTTGTTTCAACCAAATTTTTTTCAGATAGAATATTAGTTTGATCAAACCAAGCAAATTGGTTGAATCCATCCAATACTTTGTTGTATCAAACAAAATCTGATTCAACCAAATTTTCATTTATATCCAAACAGTGTTTTTGGTTCAAGACAATTTTTTTGAGAGTGAACTATCCCATCCAGAAAAAAAAAATTCTTGAGCCAAAGAAACTGTTCTCTTAAATGTAGATGAAAATTTGATTAAATCAAACAAATTTCGGTTGATTCAAAAAAGTATTTGATTGATCCAAGCAAGGCTTTTTGGTGGATCAAGAAAATTTTTTGTTCTCCGCATAATAACGGCTTCCTATGGTTGAACCAACAAGAATTTGGTTGAACCAACAAAAATTTGGTTGGACCAACAAAAATTTGGTTGAACCAACAAAAATTTAGTTGAAACAACAAAAATTTAGTTGAACCAACAAAAATTTAGTTGAAACAACGAAAATTTGGTTGAACCAACAAAAATTTGGTTGATTCAACAAAATTCTTTTGAGGGTGTTTTACAGCTCGGGGAAATTCTTAAACGTCTCTGAAAGCAGGAATGCGAGTGAAATTCAAAATTAGTCTGAGGAAAGGTCCACATGAGTCGCTTGTTCTGAAAATTGAAACCCAATTAACCGCGATATTTAGTCATTCCAGTCACAGCTACCGGTGTCAACGGGCTGTCAGCAACTGAAATTTAATTTCGTATCCGATGAATGACACGAGGAATGTGACGACGTAGTCCGCTCCAACAGGACGTGTTGAGTTTTCTTGCAGAGTCAAAAACTCAATTTGCCTAGCCTTATAATTATAAATAAGTAGAATTTTTTTTACATGTTTATAACAATTATAGTTCGGTCAAAATAAATGAAAAAAAAAAACAATTTGCTGGAACAAATTAGAGACGGAGATTGTTGTCTTAAAATGTTTTTGTGGACGTCCTTTCAAAGCCCTGAAAAGTTACACGCTGATTTGTCAATCAATTGTTTGTTATTACAAAAACAAGTGAAATCGCAACATTTTTTAGACATTTTTTCTCGTATTGTTACTTTCGATTAAGAGATAGGTAAAAAATGGAAAGGACTTTCTTTTTAGAGCATAAAATAAGCTTTAAAATGAGCCCGCAGCGAATATCATACGATGAATTGTTTACGAGATATGAATTTGTTAATTAAGATTGTGCTTTTTTCAATTAAAACAAAGCGCCAATGAATTTAAATTGTTGAAAAAAAATCGCGATCTTGCTCTTGCTATTGGATTCTTGAATTGAATAGTTTAAAATATTAAACAACTTTTTTTCATAATCAAAAAATGACAGAGGGGTGGGGAAGCAATTCATTTATTTTTAAACATTCATATTTTGTGAAAAAAATCTGTTGAATTTTGCATACTTACACCTGCCAGTAAAGCTCTGTGAAAAAAAAATTGTTTAAATAATATTTTTTTGCAATGAACATATTGCACGTAGGATTTTGGAATACTGATAATTAAAATCGACCTTCCTGAATGGTTACACACAATTTTCTGTTCTTGATCTAAAATTGCAATTTTTTTTGTTTAAAATATGAACATTTTTGAACATTTTTCGTTTAAGAATTCATATTTTTTCCTGAGAATTTTTTTTTTCCTGGAAAATTCAACTAATTCGAGGAAAACTCCGTTGATGAACATTTATTTTTTGTTGATGATTTATTATTTTAGTTGAAAATTCACCCCTCTCGTTGAGAAGTCAACTGTTCAGTTCAAAATTTAATTTTTTAGTTAAAATTTTTAGTATTGGGAAAAAACTACATCTTTGTAGGTTGAAAATTAAACCATTTGGTTAAAAATTCAACTATATTGCTTAAAATTTAATAATTTTGTTGCAAATTCACCCATTTTCAAAAAAGTTATTTTTTTTGGTCGAAAATGATTTTTCCAACATTAATCTTTTTGGATAGAAAACTCAACTCTTTTTTGGAAATTAAACTGTTATTTTGTTGCAATTCATCTATTCGATTGAAAATTTGATTATTTTGTTTAAAATTTATTTATTAATTTGAAATTCTACTATTTTTCTGAACAACCATTTCTTGGTCAAAAATTCAACTGTTCTGTTGAATAGATAGAAAATTCTATCAAAAATAAAATTCAAAAAATTGAGAGAAAATTCGTACTTATGGATTGAAAATTCATCTTCTTTGATAAAAAAAAGTTTTAGTTTGAAAATTTACCTTTCTTGGTTAAAATTTCAACTTTCAGCTGAAACGTTTGTTTTTTTGGCTTGAAGATTTAACTACTTGGTTAAAAATGCAATTTCTTTGGATAAAAGATAATAATTTTGATTGAAAATTCTACAATTTGGTTAGGAATTCATCTTCATAAGTCGAAAATTTAACTATTCACTTTAAAAAATTCAGATTCTTTGTTGAAAATCCAAAAATTTAACTGCACTTATTTTTACTGAAAAATCATTGTTGGTTGAAAATCCAACTCTTTTGACGAAAGCTCGTCTTGTTGGTTTGAATAACCTTTGTAGATTCAAATGTTCAACTAGTTGGTCAAAAATTCAACATTTTTATCAAAAATTAGCATCTTTTGCTTCAAAGTTCAATTATTTGGTTAATGATTCAACCATTTCGTTAAAAATTTAAATTCAAGGTAGAAAATTGATTTTTTGTTTTACTGAAAATTCAACTATTTTCTTGAAAATGCAATATGCTTCGACTTGAAATCTTGAGCATCATTCAATATAATACCTATAAAGTAATTTTATTTAAAAGAGTAAATTCCTCTATTATTTCTCAATTTTCGCGAAAAACCGCTCTATTTTTCATGTTTTGAGAGGATTTGACGCTGTGAAGTATGTGCATTTGTATTAAAATAATGTCAAGAATCTCGCTTTTAAATGAATGGGAAATCTCTCATCGAGGAGGCAATTAGCGCTTGAAATTTGCTTGACAGGGTATTCTGATTACGAGATAAACGATGATAATGCCCGTAAAATCGAAAATCCGTCGGAATATCGTTAAGCGGTGCGGTTCTCGATTGAAAGTGGACTCGAAACGTATCGACGGGAAAGGGATTAATCGTTTTTGAAAATTTAACTGGTTGATTACGCTCCGTCAGGAACATTCACGTCGAACGATTTCGCACTTTACAGAACGGTTTCAACATTCGCTTTTCCGAGTACCTGTCAACCGAGATGACGTTCCGTGGATTACGATCAAGTGGCAGATTTTTAATTAAAAAACAAAAAAAAAAAAAAAAAAAAACAGAATAATAATCCTTTCCATTCGGTTCATATAATTCAGCCACATAGGTGCCGTTAAAGGCTACCCGAATAAAAATAAGTCGAGTTGACTAACTCTCCAATTACCCTCCAATTGATAAATAGCCCAGACAGGCTCAAAAAGTTTCTGAACGAGAGCGAGACTTTATTTTATGACTTGAAGTCCAACTCAAGACAAGGGTAAAATTATCTCAAAAAGCTCCTCTGCCTCCTCCTCCTCCATCATCCACCATCCTCCACCTAATCCATCCACCACCCCCTCCTCCATCTCCTCAATCTCCTCCACCTCGTCCTTCATCCTCCATCCAGCATCTCCTCCAACACCTCCTTTATCCTCCACCTGTACCATCCTACACCTCCTCCATCATCCTCCACCTCCTCCTCCATACACCACCTTCACCTCCATCTCCTTCTTCATCCTCCACCTTCATCATCCTCCAACTCTTCCATCATCCTCCACATTCTCCTCCATACACCACCTCCTCCTCCACACACCACCTCCTCCTCCACCTCCTACTTCATCCTCCACCATCATAATCCTACACCTCCTCCTCCATACACCACCTTCTCCTCGATCTCCTCCTTCATCCTCGACCTTCATCATCCTCCACTTCCGCCATCATCCTCCGCATCCTCCTCCATACACCACCTCCTCCTCCATCTCCTTCTCCACACACCACCTCCTCCTCCATCTCCTACTTCATCCTCCACCTTTATCATCCTCCACCTCCTCCCCCTCCTCCATCATCCTCTTGAACAATTGCTTGTTTAAATATTTCTTTAAATTTTTGTCCACAGAGGATCATTAAACTTGTATTTTATTTTCCGAACAAGAATGGTGCTGTGTGTAATTTTTTTTCCTGGAAACTATCGAGGCATCGGGATTTAAATGCAGCGAAGTGGTAGGCGTATTCAGTTTGTCTGGTCTTGGAAAACCCTCATTTTCACTCGTCGGTGAAACGCCCTTCGTTTTCTACTCGTCGCATTGTCGTAAACACAATGCTATTGTTTTTCCGGCCAGCGTAAAACCTGAAAACACTACCTTGCTCCAAGTTAAGCATAGCTATAGGGTCTTGACTCTTGTCCCGCTGTAACGGTCTGGAATTCTCTAAAACAACATGCCATTTAAATTTATCATGAGAAGCTGCTTTTAAAAAAGCCAGCTCTTAGAAATGTCTGCTTCTTTCAATTAACTTTTCCTCTCTTTATAATTTAAGAGAAGATTTTCTATGCTTTCTCTTAAATACAACTAAAGAGGCGATGCTTCATTCAAGAGGATATCCACAAATTACGTAAGACGATTTGTCAGGAGATGGGGGGGGGGGGGGAATAAAATTCTATTGTTTCTTATGAGCCGGTGAGGATTCAGAAAATCTTACTAAAGATAAATTTTCAACCAGAAATATAAAAAATACACTAAAAAAAATTCGTAACAAAAAAATACAAAGAAATTTTTCATAAAATAGTTAAATGATTAACCAAAAAGATTAATCATAACCCAGAAGATTAATTTTCTATTGAAAAGGTGAAATAAAAAAAATAGTTGCATAAGAAACTTGATTTTTAAAAAATGAATTTTTAAGAGATAAAATCAATTTTCTACTAAAAAAAGTCGAACTTTTGATGAAATATATATTAATTTTCAACCAGCTAGTTAAATTTTTGACTGAAAAAGATAAATTTTCACCAAAAATGAAATAGTTAAATTGTCAGTTGAAGAAAATTAATTTTCACCAACAAAAAATAGAAACCTTTAACCACAAAATTAATTTGTAACCAAATAGTTAAACTTTCAACCGGAGAGATGAATTTTTAAACAAGAAAATTAATTGTTAACAAACTTCATGAATTTTCAAACAAATAGTTCATTTTTATACTAAAAACTATTAATTTTCAACAAGAACTGAAAAAGCTCAATTTTCAGTTATACAAATTAATTTCAAACAACAAAATTTCTAACAAAATAGTTGAATTTTCAACAAAATACGTGCATTTCGAACAAAAAAGATTAATCTTCAATCAAAAAAATTATTTGTTGTAATCAAACAGTTTAACTCTCAACCAAAAATATGAATTTTTAACTAAAAAGATTGATTTTTAACAAAGTTTATGAATTTTCGAACAAATAGTTCACTTGTCAACTAAAAACTATCAATTTTCAACAACAAAAAATTTAATTATAATTCTGAGTTATCAAAATTAATTTTCACCAAAAAAAACTAATCTAAAAAAAAACACATGAATTTCCAACCAAAAAGATGAATTTTCAACCAAGAAGATTAATTGTCAAGAAAATTCATGAATTTCCAACAAATAGTTGAATTTTCAAATAAAAGCTTTAAATTTGTAAGATGAACTGGAAAGGTCAAATTTTCAGTTATGAAAATAAACCTTCAAGCGAAAATAGAATACCTGAATTTTCAGTTGAAAAAATTATCTTCTTAACAAAAAAATCAAATTTTCAATAAATGCAATTCAACCGGAAAGATGAATTTTCATCCAAAAAGAATAGTTTTTGGGAATATTCATGAATTTTCAAATAAATGGATGAATTTTTATCTAAAAACATTCAATTTTCAAAGAAAAATGGGAAAGTTGCAAAGTTAACCATAAAAATCAATTATTAAAAAAAAAACAATTCAACTTTTCCCAAGAAAATAGAATAGTTCAATTCACAAATAGAAACAAATTAACTTTCAAGCAAAAAAATGAAATTTAAACAAAAAGATTGATTTTCTACCAAAAAAAGACTAATTTTCAAATGAGAAAACGAATTTTCAACTGAAGAAGATAAATTTTTAACAAAAAATAGAAGTTAAATTTTCAGTAGAAAAAATTAATTATTAATCAAGAAATTGCATTTTTTAACCGAAAAGGATTCAATTTCTACCAAAGAAATGAATTTCCAAGCAAAAAGACAAATTTTCAACAATTTCCGAACAAGAAAATTTTGTCAGTCAAAAAGGAAAAAAATGTAACCCAAAATGTTGAATTTCCAAGCAAAAAAGATTAATTTTCTACAAAATAATTCAAATTTCAACAAAACAGGTTAATTTTCTATTAAACCGTTGTATTTTTAACCACGAAAATTCAATTTTTACCAAAAAAGATAAATTTTCGAACCAATCAGATGAATTTTCAACAAACCATTCGCATTTTCAACAAAAAAAGATTTTTCAGACATTTGAGAAAAGATTTATTTGATTAAATAAGGTTCATTTTATCAAAGATATTGAATTCCCAAGTAAAAAGGGCGAAATTTCGAGGAAACATCGGAGATTGGGAAATTTTTCTCATCCTTCCGGATAATTTTCATATACTTTCATAAGGAATATTTTTTAATATTTTCAAGAATCGAACGGATATTTTCCATCCAGTGTTTTAGAAAAAATTCTGTAAATTTATGAGGAATTTCCGAACATTTTTTTAATTTCTCCTACTGTGTAGTAAAGAAAATTCCCTAACTGTTAGGTAAATTCCCGACCTTTCCCTGAATTTTACTTACAGTTTGGTAAAAAGAATTCCCTAACTTTTAAGCACTAAGTTCCTGAATTTCTTCCTGAATTTTTCGGTTATCAGATTTCCGCGCCTTTTGCATGAAAATCCCAGAAAAATGTCTCAGTATATTAAAATAGAGGGGTGGACCCTAAGTCAGAGAATATCCTTAGAAAATAAGTAATTTTTACAAATATCCGAAACTGTGGTTTACAGATTTCCAGGTTTATCGTGAGTCACGGTTGACTTCCGCGTTTCCAAAGCATCGTGTATTTCACTTTTATCTCTGCTCTGACTTCCCTCTGCGAATATATTCAGTTCTGTCCTTTCTCTCTGAAATATGAATTTGTCTTCGAAGAGGGTCTGAGGTTCTCCGATTCAGAAGGCTCCACGCACCGAGTCTTCGCATATCTTTTTCATTTTTTTTTTTTGTCAAAATGTACACAAACGTAAAAGAACAGATAGCTGCATTCTTTATCAACAGTGTTGTCACAATATGTACATTGTAGAATTTGGACTACCCGGCAATCATTGGACGAAGGTTATTTGTTATTTGGTTCCTATCTCCCTTTCCGATGTTACGATCCGTGAGTTGAAAGAATAAAGGAAGCAAACTCCAACCTACTTTCCTATCCTCTCAACAAAAAAAAACCTGATACGTGCTTCTCCTCGCGAAGAGAACAGTATCTCTAATGAAAACGAACTGCACGGAACTATCGTACTTGCTCTTCGTATGGTTTTTCCCTTACGTCCACGGAGGGTAATAAGCAGTTGGAAAAACGGTTCCCGAATTACAGGTTTGCCGCAACGCTTTGCTTTTCTTAAACTTTTTCGACAGTTGGAAGTCGGGCTAAATCGAAGAACTAGATCGAAGAATGAAGAAGCTCTCGATTTATATTCTTAGCAAGACTTTCAGAATTTGTACATAAATTTAATTTGTACATACATTTAATTTGTACATAAATTTAATTTGTATATACACTCAAAAGAATCTGGTTGAACCACTCAGAAAAGAATGTTACAAGTCATTGCTGTTCGACCAATCAACAATGAGACAAACATAGGTTTCTGGAAACTGACACAATACAAACCAATTTTTTTTTAAATAAGTGAACACTTTTTAACAAATGTGTCTAGTCCTGAGACATAATAAACGCAGTGTATTAAATTTTCATACTATAAGAGTGGCGCCCTTTTTGTTACGACTGGTTTTTATGATCAGCTAAAAGTGTTCTTTAAAAATTCGTCTCTTTTTACATCACTATTTCACCTTCGGTATTATGTCGGAGTTTACGAGGATACTGATTGGGCCTCGGCATCACGGCCGCATTATACTCCCGAGATTCTATGTTGGTAACTTTGCATCGAATGTAGTCAATCCCCGTGGTAAAGATTTTCTTCGAAGGGTTCTTTAATCCCCTTGCTTCGCAAAATTCACATTTTCAGTTTCATTCTTCATCTTCAGAGTATCTACCCGATGGATTATTTTTAATTCCGGGTCATTTTCCGAACTGCGCTCCTGGTCTTATGTATTGATTTAAAATAAAACATTCCCTCTTTGTCTCTTCTTTTCTAGGAAACGTTTGAATGAAAGGTGAAACGCGGATGTTAATACTCGCAAAGGTTTCCTTCGCATAAAGTTAAAAAGGCGCATTTACATTTCCCGAGACTTATTACTGAAAGATAAACGCGGTTTCGCGCTTTAGGCTTCTTGTTCCCCCGTTGCCTCGGAAAATCAATGGTGTGTGTAAATTTCGCGAAAATAAAAGGAATAGTTATGCAAATCGGTCTGGCTAAGTGCGCCGCAGTCTGGAATTGGCTGCAGGAAAACCTAGTTCACGAGTCGAGTCTATGGTTGCAAACTACTGGGGGAAAGGGGAAGCCCCATAAGTAAAGTCGGGAATACGGAACGAGGCCTTGCGCCGCAGAAACCAATATTTGCACCTGTATCTTTCTTATTTTCGCGCTTGTGCGGCGTCAGCCTCATGAAAAGAGAACGTGGCTACTACGTGCACCAATACCTGTATTTCTTTTTTTACAACTTTTTTATTAGTTTATCTGTATGTGTGTGTGTTTATATAATATAGGTATGTGTCTTGTACGAAGAGACAAGGCACGTAGCGCGTAACTGTCGCACAACACCTGGTGCATAAACGGGTATCGTGCAGCATACCCATGAACGTTACCATTCTTGAGCACGAAATGGGTGTTTCATTTCGGGACCAGCGTCCATTTCTATGAACGTTTTGGACCTCCAAATGACAAGACAGGGTTGCTCTTATTATACCTAGGATAAATTCACTTCAAAGGCAGTAAAACCCTCTTCTGGTGATATACACTCGGGTCTTGCACGTTTAGTGCCCTCGTCAAATCTGAATTACTCTGCACTTGTATATCTTTTAGTTAAGGACTTCAAATTGCAACGCTCGGACTGCAAATATTCTAATTTTACCCGTTCCGAGAATTTCGCCTCTCATTTCATGTAAATCTTATTCATTTTAGGTTTATATTAGAAACATAGGATTCGGCTCTCTTTCTTTGGGTCGGGAATGAGCAATTGCATTACGAAATTCCAGACATTCTTGATGCAATTTTCAAACGGTGCCTGGCACGTTCGAGTTGCAGGGAAACGAAGGTGAGGACAGTCAAGGAAAGTTCCGTTTGCGAACAAACGTAAAAGCACGAAGAGGGTGCAGATAGATGCAATTGTTGAGAAGACGAGACTGCTTGGACGCAGCAAACTTGTTTTCGACGTTCTTGAGCACGCAAACTGCCTGGAGCACCTCCAGATCCTTTTAAGAGCTGCACACAATGAGACGTAATAACGCACGCTCCCACATACAAAAAACCACTGAAACCTTATAATTCTATCCGCCAACTTGTGATATAACGACAAAAGGATTATCGCACACTATTCCTGTTCCAAATCTACATTTGACTGACTGAGAATAAGAGAGTTCTAGGAACAATATCTGCAAAATTAAAATATGGGATCATCAGTTTTAACATCAGCTATTGAAGTACTTCCACGTAAGAATGAAGTAGTGTAAAATATCATTTGTAAGGTTGCAATAATATTGAGTTACGCTCAACTGTGAAGTGGAAGGAAATGCTCGGATACATTACAATGTTTGTCTTGTAGACTAGATGCTTGTATTTTCTATCGGAAAATGATCTATCTTGAAAGAGTCTGGATGCTCTCACATAATAAAAATCGCCATATTTGTATAGCCTTTTAGTTAGAAATTCAGAAGACACTATTCGTATTCTATGTTTATTTCTCTTTCACCTTCTCACTGAGTACAAATTGTATTGCTTGAGAATAGTGAACAGTACCTGCCTCATAAGTTTTAATGTAGAAAGGTTCTTGAGATCTTGTATCAAACTAAGGCACACGGTAATTTCTCCTTGTAGTATTTGGAACGTCAGTTTTAGGTAGTAGCTGTTTCTGTATCTGTGGTATCTTAGGATTGATATTGTATATTGTATCGATAAAAGCGATAAAAGCATAAATCTAATAATAACCGACTGGAAATAAGTCAGCCTTACTCGAACCTTCTAGGTATTCCGGTATTCAGGTATTCTAGATAAGGTATCCAATTTGATAAATTCTTGGTTCCTAATAAAGTGGTCTCTACAATACATGTACTGAAAGTGCATCCATTAAAAAAAATGCAGAAACGCCAGATGTACTCAAAAAAGAAAGAACATCTGTTGACACAAGAGTAATGAAAGACTCAATGATTATTTACACTAAGAAGCTAAATACTTGAGTAATTATTTTAATTATCAATCGTGACGGAGCACCTTGAAGGCTTCTTGTAGACCCATTGATCAGAATGACATGCAGATTGAAAAGCGACACCTTTGCTGCTGTGCTACTCATTGATGAGAGATTTGAATCAGTGTTATGACTTTCGAGAGTGTGGATAGCGAATTGAAGAGATTGAGCGTGGGTGAAGAAGCGTTAATATTCGAAGCACCTTCGGCTAACAACACCTACGTTCAACTGTAACTACTATAACTATATACCTATATAGGTTTATCTTCTCTTTCTCTTTCTCGCTCTTTACTTGTAGCTGAGACTGAGTCCATTTTGAAGTTGCGAGGCGTGCAGTCAACGATGTTACCTTTACTACCCTCGGGTGGAAACTGGCAAGGGTACATGTACGACGACCCTTTAGAGAAGCGAGCAAGAGAGTTTGAGCCCGACTCTGTGACCGGAGTCCAGCCTCGTGTATAACTAATGTCCTCCCCCAGGGCAGGTTTCAGGGGTACTCATTTTGCAAAACTTTCTCTATCGACTCGACGATCTACTACTAAGTGGGGCCAACGATAGTGCCTGGGACGGAACATTCGCGTGCAGACCACTTCCGTTCCATCATCGATTAGCTATCCTGCCTGCTTCTTGTTAAATCGACACTCTCAATGCAATTTTTGACATAAAGCTTTAAGAGGATAATTCCTGCATGCTGATTTTTTAGGTGCTTTGATTGAATTGAAGCTATAATAGGTTTTATAAAAACTGCTGCATGCCTCGGAGTTAGGCCACTATTAGTACTACATTGATAGGAATGATTCGTTTGCTTTACATATACTCTTGTTGGTTACGAATTCATGGATAGGTTTATAATACAATGTGTCCTTGAAATCTTGAAAAATATGGAACACGATTGAAATATGGTAAATATAGATCAGAACCATCAGAACCTCCATTCTCGATATTACTTAGGAATTCTACTTTGTAATTTTTTCCTGCGACATTAATTTTGTAACATGCAGATTTTTGCTTGTTGCTCGCGGCTTTTCACTCGGGGGATTCTACCGGTTCCAATTAATAATGCTATAAAGTATTCATCCGGGACAGCTAAATTTGTATTTGCCTGTGACTTTGACCAGATATAATCGGGCCGTAAATATAATATTTATAATCGCCGATCCTTAAAAGCCTTGCCTGCCTTTTTGTCATGAGAAGATTAAAGAACGTTAAAGAAGGTTTCCGGAAATCGTTACGCAGAGCTCGATCTTGGATCGCGATTAAAGTATTTTGCAGTCGATCGAGGCCAATATAAATTGAGTCTCATCGATAATCCTGCACTCGTCGCAGTTTAAATTAGATGCTCTTGGGAGTGGGTTGTTCGCTTTACTTAAGAGCGTGCAAACCCCCTCATCACATCAGCGGCAGCAGAGGAGAATGGGTTGAAGAAGCAAATAAAAAAGGACGAAAATAAAAGAATACAAATCGAGTGGTCGTGCACCTTTTTTGTCTTACCGTTCAATGCCGTATCTACTGGCATGGTGGTGCAATTGGCGAACTGAGTAGCTCCTTGTATTTCCCGACCCATCCCGTCCCGTCCCGACCAGTCCCGTTTCGTCATATCGAATCGCATAGCATCCCGTCGTTTTGGTATCGTGTATCATATAGCCTTGCATAGTACTCTGGTACTTATGGCACCAACACATGCTAGTTCTCACCCTTATTGCCAGAACCACTCACGACTCACTGCTACCGATATTGCTACGACGCCTCCTCCACCAGAGAGAGATATTACGTGGATATAATATTCACGAGCTGCATGGGACAGCAACTCGACCAAATCTACGAGATATTTCGATACGAAACTTCCTAGGGAAGATGAATTTCAAAAGGAGCACATTTGACGACTAATAAAAAGTTTGTGTTCATATTTTATTAGCATTTTTTTAGAGTTGTGAACTATCAGGGATAGATCAATATTCCAGTTTCATGATAAGACTGTTGCTTATACTATTTGTAAAAGGAGAATATTTCTGTGAATAAATGGCTGGACAGTGCATTTGTTTATAAAATTAATAAGTGACTCAATCAGTCAACGCTCCACTCATAGATAGGTGCGTTCACAGTTCAAATCCGGACTGAGGCAGACTTCTTGTTCTTCAAAAATTATTTGTCCGAAGTGATCCTTCCGAATATCGAAATTGGTCTCAATTGAAAAAGAATTTCATATTTTTTCAACAAATTACAGTTCATGCATTATTGTAAATCATCGCAATTCCTTCTAATGTACTGTAAAACTGATTTTCCACCCGGGGTGTTTATAATTTAGATTAAAAACCGCGTATATTTGTAAGCATTTTCTCGCAAGAGGAAGGAACTAATGAAAAAGCAGTATTATAATTTATAATTTTTAAAAAGTGTTTATGAACCGTAATTTAATTTTCTTAAAAGGTACGAGAATTGCGGTAGCAGCATGTGCTTGACAGAATCTAATTAAAGTCTGGAGGTAAATAGGAATTTTGCTATGTCAAAAGTGTATGCTAGAACTTGAAGCGATTTACGGGCATACTCGTTTACTCGTTTTATAGTAAACACATAAACGCCTACTGTACTATAAACTCAGGTGTGGTTTCCAAAGAGAGGCAATTTTTCCTGGGATTGAAAATTACTTATTTCCAGTTTTCATATTTTCCAGGTTTCTTTCAGGTACAGAAAACAATAACAATAATTTTGTAATTCAGGGTGGCCAAAAAAATTCATTAATTTATTTCACAAAAGGAATAGACTTTTCTACCTTAAAAGATGAATTGTCAATACGAAAAGAATTGTCAATAAAAAGGGATGAATTTTCAACAATACGGTTGACTTTTCGACAAAAAAAATGATGACTTTTTAAGAAAAAAATTTAATTTTCAAGAAAATAGTTGAATTTTCAATCTTCAAAGATGAATTTTCAACCAACTGGGGAATTCTTGAACAAATAAAGATTACACTTTAACCAAAAATATTGGATTCCCAACCAAATAATTCATTTTTTAGAAGACAGTTGAATTTGTAACAAAAAAGATGAATTTTCAATCCAAATACACAAATTTTAAACAATTAGTTAAATTTTCAAACCAGAAAAATAAATTTTCAACAAAAAATGTATTAGTTTATATTTCAACCAAAAAATATATAATTTCCCGTAATTTCCATTAAGCGCCCATGTATTCTTCTCGCGCTTGGTTTGTTGCGCTACCGACTTTCCTTGATAATTTCCAAAAAACTACTTTTACTGAATCTTAATGATTTTTGATATTCTTTTTATTATCAATATTTTGACATAAGTGGTCTGTCTGAAAAGTATTCGACCTTGTGGTATTATATATTACAATGGAGACTCCTGGCTGAGACAGACAAAAAATGTGAGTTCGTGATCATTCGCATTTGACAGGAAAATATAGGGGACTCGCTCATCAAGATTGTAATGTTAATTATTAGGATTCAATATGTGTATGTGCTGCCGAAGAATAATAAAAAATGTAAAATCCTTTATACAGACACTGAAAACTATATTTATGAGGTAAAATGTCCAAATATCACTCATAGGCTCATCATCATACATTTTCCGAATCATATAGATGGTTTCCGAACATGAATGACCAAGCTTCTGGCAAAATGTAATGCACAACTAGGTACAAAGAGCAAAAAAGATCGGATGCTTTCCGAACAGACCTCGTAATGTAAAAGTTATTTAGTCATCCAGAGAGGACCATGAGAACTGTAGGTAGTTGAATGAAAAGTATTCATTCTTATGAGGTGCCAATACGAAGACCTTATTCTTAACCGCAAACAATTTTCGTAAAAAATTGAAACTCGTAATAATAACGTGCCTCGAGGCGAAGATAGTTGCCACAAACGATTCTATAGATTGCCATTTTTGCTCTTTAGAGTTCCTCAGCTGCATTTCCTGTATTTTATCGAGGGTTTATATCACTTTGTGGTTCTTCGTTCATAAAGACCGTTATGTTGACATTACGAGTTAAAGGCACTGGAGAAAATTAAAGATACATAGAAAGGCTATTAATAATTAGCATAGAATTAATTAAGAGTCCCTTTTCAATTGAAAACATGTTTTACCTTAGCTAGCATCTACCTGCATTGAATTCCCTATTCACCTATTCGAGGCAAAACGAGAAACGCAATAAAAGGGCTCGACACTTTTATTGTGGGAATTCTATTTTCTCTGGACAAACACTATTTTCCGGAGCCATTTACAGTTTTCAATTGAAAGCTGAAAAGAGGGCATTCGACATGTTCGTAACCGATTCAACGCAATTTAAAGCTACAGGTTTTCAAAAGCTTTGTCCGACTGAAGCTTATATGCGAGAGAGATCGACTTCACGGAGGATTGGTATGAATGGGAAATAAAGGGAGGGAACTGGGAGGAGTGTAGATAGTAGTAACCGGTCCATGGAAGCATTTACGATCTCTCAGAGTTCCAGTTAGGTTAGTGCCTTTTAATAATAAGTACCTTCCATTACATCAATGGAAAACAGTTCCCCTGGAATGGGTTTTCTTTCGCTGCTAAAGACTTTACAACCCAAAATTATCTCAAAAGAGGGGAGAAATAGGGTGATTTTTCACCCCATTTTAATTTCCTGTTGAATATTTCAAGACAAAAATAATATTCTTTTAGAAGACAGTTAAATTTTCAATGAAAAAGTTAATCGGATGAGATAGAGAAGAGGGGATTGAAAATGATGGACATAAACTTCGATTGACAAAGAGATAGAAAATGATAGACGTTGATAGACGTAGAATAGAATGAGATAAAGAGGTAGATTGAACAAGATAGACGGGAATTTGGACAGACGGAGAGATAGAAAAACATTGAGGTGGATAGAAAAAAGATGAGATAGAGAAAAGGGTATAGAACAAGATGGACGTGAATTCAAATTGAAAAATAGACATAACAAGAAAAATTTGTTTAGATGTTTGAAACGATGAGATAAGGAAGATGATATTGAAAAAGATAGACCTGAATTAAGATTGACAAAGAGATAGAAAAATATAGTAGTTAATAAATGCAGGATACAATAAGATAGATGATGAACGGATGTTGATAGAGAAAAAGTACAAGATTGACGTGGATGGATGAAGGATAGGATGAGATGGAGAAGGGATTGAAAAAGATAGACGTGAATTTGATGGAGATTAACAAAGAGATAGAAAAAGGCGTTGACACACGTAGGTTGGGATGAAATAAAGAAGAGGAGATTGAAAAAGATAGAGGGGAATGTAGATTGAGAAAGGGATAGAGAAAGATTGACGTGGATAGATAAAGGATAGGATTTTCCTTTTTTCTCTTTTTTGAGCTGTTTTTGGGCTGTGAATCCGGTTTTCAGAGAAATTTTACTCGGGTCGACATTTGAGAATTTTCTATGAATTTATGGCCTTCGTTAAGCTTCTTGATTAGCTGGCACGCTCGCACACGTATTTTTACATCTAATCTGTGAATATGAATGAAGTAAAACGATACACGGGAGACAATAAGAAAGGGTAAAAGTAAAAGCGACCCCTGAAAAAAAAAGTTTCTATGAAACTTAATATGCTTTGCTGATAGACTTTGTATGCATCCGATGTCAATTGTTATCATCCTGGAAGCATCAGCGAGGGCTCGATTTCCCGTGCAAGAGATGCTATCTCTCTAGAAATACTTTATTTGCATACGGGAAAAGGCATTCGTTTATCATATGAAATTTTTTTCCAGTAAATTACAGCACACTTTTTTTCGAATCTTGTTTGTCGGTTGTGCGATTCAGAATGGAAGAAAATTCACCGCAGAGACTGAGTGCAATTTCAAATACATGAATAATACATTTTTTCCATACGTTCACCTCTATTTGCATTTTTAGGTATAAATCAATCCGAGCAAAAGCCCCTAAAATTAAAATTTCTCTCAATTTCCATGCGATATTTAAATTATTATTAACAATTTTGATTTATTTTCGACAAACAAAATGCCGTGTAAAAAGAAAGGAGCTTCAATTTTTGATAATCTGTCCGTTTGTGCAAAATATGATGCATAAAGTAGAGGCTTCATGTAGGTACGTAATAAAGAATGTTTCACGCTGATGTACGTTATATGAGTCTGACGAGTGCGAGAATCGATTTTGGACAAAGGTGCGGATGAAATTTTTTTTAAACCCATTGAAAATTTTTAATTTTTGTTAAATTTCTTGCAATCTTAATTCCTGGAAATTGATAGAATCCTTCAATTCTAATAAAATCACTGGTAATTCTACAAAAAAGGAAAAAAAACGGAAATCTTGAAATCTGTAATATTTTTCAAATTCGTTAAGAAATTATAAAATGTTTGAAATAATCTGAAATCCAGTGAAATTCCACGATATCTATGAAATCCCTTGCAATCTTTTATAATTCCTGGAATTTTTTGAAATGTTTTTAAATGAGCTAAAAGCTTCGAAATCCCTTGAAATTTATGAAGTCCCGGATTTCACACCAAACAGGGGAAACATAATGACTTTTGACGAAAATAGGGAAATAATAAAGAAATAAATGATTTTTCAATTAAAAAACGTAATTTAGAAGAAAGGTCCTTTTTCAACCAAGAAGGCGGACTTTTCTACCAAAAAAGATTTGAATCGAAAAAGATGAGTTCTCAGCGGAAAAATGATAGTTTGGAATTTTCAGGCAAAATAAGATAAATGCTTAACAAAAAATACAGTAGCTGATATCCAAACGAAAAAAGATTTCAATTTTAAATCAAGAACAGTTGAATTCCACCAAAAACAACAAATTCCACACAAAATACTTGAATTCTAGACCAAAGAAAAAATAATTTTCCGTCAAAGAGTTGTATTTTTATTTTTAAGAAAAAGGAAATTTTTATCAAAAGAGATGGATTTGCAACCAAAAACTGTATCAAAATTTTTTACAGTCTTATGGAACCTTTCTTTTGAAATCCTATAAATCTCTCAAATATTGTAAAATTTTCTGAAATCTTTATATATTCTGAAATCTTGCGAATTTTTTTCTAATCTCCTGTAATCCCTCGGAATCCTCTAAAAAAACTGAAATCCCTAGAAAATATCTTAAAATCCCTTCCAATTTCGTTCTATTTCATTTGCTATCTGAAATTCTCTATTTTTTTTTTAAATTTCCTTAAAATTCTTTAAAATCTTCGGAAATTTTTTATATCCTTGGCACTATTTTGAAATCCCTTCAACGCACATTTTAAAATTTCTTGAAATCTAAATCCCTTGAAATTGATCAAATCCCTTAAATTTTCTGAAATCACGTACATCTTGCAATATTTAATGTATTTCCAAAATTCCTCAAAAATGTTTAAATCTTTGAAATCCTCTGAAATAACGAAAAATCCCAAAAAATCTTATAAAACCCTTTGAAATCCCCTAAAATCTGTAACATTTTCTGAAATTCTTTTAAATATTTTAAAATAACGTAAGATCTTTTAGATCTCTTCTAATCCTTTTTTGATTCTTTTTTCAAATCCTATAAATCTCTCAAGTATTGTAAATTTTCTTGAAATCTTTGAAATCTGCTATAATATTATGAGATGATTTAAAATTGTTGAAAAATTTGTCAGTCTTTGAGAATTTTTTATAATCCTAGGAAATTTTTTTTAAATCTCATAAAATTGCTCAAAATCTTTTACAATATATTTGTTATATTCTTTAAAATTCTTTGAAGGATTATTCTTCAAAGTAAAACACCATAATAATCATTTAAACCCTTTGAAATACATTCAGAATTTTTTAATCTTTAAAATCCTTAAAAATCCTATGAAAAATGCAGGTCTCATGAAATTCCTACAATGGCATTTAAATTAAATTTTTTTTTCAGATTTAAATTATTTCAAATTTAAATTTTTTCAAATTTAAATTTTTTTAGATTTAAATTAGTATTGAAATACTAATTTATAATATCTCTCAAAATTAAAAAAAAAGATTTGAAAACTGTAAAGTCCCTCGAAATCTCTTGAATTTTAGATTTTATAGATGGCGGACAAAAAAAAACTGGGGGTACAAAACATTACAGGTAATCGTTCAAGCAGGGTAATAGTCAGCTGATCACACCAAATCGAGGTAAACTTTCCGCGGTAACAGGCCTGTAACGTGCTGCCTCTAGCGGAGTCCGCCAGAAAAAACTGCGATTCACCACGGAAAGTTTACCTCAGTTTGGAGTAATCAGCAGACTATTACCCTGCTGACGCGGTTACCTACAACGTTTCGTACCCCCAGTTTTTTTGTGTTATCCGCTATCTAAAAAATCACAACTTCAAACGATATTAAGGGATTTCAAAGTTTTCAAAGCTTTTGAAGAAATTTCATACTATTTCACTGGATTCTTAAGTATTTCAAGGCCTTTGTAGGGATTTAATTAGACATGCACGATTTTATAGAATCTCCAAAGACAAAGCTGATTATTCCCAACTGAGGTATACTTTCCGCGGTTAGAGGTCTCCAACATGCTGCCTCCAGCGGAGTCCGTTGGAGATACCTGCGATTTACCACGGAAAGTTTACCTCAGTTTGGTGTAAACAGCTGATTACCTTGCTTGGACGGTTACCTGCAACGTTTCGTACCCTCAGCTTCAAGATAATTCAGCTAATCAGCGAGAAATACAATTTTTCTCCATTTTCACGTGAAATTTAAATAATTATTAACAATATTGATTAATTTCCAAGAGATAAAATGCCTTGAAAAGAGGAGAAGAGCGTGAATTTGGGATAAGAATGCAATTCTTTTGTGCACAATATGATGCATAAAGTAGAGCCGTCATGTACGACGTAAGTAATAAGGAATATTTCACGCTGATGTACGTTATATGAGCCTGACGAGTGCGAAAATGGATTTGTGACGTACGGTCGGATGGTGCGGACTTTACGAGCGAGGGTGGACAGAAAGTAGAAATTGAAAGTCCGCTTGCCTTAAAAAGTAAGAAAAAAAAGCCGCGATGTTCGACGAAAGGCATAAATACGGTCGCGTGACCCAAAGGCATTAACCATGGAGTACAATTCTGTCATTTTTTTAATATGCGAATATCCTGGCGCCAATGGGGTGTCTCGGAACCACCCAAGTATGTATTTATCTGCACAAACTTTACGGTTTCTCGTAGCTGTTATGTGCTTTCTTTTAGTAGCTTCGACATAAAGGGTTAAGTACTAATAAGAAGAATAAAGTACTTTCTTTTCACTTTTTTATACTTCTCGAAAATAACTTAAATTGCCATATTTTAATGGGCGAAGACATTTTTTTTTGATAGTGTAGTCTGTGTTTAGGATTATATGTTGGCAAAATTCAAATCTTAAAATGATCTCTAAACAGTGTGAATAAAATAAATAGTGTGATTTTTCACAAAAATAGGGGAATAAATTCTGTTGAATTTTTAACCAAATAGTAAAATTTCCAAACCAACCAGACCAATTTTTAATAAAATAGTTGATTTTTTCAACAAAATTATGAAATTTTCAACAGAATAGTTTAAATTTTAACCACATAGATATGAAAAAAGTTAAGGAAAGAAAGAGATTTATTTTCAACAAAGTAGTTGAATTTTCGACAACATAGTGGAATTTTCAATCAGCTAGTAGAATTTCCAACCAGAATATTTGAATTTTCAACAACATTATGAAACTTTTACCAAAATTATGAAATTTTTGACAAAATTATCAAATTTTCAGCAAACTAGTTGCACTTTCAACCTAACAGTTGAATTTGTAACCAAATAAATAAATTATCTACTAAAATCGTTGAATTCTCAGCTAAAAAAATTAATTTTCAACAAAATAGCTACATTTTCAACAAATAAAAAAATAATAATTTGTGACGAAAGAGTTCGAGTTACAACCAAATAGATCAATTTTCAAGCGAAGGAGACGAATTTTTAACAAAATAGTTGATTTTTCCACCAAATAGTGCAATTATATACCGAAATTATTAAACATTGAGCCCAAAAAGATTAATTTACAACAAAAAAGTTAATTTTCAGCCAAACAGTAAAAATATCCATCAAATTCATTGAATTTTCAGCTCAAAAAGACAAATTTTCAAACAAATAGTTGACTTTTCAACAAAACAGTTAAATTTTCATGCAAAAAGATGAATTTTCAATAAAAAATGGTATAATTGAGCCAAAAAAGATGAAATTTCAACGAAAAATGTAATAGTTAAAATATCAACCAAACTAAATTTTAATTATAAATAAAAAGCAGTTTCATTCAACAAAAGGAGAATAATTTTCAACAAAATAATAGAATTCTCT
>CAKNXH010000434.1:200654-223582 GCA_932178445.1 Andricus quercusramuli
TCTCGAGATCTAACCCACGTACCCTCACTCTCTCGAGATCTAACCCACGTACCCCAACTGTCTCGAGATCTACACCTTCTACGTTGAAGTGGGTCATTCTAAGACAATTTTCCATGAATATAATAAATAGCCATGAGGACATAATGCATCCTTGTTAAACGCCTTTCATAATATCGAACTATAGTCACTCAGTTTCCCATTCACCCTCACACTCGCTTTACTGCCTATATATATATATATATATATATATATATCGTTTTTATTGCTTACAGGGTGTAATTTAGCTATTCCCCTCTTTTCCCCTTTTTTGAGAAATCTTTTTTTCCAACTGTTGCCCCAACTATTTTTGATTAAAAGGAAAAGAAAAACATTCTTGGTATTCGCGCTTTTGGGTTAGAGTGATTTCCAGGTCAACCAGTCCCTATCGGATAAAATACGAGGACGAAAGGGTACATTTTGTCATGCTCATACAGTACTTTTTTGCACTCAAAGGGTAACAAATTCAGGATAAATTTATAAGAATTCAAAAAAATTCAAGTTAAATTCAAAAGAATTGAAATGTATTTGAAAAAAATTTTAAAGTAAAAAAAAATTCTATTGATTTCCGTAAAATTGAAATGAATTTAGATTAATTCAAAAATGAGTTTAGATTAATTTAAGGCAATCTACATAAATTCGATGGAATTCATACAAATTCAAGGAGAAATACAAAATATCAGATTGATTGAAAACAAGTTGAAAATTTGAAAAATCTTTATTGAATTCAGTAACTTTGAAATAAGCTTAAAAAATGCAAGGAAATTCAAAAGAATTTGATGAAATTCTTGATGATTCAAGGTAAGGTTAAGAGACATCAGAATTTGTGAATAAAAACTTTTAAAAATTCCAAAAAATCTCTTGAATTAGGTAAAATTACATGAAATTGGAAGAATTCAAATGAATTGAGAAAATTCAAGAGAATTCCGAAGAATTAAAAAAAATCAGGATGAATTACAAAAATGATTTGAAATTCCTTCGAATCTTTCCAACCCTACTGATTTCTGATCAAAAAAGTGACTAATGACTACAAAACAATTCAATTCAAATTCAAAATAATGCAAATGAATCAGACCAATTTTTTTTAATCGAAAAATATCGATTTATTTCAGTAAAATTTGAGTCAACTTAGAGGAATTTATGTGAATCTAAAAGAATTCGAATAAATTCATAAAAAAATCAAACAGAATTTAAAAAACAATCACGCGAATTCAGAACAATTAAAAAATATAGCAAAAATATAAAATATGGCAAAACTTTTTGAAAATCCACTCAGTTGAACAAAATTGAGTGCATTTGGAAGAATTCAAAAGGATTGAAAAGAATTCGAGAAAAATCACTAAGAATTGAAAGCGAATTCCAGATAAATTGCAAAAAATATTTAAAAATCTCTTGAAATCTTTGAAATTCTATAAAGTCCCTCATATCTTGTAAATAAATTCTTTGAAATCCATTAAAATATTATGAAATCCCGTAAAATTACACGAAATCTGATAATACTTCCTGTAAAGTCTTTCCATGTCTTCCGAGATTCTATGAAATTTTTTAAAACCGTATGCAAATTTTTTTAAATCCCTTAACATTTTTAAAACCCTTGAAAATCTCTGGAAATTATTTGAAATTCTTGAAAATGCCTTGGAATCTTTAATTAAAATTTCTTAAAATATTTCGAATCCTTTGAAATCCCATTAAAATACTGAAATGATTTTTAATTTTATTTGAACATTATTTAAAGAATTTATTTGCAATCCTTCAAAATATTTTAAATCCTTGACAATCTTTTTATATCCTTCAAAATTTTTAAAGCTCTCGTAAATACCAAGGTATTTGAAAAAATACTTTAAAATATTTCAAATCCTTCAATCATTTTGTCAATTGATCATCAGGATCAATTGAATAAAAACTTTTGAAAATTCTAAAAAATCTAGTGAATTAAGTAGAATTGAGTAAATTTAGAAATTGCGTAAATTTAGAAGAATTCAAGTGAATTACAAAAATTTAAATGAATTCCAAAGAATTAAAAGAATTCAGAATAAATTAATAAGAATTCAGGGTGAATTCCAACAAAAATTTCAAATCTCTTCATATCTCAGAAAAAAATATTATTGAATCCCGCCAAATTCTATGAAATCTGGCGATATTTACTTGAATACTGGAAAATGCATAAAAAATATATAGAGTTTTTAAATCCCTTCAAATCATAGAAATCTTAAAACCTTATAGGTCCTGTGAAATCGTTCAATATCTTCCGAAATTCTAGAAAATTTTTTAACCTAAAATATTTCAAACGCTTTAAAATTCCTTCAAATTAATGAAATTATTAAAAAATTCCTTGGAATCTTTTAAGATTTCATAAAATATTTCAAACTAAAAGTTTTTGAAAATGCCATAGGAGCTTTAAAAATAATAATTTATTATTATTTATTGTTATAATTTTTTATTATTGTTCATTATTATTTATTATTATTTATTTAATTATGGACTGTACATAGGGGGGCAGTATCCATTTGATCACCGTCTACCTGTTTGACTTACCCTCTTCAATCAACTTCCCCTCGCGTCTTTGAGTGAGCGCGAGAGGCTGTGCCGGACCCTTGTCAGCGGGGGGTCCTTTGTACTTATTTGGAATAAAATGGGAAACATAAAAAAAAATTATTTTGCAGTCAGCAATTGAGAAACATTATATTCGAAATCTCAGTTTCTTGTCGATTGCAACGATATGTCACTTGCAATTAAAATATAAATATTAGAATAAGTGACATATGTTATTTTCCAATGGCAAAACATAAAATAAAATCTGCCTCAACTAGCATAGCCGAAAAAAAATGAAAACTAGCATAGCCTATGCATAGTCCGAAAAAGGCTTTTGATTTTCAACTTATGGAGGAAAACAACATATGGCATTCATTCTAATAATAATAATTATGTATTATCTATTATCTATTATCTATTATATATATATATATATATATATATATATATATTATCTAATTATAATAATAATAATTCTAATAATAATGTTTTTGAATTGCTAATTGTAAAATTAAAAATTTGTTATGTTTCGTACTGTATTCCTCATTAGTAGAAAAAACCCGCCGCTGGCAATGGTCAGACACAGCGTCTCGCGCTCACTCAGCGAACCATGCCTGGTAAAGTTATATTGTTGATGTCTTATATTCCAAAGACTGCAATTTAAAAATATAAAATTAGTTTCCATTGTTTATAGGTATTATAAAATCGCAGGTATTCATTAATTTTTCCCCGATACGAATCTGCGTGTAAAAGCCTGATCTAAAACGAATCGGTACTTGTAAATTTATCATACCTTGCCCACCTCCTTAACCGCCCACTTGGCCATCTTCTCGAATATGATCCTCGTACCTCCTCCTCTCAGGGCTCTCGTGTCTTATTGAATCGTTGTCATAATGTATCTTTATTGTCACTCGCAAGAAGGAGATCTTATCTATCATTTTGTAAGACTGTCCAAGCTGACTTGAGAGAGGTTTAAAAGCAATAGCCCCAAGTGGACAATTTCCAGTCAAGAGTACTTCGAATTTTGTGCTGTATAATCGTACTGAAGAAATAATTCACGTGAATCATTCGAATTAGTTCAAATTTGTATGTAAATTGCACACACGGATTAAAAACATCAAGCGGCTTAGCTTAAGAGCATCCCGGCTTCTGAATATTCAAATTGAAAAAATGTTCAAATCGGAAAGGTAAACCACAGTATTGGTAAAGACCGAGGTAAAGACGGAAATTTTAAGGCGATGGATTTGTAAGGAGAAAGGCAAATGTCAAAGTATCTTTATAAAACGGAAACTCGAACAGAAATTCCATGACGATTTTACGGAAGATTTTTCAAGAGTTGTGAATGGCCGTCTCGGAAATGTTGGTGCAGACATTAACTATGCATTGTTGCTTGAAAAAAATGTTTGTAGTGAGACGTCGGAGAAGACAGAGGGGGCGTTATACAGACTAAACCACTCTCAGTTCCATATATAAACTGCACATACATTCTGTCAGAACGAGTAGGAAATTTTTGAATGATTAATATTCCGGGGTGCTAAGAATTTCGAGAAATATTTACGAGGAAAGCTTTAAGAGGCGATTTTAAAGCTCGACTAAGGAAATAGTCTATCCTGTTTAGGCTTATACCAGTTTTTTGATATTCAAAATTGAATTTTATGAATTTTCGACATGTGGAAAAAACACTGAGGATTATTGGCGATTTGCTGCTACATGATGATGTAGAAATTTTTGAAAAGAAATTGGTTGAAACCAATGTTGTGATTAAGACATTGTAGATTTTATTAAAAGAGGCATTGTGGATGAAATAAGTTGTTGAGATAATTTATTAGCAAAACCAATAGGGTTTGTAATAACAATTACGAGATTTTTGAGACATCTCATCGCAACACTTCTTTTAGATTGGATATGCCAAAAATTCCCAGTTAAAATTAAGGAAAAATCCCCATTCCAGAGTGGCGATTCTGCGGACGATTTCAAATTCCCGGTCATTTCCCGGGTTTTCCCGGTCAATTTTTTCAAATTTTCCGGTCAACTAAAAGCCACATATTCAACTTGTCGCAAAACGCAAACATTTATTGAAGTTCATGACGTTTATTCTGAGAATCTTTGAACACGACAAAGCAAAACATTGCAGAATAAATTAGTTTCGAAAAAAAACTTTTTTCGACTAAGAAATATCAACTTTTAATAGAAATTGAATAATTAAACTTTCAGTTCGAAGAAATGATTTTCTACAAAAAAAAACGGATAGTTCAACTGAAAAAGTTAAATTTCAAAGCAAAAAGGCAAAATTTCAACTAAAGTGATGAGTGTTTGACTGAAACACTTGAAATTTTAACCAAAAAGATGAACTTTTGAACAAGAAGATTAATTTTTTACCAAAAAATACAATTTTTCAACAAAATACATGAATTTTCAACGAATTATAAAATAATAATTTTCAACCAAAAATGTAATAGTAACATTTTTAATTTAAAAAAATTGATTTTAAACTAAACATAAGAGTTTTGCACTGAAAGAATAAATCTTTGACTGGAATAGTTGAATTTTCGAACCAACAAATTAATTTTCACCAAAAAAGATATATTTTCAACCAAAACTTAAATAATTAGATTTCAAGTTGAAAAAATTAATGCTCAACCTTACAGATGAATTTTCGATTGAAATAAGTTGAATTATCAGTTAGAAAAATTACTTTCAACAAAAAAAAACTAACTTTAAAAAAAAATTGCATTTCCAAACAACGTGATAAATTTTTGAATAAAACAGTGAATATTTAACTGGAATAATTGAATTTTAAAACAGAAAGATGTATTTTTAACTGAAATGAATCCTTAACTAGAATAACTGAATTTTGAAACAGAAAGATTAATTTTCAACTGAAATGATGAATCTTTAACCAGAATAATTGAATTTTCACTAAAAAGATTACTTTTCAACCAAGAAGATTAATTTTCTACCGAAAACGACGAGTTTTCATCTGAAAAAAAATTATTTTTCAACCAAAAATTGAATAATTGAATTTTTAGTCTAAAATGAATGTACAACCACAGTGATGAATTTTCAGACCAAATTGTAAATCTTCAACTGGAAAAGTTAAATTCCAAATAAGAAAGACAAATTTTCAACTAAAATGACTTGTATTTGACTGAAACACTTGAATTTTCAACCAAAAAGATGAATTTTTGAACAAGAAGATTAATATTTAAATGAAAAGATTAATTTTCTACCGAAAAATACAATTTTTCAAAAAAATACATGAATTTTCAATGAAATAGTTGAATTTTGAACTAAAAAAAAAATAATTTACAACCAAAAATTGAATAGTAACAGCTTTAACTTAGAAAAATTAATTTTAAGCCATACATAAGAGTTTTCAACTAAAACAATGAATTTTCAACTGAAATAGTTGAATTTTCGAACAACAAAATTAATTTTTACTAAAAAAGATAAATTTTCAACCAAAACTTCAATAATTGATTTTCAAGTTGAAAAAATTAATGCATGACCATACAGTTGAATTTTCAACTACAACTATGGAATTTTCAATTTGAATAAGTTGAATTTTCAATTAGAAAAATTACTTTCAAGAGAAAAAACTAACTTTCAACAACAACAAAAACTAACTTTGAAAAAAAAGTTACCTTTTCAAACAAAGTGATGAATTTTCAAATAAAATTGTAAATACTTAACTGGAATAGTTGAATTTCAAACAAAAAAGATGAATTTTCAACTGAAATGATGAATCTTTAACTAGAATCATGGAATTTTGGACCACAAAGATTACTTTTCAACCAAGAAGACTAATTTCTACCAAAAAAGATCATTTTTCAAACAAAAATTGAATAATTAAATTTTCAGTAAAAAAATAAATGTTTAACCAAAGAGATGAATTTTTAACTAAAATTATGAAATACTCAACTAGAGTAATAGTTATATTCTCAGTTCAAACAAATTTCAACTAAAAAAAAAAACAAAGAAAAAACAAGTTTCCGATCAAACAGCTAATTTTTAATCAAAGAAATGAATCTTCAATTAAAACTGATGAATTTTCGACTCAAATAATGAATCTTCAACTAGAATAGTTGAATTTTTTGCCAAAACGGTCAATTTTTAACCATGAAGATTAATTTTCTACAAAAAAGACGAATTTTCAACAAAGAACATTAATTTTTAATCGGTGATTAATTTTGAATTAAAATAATGAATCTTCAACCAAAATAAAAATTAATTTTCAACAAAAGAGTTTAATTTTTAACCACAAAATTTTATTTCAAACCTGAGAGATGAATTTTCAACTTAAATAATAAATATTTAACTGGAATACATGAATTTCAACCGAAAAGAATAATTTTTAAACAAGAAGATATCCTTGCAAAGAAGAAGATAATTTTCTACGAAAAAAGAAGATTTTTTAACAAAATACGTGAATTTTCAACGAAATAGTTGAATTTTCAATTGAAAAAGACAAATTTTTATTCAAATTGTTGAATTTTTAGCTAGAAGAGATCAATTTTTAACTAAAAATAGAACAGATAAATTTCCAGTTAAAGAAATTAATCTTCAACCAAACTGATGTATTTTCAACTAAAATGATTAATCTTCATTGGAGTCGTTAAATTCTATGCCAAAAAGATGAATTTTCAACCATTAAGATTAATTTTCTACAAAAAAAGAAGAATTTTCCACAAAGTAGATACATTTTCAACCAGAGATTAATTTAAAATTAAAATGGTGAATCTTCAACCAAAAAGTTAATTTTCAACGAAAGAGTTTAACTTTTAATGAAGTAGTTGAATTTTTAACGAAAAAAAAGATAAATTCGCAAAAAACAATGTAACAAAATTTTGTATGTAGTTTTTTTTAATAAGAATTTTAATAAAATTTTTAAAAAAATGTGTGAGAAATATTTCTTCTTTGAAATACTACTTCTACTCTAAAAACTACTTGAATTACACTTTCTTCATCTAAAATTTAGAAGAGGGAACTTTAAAATTAGGATAAATTCTGACTTGGAAAAGGGATTTTTTAAACTTCCTTTCTTCTAAATCCAAATTATAATTTTTGTTTTTTAAATCTTGTTCTTTGTAAAAAATTCCCTGTTTTAAGTTAAAATATATTTCTTGAATTTTGCTACGACAAGAGAAAAAGTCCCGGTTGTTTATTTAAATTCCCGGGTTTCCCGGTCATTTCCCGTTTTCCCGGTCATTTATAGGGCATTTCCCGGTTTCCCCGGTCATTTCCCGTTTTCCCGGTCATCTCTCGGGTATTTTCCGGTTTCCCGGTCATTTCTCGGGCATTTCCCGGTATATTTCTTGAATTTTGCTACGACCAGAGAAAAAGTCCCGGTTGTTTAATTAAATTCCCGGGTTACCCGGTCATTTCCCAGTTTCCCGGTCATTTCCCGGTCATCTCTCGGCCATTTCCCGGTTTCCCGGTCATTTGCCGGTTTCCTGACCATTTCCCGTTTTCCCGGTCATTTCTCGGGTATTTCCCGGTTTCCCAGTCGTTTTCCGGTCAAGTCGCCACCCTGCATTTGTACGTAAATTGATTATAACTAAACTTACAGTTTGAGCCCCACTTAAGAAGTTATCTAAAGATGATTGTGCTTACCTGAAACAAACAAAAAAAATTTCTTAATAAGTATGAAAACAGCAACTGTATTAAGTTTCCGGTGCGCTAAATGTAAATCTGGATTACGAGGATTATTAAAATGAGTATAATAATTTCCTTTTGAATTACCCTGAGGTGGAAATTCCGGAGGCTTAGTCTGCCGGTGCAAGGCAATTTGATCTGGAAGTTTACTCGTGCCTTTATTACCCATCTTATCATCGTCGATATTCTTGTTTATATATTGTCGTCGCAGTTCTTATTATTCCAAGTTTAAGACAAGCGAGAGAGCATTCCACTCTGAATATCAAGATTTTTCTTTGAATTTCCATCTTGAAATCGATCCCGAGTCATCCGGTTGGCAGTAAACCCGATTCCTAAGAGGCGCGATCCTTTCCAGCCTCTTTTTAAAGCGCCTTAGCGAGTTTCTTGGGCGTCTCTTCGCTCCATTACACCGATTTCTTCGCGAATCGATTCGCGAATGTTGGCTCTACGACCTGCGAAATGACTCGTTGTTCTACGACGATCGTTTACGTCTTGAAAATGCAAAACGCGCTTATTTTACTTTCAGAAAATATATACTTGTTTCGGAATTCAGAGGCGTGGTCGATGGTCTGAAAACATTTTCCCTTTCAAAAACACTCTCGAAACTAAATTTTTTAAACTGGCGACCATGATTTCTCGAAAACGGTTCAATCGATTGCTTTCAAATTTGAATGGTAGATTCAGCACAAGTACGGCTATCGCCGGAACTAGGATTTTTGAAAAATATTGAATTGTTTTAAAACAAAAAAAAATATTCGACAAAAATCATGAAATTTTGGGTCTTAATGTTCAAAAGCATATAAAAAATGGAATTTTCAAGATTTTTGAAAAATCCTAGTTTCGGCGATAGCCACCGACCTATAGATTAACATGCAATTTTATTTTTTGATTTTGGATAAGCCACTCTGACAGTTGAATTTTTAACCAAGATTGAAATTTTCTACCTAGAAAAATAAATTTTCAACCAAATAGTCGAATTTTTGAACAAAAAATATTAAAGTTCAACCAAAAACAGTTGAATTTTCAACAAAATGATGAATTCTCAAGAAATAATTAAACAGTTGATATTTCATCAACAACAAAAGAGAATTTTGAAGAAAATAGTTACCAATTTTCAATTAGACAGGTTAATTTTTATTTAAAATGATGAAACTAAAAAAAAAGTGTTCAACAATATAGGTCAACTTTCAACCCAGAATTCAAATTTTTTAATCCAAAAAATGAATTTTCAAATAATAGAAATTTTTCAGTCAAGACAGAAAAAATTATTTCATCCACATTGTTAAACTTTCAAGCCAAAGACAAGTTTTTTGTAAAACGGTTGCATTTTCAAAACGAAAATATGAACTTCAACACAAAAAAAACAACAAATTCTTAACTAAATAGATGAATTTTCATCAGAAAATGGAAAAGTTAAATTTTCAGAAACATTAATTCTAAATAGAAAAGAACGAATTTTCAATAAAATAGTTCAATTTTCAACCCCAGAGATGAATCTTCAAACAAAAAAATCTATTTTCAGCTAAAAACATTAATTTTTTCACAAAAAAAAAGTTTTCAACAAAGTAGTTTTCAACCTCCAACCAAAGAAATAATAGTTGAACGAAAATAATTAATCTCGCACTGGTCTAGTTGAATTTTCAACTTAAAAAAATTAATTTTCAATAAAAAAAATTAATTTTTAACCAAAAAAATGAATTTTGAACTAAAATGATGAATTTCCAACAAAAATGATGAATTTTCAACAAAAAATAAAGAAACAAAAAAGACCTAAATTATAAATTAAAAACTAGAAATTTTATATAAATTGTCAAATTTATTGAAAATGACGATTTTCAACAAAATAAGTTATTTTCCAACCAAATTGTTGAATTTTGAAACCAAAAAGACAAATTTTTACAAAATGGTTGAATTTTCAACTAGTAAATTTCGAACTAAAAAGATAAATTTGAAAACAAAATTATTTGTCTTCCAAACAAAAGGGTGATTGACAATCAAGATGATTAATTTTCTACCAGAAAAGACACAGTCATTTAATAATCTTTAATTGTTTAAACAATTTCAATTTGTTTAAATACTTAAGAGTCTTCTTGGAAAGCGAAGTAGGACATAAAAATATTTCAATCTTTTGAAAAATAGCAAAAATATGTAAACAAACAAATTGTTTAAACAATTCAAATTTGTTTAAACATCTACGAGTATTCATTATAAACAAATGAGTACTTAAAAATATTAGAAATGGTCGAAAATTTAGTGAGATAAAATGTTTCTCCTGCTTTTTTTAGGTAAAATATATACTTGAAAAAATACGTATTATTTAAATAATTGCAAAATTATTCAAACAAATTATTTTATTGTCATCGTTGATAAGATAACTCATAAAATCTAGAAAATACGTTCATTTCGAGAGTTAACTGAAAAAACAGATATTTAAATAAATTAAAATTGTTTAAACAATTGAATGTAAGTTAACACATGGCTAAGTATTCTTAAATCACAAATTCATCATTATTTATATTCAAAAAACTGTTAAAAAATATTAACTGATTTTGCTCAAATTTTAAGAATTTAACAACCTTGTTGAAAATAAATTTTTCTAACTGAAAATTCAACTATTTTGTTGAAAATTCATTTTTTTTTATTGGAAATATGTTTTTTTAAACAGAAAATTCAACTATTCTATTGTTGGTTGAAAATTTATCTTTTTTGGACAAAACTTTAACTGTTTGATTGATGATTGATCTTTTTTATTCAACAATTCAAATATTTGGTGAAAATTTTGTGTACCTTTTTGGTATAAAATTCAACTATTCCAGTGAAGATTCGTCACTTTAGTTAAAAATTCATCACATTGGTTGAAAATTGAGTTGGTTGATTGAAAATCCATTTTTTTGTTGTTAAAAATTAATTTGTTCAACTTAACATTTAACTATTCTATTTTTTGTTGAAAATTCTTCTCTATTTTTTTTATAGAATTCAACTATTGCTTAAAAATGTATCATTTTCAGTTGCAAATTTGAACATTTCAGTTAAAGATTCCGATTTTATTTTCACTCAATATTTAATGGAATTACATATTCCGTTGCGGCCTTTGGTGTTTATCATTGCGAAAAAATATCGATACGAGAACGTTTCAGTTTTGCGGTCCAACTCTTTGAAACTTTTTGCTCGCTTTTTTGTGTGGAACATGAAACCGCGCGGATTCACGAAGCGAGGCATGAATTGATATGACATTTGTAGTTGGTAAAGCGATTTCAAAAATATGTATGACACACTTTTTTTAGTAAGAGAAAAAAGTTTTATTGAAACAATGAAAATATGTGTACAGTAGGGTGGTCCAAATGATTTTTTTCGAATTTTTATTCATATGGCCCAGAAATTTGTTCAAATTTACAAAAAAAAAGCCAATTGTTTGTTTTGAGAAAAAATTATATTCAGAGGTGGCGCAAGCCACATGAAGTTTAACACATTTTTCCCATAAGAAAAAAAGACGTGTTTGTAAATTTTATTCAGAATCGTTTAGCTGAACATAGCTGAAGCTGACGTAAAGGTAAAAGAACCTAGAGCAATATTATGGTAATTCAATTTTCATTTTCTTCGATGTCTGACTGATTGTTACCAAATAACCATCTAAATATTTTTTGAGATCTGATGAGGGAAATCAGCTTGGTCCCGAAACGTTACCTTTGCTGAGACAAATTAAACTATTTGTCTGGATGTGTTGTTCTAGGTTCTCTGACTTTTATCGTGGCACACAGTTATAGAAAAAAAATCTATCGTTTGAAAAAAAATTTAGCCTATCGTCTCTAATAGATTCACAAGAGCATCGCGAACAGAGCATGGCATTGTACTCGGATAGAGACACCATAGATTATGTACACAGGTTCGCATATGTATAGTAGAGATTCCAAGCAAAGTGATGGATGGCCCGCGGCCTCGAGTACCATTAACACCCTAGGATAGGAATATAGGATAGGATAAGAGTCATGGATGGATATATCCCGAAGGAAAGGAAGGACTGGCTGGGGCCACTCGCACTTGACGTGGAGCGCTAGAATCCACCGTTGAAAATCCAACATCCCATTGTTTCGCACCGCTTCCGCTTGACGCAAGAAGGAACGATTACACGCAAGAGTTAACGCATTGCTCCAAATGACGACCTCTTCAAAAGATTAAACGAACATGACTGAGAACAAATCCTTTGACAAATCTTTTAATGACTTCTCTTATTCATGCTATATTTACTCGGACAAAAAATCCTTCTTTATATATATAGAGAGAAAGAGAGAGGCAGAGAGAGACAGAGACAGAGAGAGGGAGAGAAGTGACAAATTTTCAGGAACTACGATTTTCGGAAAGCAGGCTCCGTCGCACACTCAAGGCCTGACATCGTTCTCCACGACTTCGAGAAACGAACTATATTCGTGATCGAATTCTCGGCTCCGTCCGAGGCCAGACCGCATTCTTCTCACACGGAAAATAATTCCAGTTATGGGCCATTCAGAAACTATGTTACCAATTTTAGGCTTTTTTGACCTCCCCCAAAAAGTAACATACCCGTTGGCTAAAGACGGATAATTTTGAAGACAGTTGAATTTTTAACAAAAAAATTACTTTTCGACCAAGAAAGTTAAAGTTTCAACCAAGAGGGATGACTTTTCTACCATAAAGAATGAATTTTTATTCCAAAAGGATGAATTTTTAACAACATAGTGGAAGTTTCGTCCAACAATGATAAATTTAACAAGGGAATTATATTTTTCAAAAATAATTAGATGTTCAACTAAATAGTTGAATTTTTCAACAAACAGTTGAATTTTCAGTATACCAAGATGCATTTTCAACAAATAGTCAAATTCTCAAACAAAAAAGATCAAAATTCAATCAAATATTTGAATTTTTAAAACACAAAGACCAAATTTTTAATTGATTTTTATCAAAAGTTCATTTTCAACCAAAAAAGATGAATTTTCAAACCAAAGAGTAAAGTTGTTAACCTAAAAAGTCGAATGTTAAAAAAAAGACTTTGAAGTCGAAGAAAATAAATTTTTAACAAAAAATATAATTTTCAATCAAGAAAGATAAATTTTTTATCAAGAAAGACGACTTTTCAACAAAATAAATTTTCCACCAAATAGTTTGATTTTTAACCAAAAAGATAAATTTTTAACAAACAAGATTGATTTCCTACTTAAAAAGACGAATTTCCAACAAAGTGCATTAATTTTCTACCAAACAGTTGAATTTCCAACTTATACAATATCCAGGATAAAGCTTCAACCAAAAATTAAATAGTTAAATTTTCAGATGAAAACTCTGATAAAAAAACTTGAAAAAAACGAGTTGTCAACAAAATTGTTAAATTTTCAATAAAAAAAAAGGAATTTTCGACCAAGGAGATTGATTTTCTACCATGACAGATGCATTTTGAACGAGAGTGTGAAGTTTTTAACCTAAAAAGTCGACTGTTTCAAAAAACAGTAGACTTTTAAATCGGAAAAAATGAATTTTCAACAAAAAAGATAATTTTTATTCGAAAAAGATCAATTTTTAGCAGGATAGTTAATCTCTCAACCAAAATGTTGAGCTTTTAACGAACACGAATAATTTTTTACACAAAAAGATGACTTTTCTACAAAATAAATAAATTTTCTACAAAATAGTTGAATTTTCAACCAAAAATTTGAATTTTCAACAATCAAGATTAATTTCCGACCCAAAAAAACGACTTTTCGACCAAATATATTAATTTTCTACCATACAGTTGATCTCTCAACCAAAATTTTGAGCTTTTAACGAACAAGAATAATTTTTTACCCGAAAAGATGACTTTTCTACGAAATTAATAAATTTTCTACAAAATAGTTGAATTTTCAACCAAAAAGTTGATTTTCAACAATCAAGATTAATTTCCTACCCAAAAAAACGACTTTTCGACAAAATATAATAATTTCTTACCATATAGTTGAATTTTCAACTTATGCAATATGCAGGAACAAGTTCAAACCAAAAATGGAATAGTTAAATTTTCAGATGAGAACTCTAAAAAAAAACTTGAAAAATACGAGTTTTCAACAAAATTGTTAAATTTCCAATCCAAAAGATGAATTTTCAAACAAGAAGATTGATTTTCTACCAGGAAAGATAAATTTCCAACAAAATATATCAATTATCAACCATAAAGTTGAATTTTTAACTAAAAAAGATCAATTTTGAACCAAAAATGGAATAGTTTGTCAGCTCGAAATATTTATTTTTGACTAAATATGAAACGAATTTTCATCAAAATAATTAAATTTTCAAGCAAAGATATGAACCTTCTACTAAAAAAATGAATTTTTAACAAAGTAGTTGAATTTTTGATGAAAAAGATGACTTTTTGACAATTAGGTTGCATTTTCAACAAGATGATTAAATTTTCAACCAAATAATAAACCAAAAATATGATAGCATTTTTTCTTGAGAACAAAAATTTGTTTGCCCAAGGAATTTCTTTTTATTACAACAGGAGCATTTTATGGTAGTTATTCAAATTTGCTTGTTGGATTCTTGTTTTTATTTTCAGGAATTCTATACATTAAATTGATTATTGGACGTTGAATATGATTTTGAATTTGATTTCAATCTAATTTAAAATTCTTAAATTTCAATAGTTTTCACTTATGATAAATTCAAAATTTAAAGCTTTTCCGGGTATTAATCGTGTGCAAAACTATAAATCTTGCCGACGTTCATGCTGTTTTTATATATGTATGCCCTACGATGGCTGTGATTAGTCAAAGCGCCCCATGGTGGGAACTGGTCGAACTTGATTGGCCAATCAAGTATTTTTTTTAAAACCCTGGATGACGGAGAGCCAAATCGGATTGATATTATATCCATCGTCCCTATTGATGTTATTAGGGTGTTTTGAGATTCCGATTGCTTCTCTTTCTTTTCTTGGTTGAATATTGCACGTTTGTGCGATGACGGTTGTTTTGTCAAATAAAATGTTTTGTCAAATAAAATGTTATGTCCTGTTGCGATATGATGCTTAGCTAGTACTGATTCTGTGAAATTTAGGATTACTTTACTACCATATTCCTTTACATGTTGGCTCACCGCTCTCCCGGTTTCTTCAATACAGACTTTTCCACAAGAACAAGGGGTTTTCGCAGGTGGTTCAAATATGGTTTTGATGTGTTTATTGAGAATTCTTTCTATTTGTTCTGTGATGCCTTCAATGTAGGGTAGGATGGTGGTCGTTTTTCTCTCTCTTTGATTGGTTGTACTGACTTTTTTTTTAAGTATACTTTCTTAATGCTTTATCAGTTTGTATTGTTGTGTAATCGTTTTGTATTAGGATTTGTTCAACATTTTGTAATTCCTTTTGTAAGTTGCCTTTATCTGTTATGGAGACAGTTCTGTATAACAAGGGAGTTGATGACCAAATTGCTTTTGAGATTGATTGTGGTGGGAGCAGACATGTAGGTATATGTTTTTATGGGTTTTCTCTAAACTTCATGTCCTAATTCGTTATCAGATCTTTTGTAAACTAGTACATCCAAGAAAGGTAATTTTCCGTATTATTCAATTTCCATTATGAACTGGATATCAGGGTGTAACTGATTGATGAAATCGAAGAACTTGTGTAGTTCATCCAGTCCATGTTTCCAAATGACAAAAGTGTCATCAACCTAACGGCACCAAAATTCCGGTTCAAGTTTTTTATTCTTTTCGGGAACCCCAGAAGTTGATACCTTCGAAGATTCAATGGAATAGAAAGTATCAGTGATATGAGTAAGACGTTATAAAGTTAATTCCTCAACGAAATGATCCCTATCTTGATTTGATATAGCCGCACATTAAGTCACGTTGGCATCTATTTATGGGAGATTTAACGATGATCAGCTGAGGTGGTGGAGAATGCTCGGATTTCTCGGTGGCGGATGCTGATTGAAAATCAAAGAATGAGACGTCGGGTTGGATGGACTACGTAGTTGGTTGGACTACGTAGTATAGGCAAAAAGTGTGCAGACACAGTGGACGTCAAGCGCCTACGAATCGTCGAGATTTACCACCCATAGAGTGTTTAAGGGGGAATAAATGTGCAGAACCAGTCGCTCCCGCTTTCAAGACAGGCACCTGGAACGCGTTTATCGAACGGGGCCATAAATATGAGTATTTGGAAAATTTCTCAGCCGAGAGGCCGAATCAGACCCAGAGGAAATATAAACGAAGGCCAAAAAAAAAAGAATTTTAGTCTGACGTGTATATGTGTATAAAGATAGTATGTTATGGATTTGCATTCAAGTATTTGAGACACCTCATTCTGTCCGCTTAATCCCCGATTTTACGCGCTAGGAATTATCATTTTAACTCGTGATTGAAAGCAAAAGGCGATTTAACATGAATTATCGACAGCTTGACCAGCCAGTTCAATTTATAGTCTTTCTGGGAATTTCTAATCTGCTAATTTGCAATCGAAAGTCGTGAATAACAACTGACTAAACAGCTACAAATGCTCTCGGACCAGAAAAATAATTAAAAACGAAAACAAAAATTAATGTAGGTACCATTTTTTACTGAACTAAAATGATGAATCTTCAACCAAAACGAATTCATTTTTCATAAAGTAGTCCGAATCCCCACCAAGTAGTTGAATTTGAATTCAAGGTGTATATTTAACTACATAGTTGAATTTTCAACTAAAAATATTTTCAGTGAAAAAAAATTTCAAAAAAAAAGGATATCTCTGCCAACTTTGTTAACTTTACAACCAAAGGAACTAAATTACACTAAAATTATGAATCTTCAAACAAAAATTAATTTTTAAAAAAGTTCTTCCACTCGCAACCGAGCAGTGGTAATACTCAATATTACAAGCAAACAAAATTTTAATTTTTTATAAAAAACACTTAAATTCGACTCAAGAGATTGCATTTCAAACAAAACAAAAAAACTGATTTTCTACGAAACAATATAATTTTCAAGTGGAAAATATGAATTTTTAACAAAAAAATTGTGTAAAATTTTATTTAAAAAATGGTTTATTTTCAACCAAAGAGTGGAATTTTTTTTAGCAAACTGTTGAATTTTCAAACCAAAAAGACAAATCTCCTATAAATTGTGGATTTTTCAACCCAGATTTATTTTTTTTCAGTTGCTCAATATGAATTTTCAACAAAATAGTTGAATTTTCGACGAAAATATTTGAATTTTCAACCCAAAAATATGAATCATTAAACAAAAAGTTAATTTTCTAACCAAATGGTTACATTTTCTACCAATTATTGAATTTTCCAGCCAAAAAAGATAAATTTTCTGAAAAATAGTTGGATTTTCATCTCGAAAATATAAATTTTCAATAAAGTAGTAGACATTTTTTACCCAGAAATCCAATTTTATACAACAAAGTGATTTTTCGAATCGAAAATATAAATTATTAGCAAAAAGTTTATTTTTAACCAAATAGTTGAATTTTCTACTACTTTCTGACAAAAATATTTAATTTTCAAAAGAATAAACAAATTTGAACCAAATAATACAATTTTTAACTAAAAAGAGATGAATTCTAAACCATGAATATAATAGGAGACTTTTAGACAGAAAAAAATTATCTTTCAGCCAAAATCGTGGGATCTTCTACCAAAGGGATCGAACTTCTACCAAAAGAAACGAATTTTCAACTAAAAAAAAAATTCTTGAACTGGAATAGTTAAAATTTTAGTTAAAAAATATTATTTTCTAACAAAAAAGCGAATTTACTGAAAAACAAATTGTTAATCAAATAGTTGAATTTTCAACTATAAAATATAAATTCTTAACGAAAAATTGAATAGTTAATTTTTTGGTTAAAAAAAGTAATGCTTAACAACAACATTTTCCAACAAATTGTTAAATTTTCAAAAATATTATTTAACTTCAAACCAAAAAAGACAAATTTAAACTAAAAAGGACCAATTTCGGACCAAAATCAGAATAGTTAAATTTTTTTAGTAAATCACGTTAATTTTTAACCCGTCAATATGAATTTTCAACAAAAAAGATTATTTTAAACTAAATAGTTCAGTTTTCTACAAATTATTGAATTTTTAACCAAAACAGTTCAATGTCCAACACAAACAAAATTGACTTTTTACAAAACAATTAAACTTCCAAAAAAATACAAATTTTTAACAAAGAATGTAATTTTAAAAATAGAAGTTAATTTTCAACCAAATAGTTGAATTGTTACCAAAATACTTGATTAAAAAAAAAGAATTTTCATCAAAATAGTTGAATTTTCAACCAAAAGAAAAACGTATTTTCTATAAAATAATAACATTTTCAAACCGAATTATGAATGTTCAGAACAAAAAAAAATTCACAATAGCAATTGAATTTTCGAACAAAAAAGAAGAGCTTTAAAGAAATAGTTCACTTTTACATCAAAAAGATTAATTTCGAACAAAGTGGTCGTATTTTCTACAACAAAAAATGAGTTATTGAAAAATACTTGAATTTTTAACAAAATAATTATATTTTCAAGAAAAATAGTTGAAAATTTCATTAAATAGTTGAATTTGAAACTTACAAAGAAACATTTTTAACAAATTGGTTCAATTTTCGACGAAAAAAAAGACCTTTTAAGAAAATAGTTGATTTGGCAACATAATAATTGAATGCTAAACTAAAAAAAATGCAATTGTAACCAAAAATTGTTCTAGAGAAAGGGAAAAATGTTACTATTTTTTATTTTTAAATAATTCTAGAATTCCTGTGTTGCTTATTCAAATAACACGTTCATTCCGCATCACTGTTCCGACTCAGCTCGCTGATCAATCTCTCTAGCAATCAGCCCAGGCGAAGAGCTTCACAAAGTCAACATGTGAAGCTCTCCACGTGGGTCCATTAATATAAAAAGTCTCTCGTTTCAAGCGTCTTTCGCTAAATTGAATAGGGAAAATTTATGGTTGTTGTCACTCGACATTGGTGTCTTAAATAAATAATTAACGGACTCACTGAGTACGTGGCGTCGTCTCCGTCGGGACCAATCAATAGTAAACGACTAGAACTCGAACCAATCAACTGATGTACTTACTTTTCATTCGCTGTGTACTTAAACCCTCCTGGGGCTCGAGTGCTGTTGAACTGCGAAATCGACTTGGGGGTTTCTCGCGTGAAAAAGACGATAAGATCGCTACCGCAATTGACGTTTACAAGAATTACGTATTAATTCGATTTATGGCGGGAAAACCTTCTGCCCTGCTTTCTCAACGGTGACAATTACCCAGACCCCTTCCTGAGAGCTGAGAAATTTCAAATGGGCTATTTTTAACCAAATAGTTTAGTTTTCAACTAAAAAAAAATCAATTTTCGCCAAAAAGGGGACATTTAAATTTTCAGATGAATAAAAAATTAATTTTCTACAAAAAAAAACGAATTTTCAACAAAATAGTACAATTTTTAATCAGAAATGAATCTTCAAACAGAAAATGAAGTTTTGACAAACTTGTGAAATTCTCAAACAGGTAGCTGAATTTTCAACAAAATACATGAATTTTCAACCAAATGGTTTAATTTTCAACTAAAGAAGATCATTTTTCAACCAAAAACGGTATAGTTCAATTTTCAGATTAAAAAGATTTTAACCAAGAAAAAAAAGGATTTTCAACAAAATAGTTAACTTTTCTATCCGAAATGAATCTTCGAGCAAAAAATGAGTTTTAAACAAAATAGTTCAAATTTCAACTAGGCAGTTGATCATTCAACCAAAAAGATAAATTTTTTACAAAAAACATCAATTTTTTACAAAAAACATCAATTTTTTACAAAAAACATCAATTTTCTACCAAAAATACGAATTTTTAACAAAATACATGCATTTTCAACCAAACAGCTGAATCTTCTACTAAAAAAAATTGTTCAACCAAAAACGGAATAGTTAAATTTTCAATCAGAGATGAATCTTCAAACGAAAAATAAACGTTTAACAAAAGAGATGAATTTTCAACCGGGAAGATTAATTTTCTACTAGAAAATACGATTTGCAATAAAATACATAAATTATCAACCAAGTAGTTTAATTTTTAACTGAAGAAGATCAATTTTCAGCCAAAACAAAATATTTCAATTTTCAGTTTAAACAGAATTTAGGCAAGAAAAAAACAAATCTTCAATAAAATAGTTAAATTTTCAATCAGAAATGAGTCTGAAGCAAAAAATGAGTTTTTGACAAAATAGTTCAACTTTCAACTGAGTTCTTGTATTTTCAACAAAAAAGATTAATTTTGTCCCAAAAAAACGCGTTTTTAACCAAATAAATGAGTTTTCAAACAAATAGTTGAATTTGTAACTAAAAAAAAAATTGTTCAACTAAAAACGTAATAATGAAATTTTCAATCAGAGATAAATCTTCAAGCAAAAATTGAATTCGTAAGAAAGTAATTCAACTTTCAACCAAGTAGTTGAACTTTAAATCAAAAAGATAAATTTTCAACAAAGAAAATTAATTTTTCATTGAAAAAGAAGATTTTGAAGAAAAAATCATGTATTATTAAATAAATAGTTGATTTTTCCACTAAAAAAGATCAATTTTCAACCAAAAATAGAATAGTTAAATTTGCACTAAAAAGAAATTCATTTTCAACTTAGAAATATAAATTTTAAACGAAATAATTAAATTATCGGACCGAAAAGACGAATTTTTAACTTAAAAAGATCAATTCACAACCAAAAATCGAATAGTTAAATTTTCAGTGAAAAAAAAAATTAATTTTCAAAAAAACAGTTGATTTTTCAACCCAAAAAGATGAATTTTGAAAAAAAAAAACTTTTTAAGAAAATTGTTGATATTTCAACAAAATAATTGAATTTTCAAACAAATAATACATATAATATTTGACTTCCAAGCCAAACAAATTTGGATTTTCCTATTGGGTCCCATTAACTCAGTTCGCCTTTGAGTCGAAAAACAAGAAAAAAAGAAAAAAGGGGAAATAGGGGAAACTCTGTGAAGCCTGCGATAACTAGATACGAATTTTGATAGTCTATCGACTAGCAAATAATAGTTTAAATAAGCACTAAAGTTTATTTTCAATCCTTTTGAAATATTGTGTTAGAAAACTGAAATTTTTACTTAGAAAATATTCCAGAAATTATTTAATTTCGAGTGGAGTGAAAATATGAAATTCACCACAAAGGATTTCATTGCATTCTACATGCCAGCCTGAAGACATGCATCACAAATAAAATATCAATAAGTTATATTTTAATTGGTATTCCTTTGTTTGAATTGGGAGGTGCGCCAAATGAGAAGTATGTTCAACTCTGTTGAGGAAATTCCTAATTTCTTGCAAAAATATGAGCTGCCAAAATAAATACCGGAAAAGTAACAAGAAAAACAGGATTTCTCGGGAGCATATGTGACACAAATTACGACGGAAAAGTCATCGGAGCGTGTCGTATGCAAGTCGACATGATAAACGTACGTACGAATGTTGTATCGTCGTAAATCTCAAATAATGCGATTGAGGCACAGAAAAGTCTGCGGAAACTATTTTTAGGTCTGTTTTAACACATGTTTTTTTTCAAGGGGCTCATTAATAAGAATTGTAATTCATTATCATTCATATTTATTTTCATTTTTAGGTATGGAAGATGAACAAGAAATAACAAATAAGGAATTGATATATGTATTAGGATGGTTCAAAGAACATGAATCTATAAAAAATTGAATTGCATCTTGATATTTTTATGAACTGCAATAATTTGACGTCGAATGTTGAGAAAGTTTTCTTGTATCTATGGTTTCCCCAAAACTTATCAGCACTGCCGATTAGGACTGTAAAATTTTGAATATTTTAAAAACTGGAACCACATCTCAGAAGTGATCATATTCTTATAAGAAAGAATTTCCCAACTGTCGCATTTTAGTGATTTTAATATCTCTCATACTTCCTGAAAATATTTGAGCATTTCTTATTTTTCAACAACATCTTTTAGGAATTCAGTGTCCAGTGGATACAATTTGCTTTTGATCTTCGTAGTATTATTTTAAACGACAAATCATTAGACACATCATTTCATTGAAAAATTTGAAACAGAAGGAAAGAGGAACTATTCCTTGGCTAGATATATCACAAATACAGATGAATTGGAATGTTTTAGAAATTTTCCTGCTGTAGAAGTATTGCTCGATATCTTATAAGAGGAATACGATCGTAATGGTAAATTTAATAAACAAATCTTATTTTCTCTGTTTTCCAAATTTTATATTAAATGAAAGCTTAGAGTCGCATCAACAGCAATGGTCATTAGCGACTACAGTCGGTTTCACAGATTCTTTGACTATAGAAGAAACATTATGTCCTATTTTCAGATAGGTAGTGTTTTATATTGATCATTAAACATGATGCCGGATATCAATGATTTGAAGATATTTAAGTACATTATTGAATGTATTCGGGTCGGACAGCAGTTTCTTGCAATCAGTTCCTACTTTCTGATGAACCCGTTTATCCTTGTTTTTGTTGTAGTCAACAAATACATGATGTATGAAGATAGGAACTCCACAGAGACCTCATTGTTCTGACCCAGGTCTAGTGATTAAGTAGCAATAAGTTAGGTTTTCTAAGATGATTTGATTCTTTTTCAAATTTTCTCTGAACATCAGCTTTGCATTGTTGTAGGATTTCCAATGATCATTCCAGAGTGTTTTATCAGGTTGACAAGAAGAGACACCC